>CM070779.1:62923079-63238079 GCA_036346955.1 Dipus sagitta
AAAAGAACAAGAAAAAAAGAAAAAGAAATGAAGGGTTTATTTCAGCTCACAGTTCTAGGGTATGGCCCATCATGGTGGAAGGCAGGAGCTTGAAAAACTGGTCATATTGCCTACATAATCAGGAAGCAGAGGGCAATGAATGCTAGTGCTTACTTGCTTTCACCTTTTTAAAATAATGTTTTTATTTATTTGCAAGGAGAAAGAGAGAAAGAAAGAGAGAGAGAGAGAGAGAGATTGGGTGCGGCAGGGCCTCTAGCCATTGCAAACAACTCCAGATGCATCCACCACTTTGTGCATCTGGCTTTATGTGGGTACTGGGGAATCAAACTTAGGTTCAATTCCCTAGTACCCACATAAAGTCAGATGCAAAAGGTGGCACATGCATCTGGAGTTTGTTTGTAGTGGCTGGAGGCCTGGTATGCTCATGCTTTCTTTCTCTCTGTGTGTCTCTGTCTCTCTCTTCCCCCTTCCTCTTTATTGAGAGGAAAGAAAGGAAAGAAAAACATAAAAAAACCATAACATGAGGCATATGTAAATCAAATCATCACATTGTCTGTCGTAAGTATAGATAATATTTTTATCAGTTTCATTGTCAATGAAACATTTTGGTTTTAACAAAGAAGAAAATGGTGTACACAGAGGGAGAAGAATCGGAGCCTCCTTGTGTGATCCATCCATCCCACCCATCCTCACTTCTGGGCTCTGGAGTCCACACTGGTTCAGAAGATTGTGGGTCCAAATAGGGCCTGCAGAGTCCAGGCCAGCCATCCAGGGCATCACATACTTGTCTATCCCAGAAAGCTGCAGAACCTTATAGACTCTACCTGGTTCCCTGTTGATGGACTTAGGTGGTTTCCAGCATCTTGTTGCTGCAAGATGCTCAGCTAGAAACAGCTTTGATCTGTCCTTGTACAAATGAGCAGGTCTACTTAGAGAATAACCTGCTTTTGGAGGGGAAATCTTCAATTTTTTTGTAATTTTTTTATGATAGAGAGAGGGACATGAAGAGGGGGAAAATTGGTGCACCAGGTCCTTTAGCCACTACAATTGAACTCAAGATGTATGCACCACCTTGTGCACATGAACGACCTTGCATGCTTGCATCACCTTGTACATCTGGCTTACATGGGACCTGGAGAGTCACACATGGGTCCGTAGGCTTTGAGGCAAGCACCTTAATTGCTAAGCCATCTCTCTAGCCCTGCATTGTTTTTATGTGGGTCATTAAGGCAGGCATGTCAGCAAGTTTGTGCAGGCTCCTTGAAGGAGCAGAGAGCTTTGTGAAAATCACAGCCAGTCATTACCTGAGGTGGCAGTGTTCCAGCCAATGCTATTCTCTGTGTGGGGACCCTCAGCTTTCTTTTGAAATACCCTACAGCATTTCACTGTTGGGCAATCCTGGGTTTTCCTTGTCCACACATGCAGCAAAGAGTTTCACTAGAGCCAGATGTGGCAGATGGTGCTGAAGGCAAAACTCCAAGGTCAGTGCTACTGTTTAAGAAGACTGTTCATCATGGATCATGGATAGATCCAGCACATGCAGAAGAATGCTCACCCTGGACCCCGGATGCCCACCCAGCACATGCAGGAGAATGCTGAGAACTGAGGAGAGTGATTGATTAGAACTGGAAGAATGGACAAGGGAGAGTTATAAATGCTTAGTAATGTTTGCAAAGAGGACTGAGGCTGAATTTAGAATAAAATATCTAAGAGTTAGATGGCTACTTCCTACACCCCGATATACAGCTTAAAAATACGGATGCCTATACTTACCCCAGTTCTATCAACTCAAAATTTCTTGGAAAGGAGTCTTCTTCATTTTTTTTTTTTTTAATAGGGAGTGTCCTGTGGTCCTGGAAAGTACCTCTTTGTGCACCAGAGATAGTGACCTCTGGCTTTTCCTATACCTTCTGTCTGCTTCAGATTCTTATCCCTGGGGAGCTTAATAAAAAAGAAATGTGTATATATCTCACAATAAAAACATAGTGTATATATATGCGCACATATGCTATATATGTGTGTGCACATATTTTATGTATGTATTACACACAATTGTCTTTACACAACCTGTCACAAGAACTTGAACTCTTGGCTCTTCTTCCTTGTCCCTGCAGACCCTCTGAGATGGGATTCTGCTCTGCCCCTCAAGACCTTGTGAGATGGGCACCATGGAAAAGAGAAGTGGTGTTGGATCTCCTGTGGTCCAGTTGACATCAAACCTCTGCAGTTTTCAATAGGACACTCATCTGTATGATGCCTGGAAGGCAGTACTGAGCATGGGCAGTCAACCTACCTCAGTTCTTTGCTAACCCATTCTCATATAACTTCAGGGAAGACCTGCAGGCAAACAGCTTAATGTTTGCTTTTGCCATTATCCTAGTGAAGTCTTCCTTCCTGTGGAGAGACGGCACTGCTTAGAGGGTATTAGGGCATATGGTTGGTATTGGCTGATTTTGTTTTCTGTTCTCTAGTGTCTTATAGAAATAAGAAAGTCCAAATTTTCTATGGGGAAGTGCCTCTGTTCCAAATTCAGCCCAATGGATTTGGATGAGGGAAACTGTATCCACTGCTGTAGAAGAGAACATTTGGGCAATAGTACATTACCCTCTATGACTCAGCATGGCTCCTGACCAATTCAAATCAGTAGGGCTCAGTTTCTATAGAGTTTTGGAAATATTTGTAAAGATACTGTTTTTATGTGTTTCTCTGTGTGTGGTGGTTTGTGTTCATATATGTGTAGGTGCACACGTATGTGTGCATGTGGAAGTCACATGATAACCACAGGTGTCATATTCAGGTATGCCATCTACTTTTTTTGAGACAGTATCTCTCATGGGTGTGGAATTCACAGGTTAAGGTATGTTGGCTAGCCAGGGAGGCCAAGGGAACTGCCTATATTCTTTCCCCAGCTATTAGATTACAAACATAATTACAAATGCCTGACATTTTTACATTGGGTCCAGGGATTAACTCAGGTCCTCATGTTTGTGAGGCAAGCATTTTACCTACTGAGCCATCATCCCACACCCATTCCATTGTTTCTCTCCTTAGTGATTTGCTGAGCTATTTGGCGTTAGTCTACCATATGAAGAAGGCCATTTTGTGGATCTGCCTGAGAGTGTCATAGTGTCCACCTCCAGAATGGCTCCCATGATCCTCAGCTCCTCCTCATGTTGGAGACTGGTGTGGCTCCCTCTCATAATTCAGCAGTAATCTGCTCAGCTAATGGAATATGTTGGAGATTATAATGTGTGAGTTTCAGAGTGGGAATGTAAGAGGTATACCTCTTTCTCCTTGCTCTTTCTTAGACGACTTGCTGGGGAAAGCTGGTTGTCATGCTGGAAGGGTATGCCAGCACTCCTTGAAAGATTCACCAGTGGCAAGGCCTCCCTCTGACAATCAGCACCACTCTCTTCTCCTTCCAGATGTGTGAACTACCTTGGAGCCCTGTCTTCTAGCCTTAAATAAACTGACAAGTGACTGTAACCCACCTAGCCTCTGCCAGAGCACATTCTCATAAGACCAGGGCCAGAGCCACTTGGATGAGTCACTCCTACATCCTGACCCACAGAAAGTGTGGTGGGAAATGACAGATATTTAGTTTATGGGATGGCCAGCACAGCAGAGAAGCAGGGAGTGGTGATGGTGATGTGGGCTTTTTAAAGCACAGCCACAAAGTTCTTCCAAGTGGCATTGCCCTAATGGATGTTCTCATCCACAGACTCCCGCCTGGCTGGGGTCTGCCTCTCAGAGGCCTTCCTCTTGCTGAAAGCTCATTTGAGGGATTCTGCACCAGGGATTCAGAAGAGTTTACCCATGGAATTGTTTTCTTTCAAATGGCAGCTTATTTATTGCTTGTTACGTTTTTTAAGTACAAATTTTCAGGAATTCATTTTCTAAAATCCCAAAGATGTTTTTTTGAGGAGGGGGTGAGACAGGTCTCACACTATGGCCCAGGTTGACCTTGAGCTCATGGAAGTCCTCCTACTTCAGCCTCCCAAGTGCTAAGAGTGTTGTGAGTCACTATTACCAGCTCCAATGGCTGCTTGTATATATGTATGTATGTATGCATGTGTGCATGTGCAGGTGCATGTGTGTGTGCACGTGCACAAATGTGTGTGTGTGAAGGCCAGAGAACAAACTCAGGTGTTGTTTCTCAGGAATGTCCTGTACCTTTATTTGATACAGGGTCTCCCATTGGCCTGGAGCTCACCAAGAAGATTCAACTGACTGGCCTCAGAGATCTCTCTATCTCTGCCTCTGAGTGCTGGGATTACAAGTGTGTTATACCACATCAGGCATTTTTTACATGGGTTCTGGACATCAAAGTCTTCATGTCATGCTGTTTGTTTTATAAACACATTGATTGTCAAGTACTTTGAGAAATAATTGTGGGATGAATGTATCCCTCAAGGCTTTGCAAAATAGGTGGGATTTAGATTTTGTGTGTGTATCTATTGAGAAAAATGTAACTGGATGTTAGTTATTCAGGGTGAATGAATAGTGCTCCTCCAGGCTCAGTAATTGTCCTCCCTGTGGAAAATCACAAGTGACAGTGTTAGCCAGGAAATTACTCTTGGGGACACAGAGAGCCACCTTAGAGAGCAGTTAAGCTTGCCTATTGTGATGTCTGAGGAAAGACTACCACCAGGGTATGAGCAGCAGGGCAGAAAGGAAACTAGTCAGATGGTGAATATGATGTGCTTGTGGGGAGTGGGAGGGTTAGAGAGGGAACCTCAGACTGAACTATTTGCCTTAATCTGATGACATGATATTCTTGGGTTTTCACTTTCCTGGGAGGGTGGGAGCAAAGAGAGAGTTGTTGCTGCCATTCTCAGGGGTCTCTGTCTTGTGCTGGGAAAGGGCAAGATCTCAGCTCTGCTTTGTGCTTGCCTCTCCCTGGGCTGTGGCAGTCATGACCTCGTCCAGAGCTGACAGACACTACCATCTGGTAGAAGTTATGATATTCAAATTGAAGTCCCATCAGAGTGAGTTCTAGAGGTCCACCTGGGCTAGAGTGAGACCCTGCCTCAAAATCCAAACCAAAAAAAAAAAAAAAATCCCAAAAAAGCAAACAAAACTGAAGAGTGCCTTCACTGAGGAGAGTAATTTCCTGGTCTTTTTAAAATTAAAAAAAATATTACAGAGAGAGAGAGAGAGAGAGAGAGAGAGAGAGAGAGAGAGAGAGAACACCAAGCCTTCAGCCACTGAAAACAAACTCCAGAAGTATGTGCCACCTTGTGCATCTGGCTTACATGGGTCCTGGGAATTGAACCTGGGTACTTTGGCTTTGCAGGCAAGTACCTTAATTGCTAAGCCATCTCTCCAGCCTTCCTTGTCTTTTTCATGGCAATATCTCATTAGCCAGGCTTGCCTTGAACTCATTATGCAGCTAACGGTGACCTTGATCATCTTGCCTCAATCTCCTGGGTCCTGGGCTTGCAGGTGTGTACCACCATGCCTGGTTTCTGTGGTGCTGGTATTAAAGGCAGGAATTCATCTAGGCTAGGCAAGCACTTTACCTATATCCTTAGCCCTGGTTTTATTGAGGGCTCTTTTAGTACCTACAGCAGGGAAAGTCTGCCTAGTGATTATCCCCTGGCCACCCTGTGAGGTCACTCCTGTCACTCTAATGAGGTAATCTGCTTTGTTGATGTGAGAAAGCTCATTTGATCTATAAAACCAGGGTTTATGGAAGCATATGTACTTTGGGCTTTGGATGTGTAGTTAAGGAGAGGGTCTCAAAGAATAGCAATAACTACCAGTCAAAACATCAGAGCTGGGGGTCCATGGTGGGCCTTTCTGACAGAACCAGTTATTGCCCAAAACATAGTTGGTATACAGAGACATTTTTCACTCTCAAGGTATTTTCTTGGGTTGCCCAGGCTAAGAGAGACCTTCTTATATTACAGGTTATGAACTTACAGCTCAGGGAGACTTGATGGCTTATATTAGTTTCCCAGCTCATTTACAAAATCAAGTCTTGGCATCAGAAAGTCCTACAAGAGTAGCAGGGAGCATTCACTTCTGGTACCTACAGCTCTCCTCTTAGCACTGAGACCACCTGAGACTCTAGCCTGAAAGGCTGCCCAGTTCTGCCACTCTCAGAAGGTATGGGAGTTGAAGTGAGGCTCAGCCCTGCTGTTACCTGACCTTAAGCTGCCTGGCAAGCCTAAGTAGGCTGGGCCAGGCACAGAGAAGTACAAGAAGAAGAATCTCTTTTTCTAGAGCTGTTTGCCATGACAATACACACACTTTAAGAAAGAACATATGGACAGAAAGGCCTTTGGGCAGCTGGGGAAAACAGCCAGATGGTAGCCTCTTGGGAAATCCAAGCTCTTGGACAACACTGGCATGGGCAGCGTGAAGCAGACAGCCAATTCTCATCTGGCTAATGAGCTCACAGCAGCCAGGAGATACAGTGGGTTCCCCCATCATTGCTTGTAATAAAAATTACAACTAGCTCCCAGGGGACCTCTTCACTCTCAGGATGGTCTGTTCTGCTTCTTCCAGCCAGACCTGCACTGACACCTGGGTCAGGTAGATCTTAAAAGGGAAAAAATAACATAGTATGGCATTGATTTGGCCCCTGACCCCACTGTTATTTCCATGTGTGTATGGTGTGTATGCATATGTTTATGTGTGTGGGCACATGTGTGTGTGCATGTGTGTGTGGAGACCAGAGGTTGAAGTTGAGTATCTTCCAACTCGGTATTAGTATTATTTTTTGAGACAGGATCTCAATCTCACTGAAACTGGGACTCACTGATTGGGTTAGACAAGCTACACAGCATGTCTCATAAATACTCCTGTCTCTACCTTCCCAGTTTTAGAACTGCATTTGCACACCACATGCTCAGCTTTTGTGAGGGTGCTGGGGTCCGAACACAGGCCCTCACACTTGCATGGCAAATGCTTTCCCCACCGAGTCTTCTCCCTGGCTCTTCTATGATACAAGGATGTGTTTTGAGGAATCCAGGTATTTAGTCAACCAGTAGCATGTGATCAATACCTGTTGTGATCAGGAAAGGTGGGAATGGCTATGACAATAAATGACCCCATACCAGTGTGAGACAAAGTAAAGGTCAGTGAAACCTGAGAAAGGACCTCTCCAGGTCAAGGCTGCTCCTCAGCACGTACACATGAGCACTTACATGGGCTCTCAGTTGCTCTTATGGAAAGTAACAGCTGTCGCTGATACTAATAGCTATACTTTTTTCATGACTTCACATGGGCTGATGGTATCTACACAAATCTATAACTTGCCTAGAACTAAGTGGCAGGTCTCATGTGAGCTGCAAGGCAAGCTGGGAGATGTACTGTGTACTGCTGTTTTTACTATAGCTCTCATGGTGTGAGAATGTCCCTAGTATTGGGATCTATGGAGAAAGAAAGGACCATCTACCTTTTATAGGGAACATTCAAGATCCAAAGAAAAGTCTATTTGCTAGTATACTGGAGGTACTGGTTATAAGGAGGATGGCTAGCAGAATTCTGACCAAGGGGAGGCCACCTTAATATAAGGTTATTATGGCAAGAAGGTGATATTCCATTCATATCCTACATCATTCACAGAAGGTCAGGTCTTAGAAGTGAGCCAGCAGGCTTTCAATGGAAAGAAATGAGAAGAGATTTTTTTCTCTGATGGATCCCTTAGAAAAAGAAGATGAATCCAATTTATTTTTGTCTTTCCTAAAGTGACAATAGAAGGGCTTAGTGAAAGATGCAAGCCTCATGTCCATATGCAGCTAGAATATATAAGATCTCCCATGGCTAGCAGATAAGGTCTCCAGTTTCTATGATATGGTCAAATTAAGTTATCAGACTGTGCCTTCCTCACACATACTATGTAAACTACTTATTGTCTACCCATCTATACATCTGTCTAGACATGCATCCAAACACCTATTCATCCATTCATTCACCAATCCAAGTATGCAAAAATCCAAATCTTTAACAGTAGCAGCAACCACAGAGAGTTTATTGATTGATGTCACCTTCCAGTCTCTGGGGACCCTTCACTCTTGGGTATAGGTTCTTACTATTCTAAACTGTGTATCAACTAGAGAATCCCAGAACAGACAATAAAGCAAATCAGAAGACCAAGTCTAGAGTACTTCTGGAGTGATGTATGATATAAGACAGTGTGATTGGAATGGGAGATGTGCTGATTAACATTACACTGAGGTGCTCTTCAAGAGCTGAAGTATGAGACAAGACCTGCCTGACAAGAAAGGTCAGACCTGTGAAAATCTAGGGGGACAGAATTCCAGAAAGGACCAACCAAAGGCCTCGTGGTGGTGGTGAGCTTGTTGTTGGAGGGATGGCCAGAAGAAAACCACCTAACAGCTCAGTGAGCCGAGGGCGGGTGGTAGGGAATGAGTGTGACATAGGCAGCCTCCGCTGTACTCAGGTCATGGTATGAAGCTTGGGTTTTATTCTTGGAATAAAAGGTATTTGTTTGCTTTAGGACAGGAGTGACATGATTTGAATCATGTTTAAAAAGGAAGAGGCGGTGGAAAGAATGTAAGAGCCAAAGGAAGGGGAGGAGTGCTTTGAAATACTGTCTTCCAGCCATGAAATGACCATTGCATTCATGACCTCACAGTGGCTGATGCTATCTACACAAGACCTGCATGATATGAGGGCAAAATAAAAATGATGACATCAAAATAGAAGAGGACTGGTGGAAAGAAGAAGGGATTCAGTGGAAGGGGGAATAGGAGAGGGGAGACAAAAGAGAGTGGTGTGTGGGGATTGTGATCAGATTCATTGTGTATGTAAATGTAGATTGTCATTAAACAGTTACAAAATGAAATAATAAAAACATTTATTAAATAAAAAATAAAACAGAAGGGTATCCTGTTAATTTTCACTTTGCAAACACTGATTGTGTATTTGGTGGAATCATTTAGGAGCAGTGGAATATTCTGTTGGGGAAGCCTAGGAGAGCAAGACAGAGCCTTTGATTTCATAAACTCTTTGCTGTCCATGGTACCTGGAAGCCATTGCTAGCTGGATTGCTGATTAACTTTGATTTGATCACAGGAATGAAGCTACAAGAAATCCAAGGTCTGGCTCTCCAATTAAGAGAGGCCTCATGAAGAAGCCACTGGCTCTATGAGAATCTCAAGGGGGCTGTTGAGAAGAGTCATGGGATTTGACAGTGCACCACGGCTGAAGGAGGCTTAGCCCCAGTTTTCATCATGACCTGCCATTTTCTGCTGTCTTATGGCTCAATGGGGCTTTCTGAATACTGAGAAAGCAAAACCGTTAACAATGGAATTCCAGTAGGTAGGATCTGAAGAAGGCAATGAGAGATGGTGGTGGGATTGGCAACTTTCCAACAGCCCAGGTCCTCATTCCATGGAGACAGTGCCTTGAGTTTGCTGTGGGAATCTGTGCACACTCCACTCTAAGTCCTTGGGCTGTGGCTGTGGAGAAGGTCAGGACTTATTCCTTTCTCCAAGTTCCAGAGCTGGTGAGAGACACCTGAGAAATGGGTCATTGTATCTTCCCAGGGACATATTTGTTTTGTTTGGGTTTTCTGTCAGCAGGTGACAGAAGCTGGCCAATAGGTGTCACTGTCCAGATGCATGGTTCCAGGGCTTGCTTCACTGTGGTTGTTGGCTGTGAAAGTAGCACGTGCACAGCTTTCTCATATCACCATGTGGAAGGGCTTCAGGATGAAGATGAATTCACACACAGAAGGGGAAGGGACCAAATAGAAAAGAGGAGGAAACCCCTGGCCTCCTATCACAGAAGTCACATCACCTCAGCTTGTTAGGTTCTAGGAATACTGTAGTCAGTCTCTTGCTGCTCCTACTTTTAACTTTTTTGTCTCTCTGTCTGTATGTGTGTGTTGCATGTATGTGTGTGGGTGCACTTACACATATGTGTACGTGTGTATGGAGGCCAGAAGGAACCTCATGCCCTCAGGCTTTGTGGCTCGGGTACTTTTAGAGACCGGCTCTCTCATTGGCTTGGGGCCCACAAATTTGGCTAGACTAGCTGTCCAGTGAGTCCTAGGGATCTGCCTGTCTCTGCTTCCACAATGCTGGAATTACAGTTGTGCATCACTGCACCAGGCATTTTTACATGGGTTATGGAGTTAGAACTTGGGTATTCATGCTTGCAAAGCAAACACTTTACTGACTGAGCCATTTCTCCTGATCTCAACTATTTTCTGAAGTCCACATATTATTTTATCTCACTTGCAAGGGAAAGATTGTCTTTCAAACAAATAGCAAGTAAGGACTTCTTTCTTTTTAGGGGACTTCTTTCTTTGCAGAATATTTGTTTCCTCCATGAAGTGGAGAGAAATGCCACCCAAAAGAAATGTTGAAACCTTAACCTTCAGTACCTGTGGAAGTAGGACCTTTGCACACATAACTCTGGGAAGATGATGTCATACTGGAATAAAGTAGGTCCTAAGCCAGTTGCAGGTATACCTATGAGAAAATAAAATTTGGGCGCAGAAAGACACAGAAAGTACTCCAGATAAAGATGAAAAAAATTAGAGTAAGGTAGCTACAAATCACAGAACTCTAGGCACTGTCAGAAGCTACCAGAGGCTGGAGCTAGGTCTCTCCAAGAACCTCAGGAGGAACAGAATTTCTCTATAACCTGATTTTAGACTGCCAGCCCTCAGAATTGAAAGAAAAGAAATTCTTGTTATTTTAGGCCACCCAGTTTGTGGTCATTTGTTAGGATTGTCCCAAGGGCAAACCTTTCACTTTCTTGTCCTCAGCATTCACTAAAGAGACTCAGAAATCCCCTACCCATGTCAACTGGAGCCAGTGGTATGTACAGTCTCAAGCAGGCTAGGCAGACTCCATTGAGCTAAGTCAGTCTTGCATCTGGACTCCTGGCAAGCAGCCATGTTCCTTCATTATCACTTGGAGTGCTCACCAGCCTGGAGGATGTACATCTCTTGGGACAGCATTTCGGGTACACACTCCTCCTAGAGTACCTGCTAATGCTGTACTGCTGAATGAAGTAGAGAGAAGTTAATGACTGTACCTTGGGAGGTGTCAAATGAGTGGTTAATTCACAGTTCTGCACTTTCCCAGAGGGATGCAGACACTGTTTGCTTGCACCCCTAGGGTGCTGTAGTATAGCCTCATGTGTAAAATGGGTGTAAAGTGAAGCAGAGACTGAGAAAAGCTTGGGGGCTGGGACATTCCTGGAAACTCTGTGAGCTGTCCCAACCTTGATCCCTTAGGTTCTTGTAGCAGACTGCTTGTAGAACCTTCCTAAATATATTTGTTATTATTATATTTTTATTTTCCATGTCTGTGTGGTATATACATACATGTGTAGGCATATTTGTATTTGTGTGGGCACACTTGTGTGCATGTGTGTGTGTGGAAGCCAAAAGTCAATGTTAGGTGTCTTTGTCAGTTGCTCTCCATCTTATTTACTGAGACAGGTTCTCATTGAACTAGCCATCACCAATTTGGCTACTTTAGCTAGCCAGTTTACCCCAGGGATGTTTGTCTCTGCCTTTTGGGATTTAGGTATGTGCTGCCACCAGGCATTTTTGTGGGTGCTGGGGATTAACACTCACACTTGTGCAGCAAGCACTTTACTGATGGAGCCATTGCTCCAGTCCCTTCCAAAGCCATTGCACCAAAGGCTGGTATAATGGGTTGAGTTATGGCCTCTCAGACTATGTGGAAGTCCTAATCCCTATTACCTGAGTATGACCTATTTAGAAATAGGATGTTTGCAGACATTAAATTGAGATGTCAGTTAAGTTGAGGATACAGTGGAGTAGGTGGGACTTGATCTAATTTGCAGATGTCTGTATAAGAAGTGGACCTTTGGCCACAGACCACACACAAGGAGACAACATGTGAAGATGGATGAATTTTTTTATGAGGGAGAGAGAGAGATAAAGAGAGAGAGAGAGAATTGGCATGCTAGGGCCTCTAGCCACTGCAACTGGATTCCAGATGTATGCACCACCTTGTGTACATGTGTGACCTTGTGTGTCTGGCTTACATGGGTCCTGGGGAGTTGAACATGGACCCTTAGGCTTTGCAGGCAAGTACCTTAGCTGCTAAGCCATTTCTCCAGCCTATGAGGGAGGGCTATTTTTATCTTGTTGGTGCTAGAGATTGAACCCAGAGCCTTGTACAAACTATACAACTTTTCTACCACCGAGTGACACCCCAAACCCTATATTGGTGTTTTAAGGAAGGGAACAGCAATGATTTCCAATAAACTACAGAGCCCTGCTCCCTCAAGCCCTCAGAAAGATTAATACACTTAACACCCAACAGAAATGTAAGGCTGTGTGGGTCTATTGTTTGAGCCACTCAGTTTGTAATGACCCTGAAGCTAGATAGAAGCAAGAGATCTTACTGGTGGGGAGCAGGTGCTCCCCTCCAGACATTGTGCTAAAGAAGGTGTTTTGGTGGCTTCCTGCACAAGTGGGGAGCTCCTTACTTCCAGAGGGCCACAGGTGTGAGAGGCAGGGTTATTTTATTTACACTTAGAAGGACATACATCTGTATGAATCTTGACTAAGACATTTGGATCATTGCTTTTATTCTGGGCCTGTAGTTCCTGCTATAGTGTGTGTCATTAAGGCATTTTAAGTTGTGTTCCTTAGACAATGGCATTATTTGCCTGGGAAATACATAAAAACGGACTTCTCTAACTGTATTGCAAACACACAGATCCTTCCTCTGCTTGTTTCCCCCTTTTGGAGTAGACACATGGCTGGGGAGAAATAAAAATCTATTAAGAGAAGAGCTGAGAGATGGGCACATGGAGGTGATTTTCTAGATTAAGGAGGCACTGGGCTGATAGAACTCCCACACTCATTTTCCTTTATCCAAGGCTGACTGGAAACTGCTTTCCACAGTGTCTGGATTTGCAAGAGACAGTGGAAGCCCAGATTTCTTTTTAAGTGGCAAAAGTGTCAAGATTTTAAAAAATTATTTAATCTTTTCTGATTCTGTAACTTGTTTTATTGCTTTTTGTAGAGCTTATGGCTATCCAAAATTATTTTGTTTTTATAATCCATAATTTTATATCTATAAGAGGGGTGTGTGTCCCACTCAGTCCTGTCTCCTGTGCTGCAATTCCTGGCATTGTCTATGTCTCACTGTGTGGAATCTTCTTGAGGCTGTGGTGGACAAAGGAATCTCAAGGTCACCTTTCAATTGTGTTTACATGTTTGTGTAGTATGTATATGTGTTCATATGTGTGTAGGTACATTTGTGAGCTCAGGTTCCAGTGTGTGCATGCATGTGTGTGTGTAGGCTGTAGGTTGACATTGGGTGTCTTCTATCACACTCCACCTTCATATTGGGATGAGGTTTCTCACGTGAACCCAGAGCTTGCTGGTTTGGTGAGTCTAGCTGCCAGATTGCCCTGGGATCTCTTCTCCTCCTAAGTACTGGGACTACAGGTGGGTTGTCATGTCCACCCAGCATTTATGAGGATCTGAACTCAGGTCCTCATCCTCACACAGTAAGCACTTCACTGACTGAGCCATTAGCCCTTTAAGCCAGCCCCATTACCATGCTGAAGTGCAGGGAGAGGGCAGAGCCTTCTCCTACTCCAGCTCACAGGGAAACTGGGTTGTACTGTGCTTGCCTGCTGTGGCTCTCACCCCCATCTGTCAGCAGGCTTTTAGGAGAGAATTACACATGTGATTTATTTGCAAATCCTTTCAGGTCCTGAAGGAGAGATACTTAGCACACAATGCACTTTGTCACCATGTGTCAACATCCCCTCAATGCAGACAGTGCATTACATGATGTGGGGGTGTAATTGGATTGTGCTAGAACCTTAAATCTGCATTTTCATTCACCAAAAACCACAGGATTGGGAGAGCCATTCATAGTCAAAGCAGGATCCTGGGAGGGGTCAGTGTGTGGAAAGATGAAGAACAGCCATAAAGCCACTGAGTGCATTTTTTATATTTGCAGTCTCTAGAACTTTATAAATATATATTACATTCTTACAATCTATAGTACAGTCTACACATAGACGGATCTGGAGGTGGGCACAGCTGCAGTATTCAACAGAACATCACAGGGGTGAGAGCTGTTAGCAATGAGAAAGTAGGCAACAAAGCAGAGGGGTGATGGTTTAATCACCTCAAACATGGGGTCAACCTGGAGATGGGAGCAGGTGACTTATTGACTGTCAGAGGGAAAGGGTAGCACCACGGTTGGGGGGGGATGTGGGCCAGGAAGACAGGAACTTACACACAGGTGCATATGGGGATTCTGTTATATGGCAGGAATGAGAATAAGAGGAGGAAAAGGAAAAAAGGGGGAGAGATAAAAAGGCAAGAAATGCAGAGAATAGGAGAGGAAGAAGAATTAGAAGAAGAAAGAGAGAGAGACACACACACACACAGAGAAATGGTTTAGAGAAACTCAGAGAGACCCTTAAAAAAGAGAATTTGGGAGAGACCTGAAAGGCAGAGGAAAGAAATGATGCAAAAGTTAACATTAAGAGAGAGAAGTCCACCCTACAGCATGGCTTCATCTTGTCTGATACCTCTGCCATCTTTCTAGGCTCATGTCATTTGCCCATTATTTAGCTCAGCATTTTCTCCTTGCAGCAAGCATGAAATGAGATAGGAACCTTTTCACCACTTATCCTCCTCCATCCTCTTAGGCTCTGCATCTAAGGGATCTTATTGCTATCAGAGAGTCATTTTGAGTTTATCCAATGCTACATTCTTTAGGGTTCATTTTGGGAACAAGAGCTTGGGCAACTTGTACTTGTTTGAGCACACACACGCACATATGCACGCAGACATGCATGCACACATGTACACACACAGACACACCTCCTGCCCTTGCCTTGCTTCTTTCCATGCTATCCAGGTGTGTATGGGCCCACCTTTCTGACACCTGCCTTTTGTACACCTGGAGTCCCAGCTTGCACATCCACACAGATTTGTCTCAACACCCAGGTAACATGTTCTTGGACAGGAGACTCAACATTAGTGGTTGTTGATTCCTCACTAAACTGCCTTTTCTTGTTTCTAGAAAAGCAGGGAGGGAAATTCACTGTGAAAAATGCTTACCCTCAGAGACCAGCTCTGTCAGAAGAAAATATGTCCCTGGGAGCTTCTCAAGAGAGAAGGTCATCTGAAATTGCCACAAAACCTCTGGGAAGACACAAAAAAGAAATGGATACTGGAAATTGCCTTCTTCTTTCCCAGGCATAGATGACCAGGGGCTATTGGAAAGGTGATATTGGAGTGAGGAGGTCAAGTTCAAATAGGATGAACTTGCTAAAGGGGCCTAGTTCTCTGAGCCTGGTTGAGACTCTGTGTCCAGTGTCCTTGCTTACAGAGAGAGGGATGCTAAGAATTGCTCCAGAGGTGGGTGTGTTTGCTTGTTCTTGGCATGAAGTTACAAAGATACCTGTGGCCTATTTGCCCATGTAGTCCCCTTACTGTCCTTGTCAACATATGCCTTATTCTGTCAATAATCCCCAGCTGGATTTGACACACCTTTGGCGATAATAGCTCACTACCCTGCCTCCTACAGCTGACCATAATGCTGGCCTCTGCCTGTGACCACACTCACAGCAAGCTCTGCTGATCCTGATACCTCCCATTGATCTGGCATGCTTACCCTGAATCCTGCTTTTCTTCATGGACTGTGGTATTGAATCAGATCCATGTGAATGTCATAAACCCAAATAGCTCAGATTAAAGAGAGTGAGAAAATTTTTTTTTTCTAAGAAACACTCAGCTCAGTGATTCAGAATTGCTTTTGTTCCAAGTTTAAACAATCTTCCCATGTGTGACAACCTCTTAACTTGGAGCAAAGCATCATATGCTACAATGTGCCTCAATGCCAACTCTGGACCTCCCCAGCTAAGTGGGGAGTGAGGCTTTGTGGACAGTGTCACCCTTTTCTTGACCTCTCATCTCATTTCTCCCCTGGGTGCGTGGTTGCCACCAGGTGCCCAGGTTAAAGGCTGAAAGGTGAGAACAAGTGTCTATATGTCTGGCTTATGCATTTTCATGCAGTCTTTCCAAGTAGTTGTGAAGCTCTGAGCAATCCCCAGGGTTGAGGGTCTGGCAGACCCACTTAATGTCATCCTCATTACTCATCACCATGGTGTTCCCAGCAGGGCAGCCATCATCCAAAGAGACAGTGGAGAAGGTAGAAAATGTCACTCTCTTCCTCTTGGAGGTAGGAGAGGTTGGGGGCTCACCCTTCTGCTCGTTTCCATCCATGACTGTGGATCCTGTAGACTTGAACAGCTGCCCATTGATGCTGTTCTGGGAGTTTGAGCTGAGGAGGAACTTGCTCTCCTCAAAGTCTAGACCCTTGTCAATGGCAGTGATCTGCTCCTCCTGGGAGGAGGTGAAGTTCAAGTGGTTCTCCAATAGCTCTGTCCGGTTGCTCAACCCAACCCAGTCATGGGAGTGATTCATACCCTCCTGCTCCTCAAAGGGAACCTGTTTGTGCCTGTATTTCAGGGCAAAGGTCACACAGTTGATTAAGAAGACCAAGATGGCCAGGCAGAAGACACCCAGCAGAGCGTACATCCCAATTTCCAGGTCACTCAGCCCCTTGGATGTCTGTGAGAGTTCATCATTTTCCTCCATGTCCATGTTGCTCTTGGGGAGGTCTGCCCAGTCTGGAAAGCTAGCAAGGTCTGTGGTCACTGTCTGCAAGTGGATTTCTTCCTCCAACAGGCTTTCCTGTCTCTCTTTCATCTCGAAAGTTGACTTCTCGGTCGTGCCACCCCTTCCCTCTATGAGCCCCATGGAAGAGCTGCCATAGAATGGCCCCTCAGGGCTCCCCCATTCCTGCAAGAGCTTCTTGGATCTCCTGTCACTGATGTTATTCTCCACATGAAGTCCAGCTCTGGTGTGTCTGCTCTCACTGTTGTTGGGGTTTGCATCATTTTGGCCAAATTTAACTTTGATGTTGGCTGTTCCAACAGCTAGCACACTCTTCCGCTTGGATTTCTGGCAGGATTCACTGATTAGCATCTCTACCTTTACCAGAGCCCCTTGTCCTTCATTTTCTGCAGCGATGATAGGCCACTTGAACTTGGGGTCCTGGAGGATGGAGACCACCTTTTCATCCAAGGATGAGGCTGTCAGGGAAAAATCCTTCCCGTCATAAATGTCCAAAGGTGTGACTGAACCATCACTGAATTGCACCCAGCAGCTGATGGCTGCTTCCTGTGGAAAAGAGAAATTGGTAAACATGGGAAGGAAAGCTCAGAGAGCAACATGTCTTAGCATGAAAGATACATGGCCATAGACCCTGCCTACAGGAACCAAGAACTAGTAAGTAGTATATAAATAGTGATGAGGGGGTCTGAGGAGGTGGTACATTTGGCAAAACACCTGCTGTGCAAGAGTTAAGTCATGAGTTTGTTTCCCCATCACACACATAAGTGCCAGGTGGGCATGGAAGGCTGTCTGTAATCTGTAATCCCAGTGCTTGACAGAAAGAGTCAGTAGATCCCACTGGCAAGCTGGCTAGCTAAACTAGCTGAATTAACAAGTTCTGGATTGAAGTGAGAGACCCTATCTCAATGAACAAGGTGGAGAGTAATCAAGGAAGACACTTGACATCAAGCCCTGTCCTCCACATTCATGTGCACACATATACACACATGCACTTCCATATACATATGAACACACACACACACACACACACACACACACACACACATACACAAAGAGATAGTGATGAAAAGTATCATTGTAGACCATAAAAGAAGCTGAATTATATAAAGATATATAACCAAAATAAAACAATAGCAAAAGGCCAACAATAATATTAAAATGGGGCTGGATTAAGCCCTCTATAATAAGACTGACTTTTTTCTGGTGGTATTAGAAGACACATTTTTCTGCACAATAATAAATTGTATGTCAGAAATGTCAGTGCTAGAGGTGGGGCACTTTCCAGCAAGTAGGGAGGCCTTGATGCTCCCAAAACATTACACACTATTGATAAGGCATTTGGTTGTTCACCAGAAGACCCTACTGCTGAAGATACCACATGCTTGGGGTGCAGGACACTGGGATATCAAAATGGAGCTGAGCTAGATGCCTTCTCCTTGTTGATTAGTTCTCAGGGTTCTGGAAAGGGCTATGCAGCCTGTTGGGGAAGAAAAGTCATCAATGGTCTTAACCAGCAGTGTATCCTACAAGCTTTGTGCCCAGCCAGCCAGGCCAAATGTGCCAACTGGTGCAATGGTAGCATGTCTATTATGGGGAAGCCAACTGCTCTCTGGATTTGAGGCCAGAGGAGGTAATAAATAACTGGTACTGGAGCCCTTAAAAGTCTGTGGTTGAGGAGGTCATAAGTGATGGTTTATGCTGATTATTATTTTTTATTTTTATTTTATTTATTTGAGAGAGAGAGAGAGAGAGAGAGAGAGAGAGAGAGGGAACACGCCAGGGCTTCCAGCCACTGCAAATGAACTCCAGACGCATGCACCCCCTTGTGCATCTGGCTAACTTGGGTTCTGGGGAATCTAGCCTTGAACTGTGGTCCTTAGGCTTCACAGGGAAGCGCTAGCTGCTATGCCATCTCTCCAGCCCTATGTTGATTATTAAATTGGCAGGATCTGTGGATTAGGTTAGCCTCTGTACAAGTCTGTAAGGGATTATCACGATTAAGACCCACCTTAACTGTGGGTGGCACCAGTGCATGGACTGGAGTTTTTGCATGTATGGAAAGCAGAGAGCTGGCTGAATAGCATCATTCATCACTCTCTGCTTCCTCACCATGGACTGACTATGAGCAGCTGTCTCAAGCTCCTACTGCTATGCCTTCCCGGCCATGATGGACTGAAACCTGAAAGTGTGAGATGAAATAAACCCTTTCTCTTTTTAACTGCTTTTTTTTTTGGTCAGACATTTTATCCTAGCAATGGGATGATAACTAATGCAGTGACCTACTGAGTTTAATTATGGTTGCATACATGGGCATGGGTGCAGGGGAGGGGCATTATTTACTGCAGCATGGGAAACTGACCAGTGGCTAAATCACTAAAGGATATAACCCCCCTTCAGTGACTATTAATTGCCAATAGCTAATCTGGGAGGGGTGGGGCCTCATGAAGTCCTCCCCTATCCATGATGGAATATTGATAGGGTCAGTTTTGTGTAGAAAACCACAGCTGCTATGAATTCATGAGTATAATGGCTGTGTTGTCCAGAAGACAGTGTTCCACAGGACTCTTTCTTATCCTTTGACTCTCCCATTCTTTCCATCTTCTTTTCTGAGATATTCTCTGAGCATTGGAGAAGGTATTATAGATGTTCCATTTATGCTGAGCACCCAACAGTCACTTATTCTCAGCACCTTTGCCAGCCTTACATCTCTGTGTTAACCTCTCTCTACCCACTGCAAAAGGGGTAGGTCACGGATGAGCCTAATAATGGTACCAAACTGACTGTATTTGCTGAATACAAAACTAACTAATAAAGAAAAAAAAAAGCACAAAATACAGTGAAGAAAACAAAAGTGAATTGAGAATTACTACATTAGTTTTAGTACCTACTAATGGCAGAGACCTATAACTTCAAAGTCAGTACTATGAAGCAATTTTTGAAGTGGCAGGGAACAAACTGCTTAATATGGTTAATATATTAAATATGTTCCCAATCATGACTGGAATGGTTAAACATTTTTTTGCCAAGCAAATATTAGTGTTTATTAATAGCTTACATAGTATTTTTTTAAAAAAGTAAATATGAAACAGTGAAACATTTCATAAGTATAGTAATAATAGTCATGCTAAATCATCAGTATTTCAGTATGTACAGACTGAATGAACAATGACAGTGAATCACTGCCTTTGATAAAATTACACTATAACTAAGTTAATAACAGTGCTAGCTTCTACTTACAATTATATTACCTTTAATGGAAATTATTCTATGACATCTGGAAATACTTTATTATTGTAAATAAACATTTAATTTACAAAAAAAAAAAACAACAAAAAACTTCTCTGATGGAGGCTGACAGCAGCACTCATCTATGGGCATAATTGTGAATATTTAGAAGGCAGCTTGACAACCTGCCTGTTTGTCTTAAATAGTAGCAGAACATAATTCACTCTGTTGCATTAGATCATCTTCATGAATACTTTGAGTAGGCAGCTCATTGAGTGTACCTCCGTGTTTAACCCAAATCATTGATCTCAGTGAAGATATCAGTTTGAGAGACATAAGATGGGCCCACTGCTTGCCTTTTCCTCTATGCACTGTGGCTGCTGCTCTTCCCTGAACCTAGCCATCTGAACAACCCTGGAGGCCATCGGTCCTGCTGCTGGCCATTATTGCTAGAAGCAAGAGAGTGCCATGACAGTCCTTAGTCCAAGCAGCATGGAGAGGCATCAGACCTGCCTGTTCCCTCTCTTTTATATCTGGAAGAAGTAAAACAGACTGAAGATGTCAGCATGGAAGATAAGTAGTAGGGACTTGACCTAAAATTGGGGAATGGGGCCCATATTCGGGATTAGCCATGATGGGTCATATATAAGCAAATATTTGAGTATGTTATCATTCACAGGAAGAGAAAAAATAATAACCTAGGGGAAAATGGGAACAACAGAGACTACATGGGTCCCAAAGAAGGTGCTGAAAGCCCCCAAGTCATCTGGTTGCTTCCCTGTGATATCATGTAAATTTTCTTGGGTTTCTCTTTTTTCTAACCTAAGAGCCCTACTGGAGATTATGTAAATGTTACATGGGTATTGCCCAGCCATTGGAGGTAACAAGGACTCCTGGAATGTTGTCGGTGTCTTCCACTCCTTCTAATTCAGCCAGTAAGTTCTCATCTTGTTATGGTGGCTTGCACCAGGTGCTACATGGGAAGCCAGTCAGGACACAGTGCGAAAGCCACAAGTTTTACCTTTGCTCCGCTCTGTCAGAAATCTCAAGAAGACATTTCTCAGGAAGGCAAGAGGTTCCTTGGAGGTGCTCATCAGGCAAAGTAGCATGCAAGAATTGAGGTCATGCAATCCATGGTGCAGGAAGTTGGCCAGAGATGGATTGGCTCTTGTTCTGGCCATGCCTTATCGTCTAACTGATCTTATCACTTACTAAGCCAGGAAGAAGCTTCTGTTTTTTATTTCTTTGCTATCTGACCCTTGCAGGCTGGTGGCTATCCTTCCTTGACACAAAGGAGGCTTGACTTCACCTAGAATTTCCATCTGTCATTAGGATTATCCACTCTCAAGTGTGGATGCACACAAAGGCCATGGCATAAGGGCCAAGGGACTAGCAAGCACCTGGGAGGGGTGTGTGAATGTAGGTCCAGCTGGAAAGATGGGAGGCTCCATGTGCCCAGGCTCACTCAGCCCTCCTTCCTGCTCTGTGCATAACTAGTCTCTGTTGGTGTGCCCAGGGCAGGTGGAACCTGGTGGGGCTCCCTGCTAAAGGACAGAGGAAGAGAAAGAAGTTCTGAGCCTCAGGGAAGCTGTCAGAAAAGTCTTTCCAGTGGGCCGGCAGCTTCCTGCAGCCCCATGTAAAGGATGAGCCCCTCTCTTAGGGCACAAAGGGAGTTAATGGCCAGTGACTATTGTCTTTTGCTGTTAAGAAAGTTAACCCAAATTTCTAAGTTCCTTCTAAGAAATAATGTCAGTCTACCCCTAAAGAGTGTGATGAGCACATTCCACCACATATCCCTCTCTATACACAGTCACCTCTGTCAGGAAACTATTGCATTTACACACATATATATCATATATACACACGCAGCACAGAGAACACACCCAGATGCCCACACACCAGCATAGACACAACAAATAATACATATGACACAAAACCTACATATATACATAGCACACACTACATTCGTGTACACAGGCACATGTACATACATAAACATGCACACAAAAATTAACATATACAACACACAATGCACAATGCAAACCTATATCTCTACATTCAGTCATAGACATACAATACTCAAACATACACAACACATTCTGTTAGCACTCTGGCCTCAAAAAGAGAGAAAGGGAATTGAGGTGACCTCACCATGGTTCTGCTTCAGTCTTGAGCTGAAAGAGGACCATCTCTAGTTTCCATTTCCGTCTCCAAATCAGTTCCTTGTGCCTGCCTGGACCTGGCCAAAGACTGCACCAATCATGAGTCTGCTATGCTCTCTGCCCACCTCCTACTCCTGGGTGAACTCTAGTAGGTCCAGCCATGACTGTCTGGACAGAGGAAGGAGAGCAGGAGCAGCCTCAGCACTTGGGAGAGCATCTCTTCTGTGCTTTGGCCCCTGGATGGCTGCCATGGTCACTACTGTAGTTTCTTCCAATCTCTGTTCCAGAGAGCCAAGAAGCAGGAGGCAGAGCAGCCACCTGTATCACCAGGCCCTTTGCACTAGAGAAACACCCTGTGTGAGAATGTGTGTCATGCTCCCTTCGATGAGTGTGTGAATCACTTGATCAGTGCCTCCACCTGCTGAACCACCTGGTGTAAGGTTTACTTAGTGTCCGTGATGTGTGCTGACCTCACCTGGTGTCAGACTGCTCGATGTGAGACATATCTGACTTGAGAGTCTCTGCCCCAACCCTCACCTGCTTGGGCCTCTGTAGAAGTTCCTGAGCCACTGCAGTGGCAAAAATGGCTCTGTTGCTCCCGGGGCTGAGCTGCAAGGAGAGTGACAGTCCTGTCACCAGCTGGACCCCTAGGTCTGTAATGGTCACCTTCTCATCCAGTACAGTGATGGTCTTTTCAGCCAGGATGGCATCCGACAGGGGGGACAGGATCTGAGGGTAGAACCACATGAAAAGGAGAGGTTCCCTGTAGTCCCAACACTTCATCCAATGGCACCAATGAGGCCCATGTAGGGACAATGACAGATAAGGAGCCAGAAGAAGTGGGAATATTTCTTGTTTATCAAGGCTTTCCTCAAAAACACAGACCTTGTCTATGGAAATATAATGCTCTCTTACATAACGAGGGGGGATGCTTGTCACCCTCCCCCACCCCTCAAATCAACTCCACCTGTCACTCAGCCCAACCCCTTTCCTTGGCAGGAGGGTTGCTTTGGCTTTTGTTTCTTTGAATGCTATGATTCATGTATAGCACAGACCACTTCTGCTGTCATCATTGCATATTTGCTTAAAATTATTTTACTCAACTGATTTCTTTCTAAAGAGGCTTCCCATCACACAGGGACCAGGAGTTGATGATAGGCTAGTTGTGTATTCATTTCTTTCTCACCCAGGAAATCGGTTTAACAAGTGGGTACCTCTTCTTGGTCAGTGTACCATCCGATAGAGTCTCCCTCCACTGGGAGTTTGTGTTGCACCCTTTGGGAAGCTCTGAGCCATGATGCCCAGAGGTGTTGTGAAATATTATCTTGCTTTGTTTCATATGTGCACACACACAGGTGTTGAGCCCACTCTGGCACCCATATAGAGGCCACATTTCTCTTCAGCACCTATAGTGACCTGGGAGTGAGGCCAATCCAGTTTGGGCCAGAATCCTGCATGTGAAAATCTTGCCCCTCGCCCTACCCAATGGATGAAGAGTGACCCTAGTGCTCGTGTGCATCCTTAGCTTCCTGGATGAGGTGGGTTTGCTCCTCCACTTCCCTATCTTCTTCATGTTTTGGGGGTGCATGTCAACAAACCAATTTTTTTCAGGGATCCCTCAGCTCAAGAGGACTTGACCCAGTGGGAATAGATAGAACAGTTTTAGGGATAGATTCTTTGCCAGGATGATCTCTGCTTCATGCTTAGGAAGTCGGTCTATTTCCTCTTCTCTGACACATGATCCCTCTCTGCACTTAAACTGTCATGTAGAAAGATAAGCAAAATAACTCCATGTGTTCGTTGCAGGTTTTGGGTAGCAGCATTTTCTTCCAACTTCCTAGTCAATGGTGGAGATTGGAAGCTCTTGTGTTTGTTTGACATAACTTTAAAATGGCATTAATGATATTTATTATTTAACTATAGATGTATGTGTGTGTTTGTATGTGTGTAGGTGCTGTGCATGTGTATATATACACGTGGAGGCCAAAGGTGAACATTGAATGTCCTCCTAAGTCACTCTCCACCTTATTTTGTGAGCCAGGGCTACTCACTGAACCCAGACCTCACTGATTCAGCTAGATTAGCTGGCCAACAGTCCCCCAGGAATCTTCCTTACTTCTGTGTCTCCAGTGTTTGGATTACAGGTACATGCCACTATGCCAAAATTTTTTCTTGGGGCTGGGGATCCAAACTCTGGTTCAGGACTTTACCCACTGAGCAATCTCCCCAGCCTGGAGACTGCTTTGTTTACTTCCTTTCATAAAATGATTGTGATGCCAGCCTGTTTTCTAGGATGGGTGTTGTTAAATACTACCTAGCCCAACATAGTTTCAGCAAAAGAGTCCCTCATATATGGCTGCTTTAGAAACCTCACAGATTGCCCAACATTCTTGCCTCTTCTCTAAATGTGTGCTGCTAAGGAAGGGGATACTCATCATTCTCAGATTGGAACTAAATGACAAACCCATGAGCCTCCCAGGACAGTGGCCATTTCAGTGCCCGGTGTTTTGCCCCAGTGACCATTTCAGATGCCCCATTGCCTGCTGTCCATTCCCCAGCAGGAGATGGGGCCATGAGAATTTTCCAGCCCTCAGAAGATTTTGGAGATGCTCTAGTCTCATCAGGCTGGAGGCTGTGACTCAGTGGTGGCAACAGTATTATGGCAGGATGGAGGTCTTGGATGGCCGTGGTCAAGTGTGCAGGAACAGCTAGCAAGACCTGGCCAGGCCCATGACTCAGATAAGTTTCTTATGCTTCCCTCCAGGACTTGCTTATCAAGAAGGTAAGTCTGCCATAGCTTAGAGGGAGTCATGTGTTGGGTTCATGGCCAACTGGTTATGACATGACCAATCAGAGGCTGAGCCAGTGTCTCTCCCATAGTATGTCAAGTATACTATTCACACTGCTCACCAGACAATTTCATTAAAATTATACCCTAAAGAAGCAACAGATGGATAAGTTTCATGTGACAGAGCAGGGTATAGCAAACCCAGCCTGAATCTGGGGATGCCTCACCTGGAGGGTAGTCATCCCCAGCTCCTGCCCAGTCAGGATCTGCCCTCCTTGCAGCTGTGCAATCCTGGGCTCTTCCACCTGCATGAAGTCATTTATCAGCTCTGTAATGTCCACTTGCCAGTCTGAGCCCAATAGGTAGGCTAGGTGTCCCCCAGGGTCAGATGCCTCGGCCACAAACTGGGTCAAGACGCGCACTATGGCATGCTGGTATTGTAGGGTACAGCCTCGGCCTCTCCTCTCTTCATCATCCTCTTCCTCACTGTCCCCAGCAGGCCTGTCAAAGAGTCAATCCAGATGAACAGATACTTATTTGTTGGTACAACTTCTGTGTTCTGTGAAGGTGGGTGCTCCATGAAACTACCACTAAATGAGTTCCCAGCTTGTCTGAGCTTAGGGCTCAGACACACCCAGGGGTGAAATTCAGGAGACTCAGCCACTGGTTATATCCTGGCATGAGCCCTGCCCGGCCAGAATGAAGTGGTATGACAGCAGTTAATATCTCCTGTGCTCACTTATGCTACCCTCCCTTGGAGTGTGGACTATACCCAGTGCCTCTTAAAAACTGATTAGGGGCTGGGAAAAAGGGTCTGTGGTTAAGAGCACTTCTAGTGCAAGCATGAGGGCCTGAGGAGGCCTAATAGGCCACTCAGATTTGATCCCCAGGACTCATATAAACATCTGGACATGGCCATGTCTGTCTGTAACCCTAGTTTTGTGGGGATCAAAGAACAGAGTGTCACTGAGGCTTGAAGAAACCCCTGGAAAGCTCATAAGTCAATGAGACTCTGGCTTGAGTAAGAGCGGGTGTAAGAGTGACAGAATGGGACACCTGATGTTCCCCTCCAGCCACCATGGTGAGTGCACCCTGCTGCAGGCAAGCACAAGAGGTGCTACAAAGGCACAGGCATGTGCATATACTGCACACACCACATTATACACACAAATGCAAAAGCATAGAAAAGAAACAATGACTGGGGATATGACTCAATAGGCAAAGAAAGCAAGCACTTCCCATAAAATGCCATGTGGGGCAGCATGTGCCTGTCATCCTAGCTCTTGAGAGTTAGAGCCAGATGAATCCCTGGGGCTCAGTGGCTAACTAGCTCACTTGAAATGGTGAGCTCTATGTTCTATGAGAGACCCTGTATTATAACATAAGGTGGAAAGCAACTGAGAAAGCACCTGCACACACATGTACCCCCCCCCCCCACAGAAAATGTAAAAAACTGTGACTGGATGGCCCCTGTCATTAGGATTTTTTGTTTCTTGAGGCACAGTCTTGATGTAGATCAGGTTGGTTTTGTGTACATTATCCCCCTGCTGTAGCTTCTCAAGCACTGGAATTACAGGTGTGTACCACCATACAGATTTAGACAGTAACACCTGCATGTTGTGCATTCTTTTTCTTAGTTCCTCTCACAGGCTCACTCTCACATGTTTTGAGTTGCCTGTCCTATGGTGACATCCCCATGGTAGGTAAATATTTGTCACTGGCCATCAGTCAATGAGGAGCTGAGGGAGGCTAACAATGCATATATAAGCCTGGATGGAGATTCTTCTCTATAGGAACCTGAAGAAGAGGCACTGGACACCATCAACAGACAGATTTCAGCCTGTGAGATAACCAGCTCTCAGAACTCCATTAAGCCATGACTACCTGTTAGCATACAGAACCTCAGAGATTTCATATGTTGCTCTTTAAGCCATGCTTAGTTTTGAGATAAGCACAGCAATGGCTGTGGTGACTGGCAAAACCCTCTAAGCCAGCAGCACCTGGAGGAAGTGTTTCATCCCAGGTTAGTGAGATGCAGGAAATATGTGCACCAGCAGCATTTCAGCCTCCATTGCCATAGCAGCTTCTCACTCTCAACAAGCCTGGCAGCTGTGGCAGCATCTGAGATTATCTGTGCTAGACCTGAACAGGTCTTGGGGAGTCATCCCTTCTGGTCCCTACACCCCAGCAATACCTGCTGCAACACCACCATCCCAACCCAGTGCCAGAAACCCCAGGGCTCCAACTGGTACTCAAATGCCTTAATCCTCACTCTGCTCTGTCTCTCAGGTATCACAAGATGGAGGTGGAATTATCCTTTAATTAATTAATTATTTGTCTTTTAAACGTTATACATGTATATAATGTATTTTGATCACATTCACCCTATCACCTTCTTTTGTCCCTCTTCCCACTCCCACTGAAAGCCTTCTTCCTTCCATAGTCCTCCTTCTTTGATTTCTTTTGGTCTTTGTTTTGTTTTGTTTGGTGACACATTGAGTTTAATTAGGGTTGTTTGCTTGAGCATGGGTTTATTTATAGGAGCACAGGCAACTTGACCAGTGGTTACACCACTGAAGAAAATGTTTCCTTCTTCTTCCCAGTGCTAACTACTAGCCTCCAATAGATCCTCGTGGAGGGGTGTGACCTCATGGGCTAGAGTTATAAAGTAAGAAGGGGACCTCAAAGTCTCCCTCAGATGAGAACCAGTCCTTACCTTCTGCTGGGTCACAGCCTGCAGGAGTATTTCCTTGTGTGACTAGGCACATACTCTGGCATTTGAAATGCCTCTCACGCATGGATCTCTGTGCATAGGCTCCCGCAAGGTGACAGTCCCAATAGAGGACCTAGGCTTCCCGTGACTCTGCTTACCCAGTGCTCATCTGTCTACCTGATGTATGCTGGGGGCACTTACAACTCTTCCAAACCCTGTCCAAGTGTGCATCAGTCAAACCAGAGCAGATGAGCTTCAGACCTCACTGTACCAAGGCCAAGAGCTCAGAGTTTCTGCGCTGGGGCAGGAGACAGACTCTGGTCAGGAAGAATGAATCCCAATGTCTCCACAGTGGGCACCAGGTGTTTTCTCCTTCCAGGCATCAGTTCTCCCCATCACTGAGGCTCATGTGCTCATGGGTTGAGGCAGCCAGCCTCTTCCTCCAGCTCTCTGGCTCCACATGAGAGTTGTGGTTACTGAATGGGTTCCAGGCACTTGGACACATTAGTTACATAAAGAAGGGTGCACAACCCCGGTGAAGACAAGACTTAGTTCTGGAATTCTGTCCTAACCAGTGTGAAGGGAGGATGCACTTTCTGCAGTTGTAGGAAGTTTGTGGCCTTGTGAGGACAAGGGGAGCAAATGCAGATCTCAGAATTGACCAGAGCTGGTGTATGGAGGCAGACTCAGTACTTAGATTACCACTTGATGCTGGCACCTGTTCACTTCCCTCCCATTCCACATGCATTTCTTCCTACCTTTTGTTGGAGACAATGGGGACCCTCCAGCCCTTGATCTGGTTGAGCTCTGTGTCTGTGACCTCGATCTGCAGGGGTAGTCGTGGCACCCACACTGTCATCTCCAGAGTGCTGCTCAGGTGCTGGTAGGTGAAGCTGACCACTACATTCACTTTGCCTTTCATTTCTTTCCCATTGACAAAGACATAGTCACATCGGTCAGAAACCTGGGAGGAGGAGGAGGGAGAAGAGCGAGGAGGAGGTTAAGCATTCATCATATCCCACAGCCCAAGAAACAGAAAGGCACTATGGCTGCTGGGGTGGGGGGAGGTCACCATACTAGGTGGACACAGGTGGTGGCAGGGGCTGTTATGACAGATGCTACCCGAGGCACTTCAGGTGTGACTAAGGTAAGGATGTTGATCTTGGTGGGGTTGTCAAGTAAATAATTGTTAAACAAAGTAGCACACATTTAAAGCATGCAGTGTGAGATCTCAGCATACATGTATGTTGTAAAATGATCTCCACAATGAAGTTAGGCCACCCCATCACTTTCACTGTTGCCTTTGCATGTGGCAAGAGAATTTACTATCTACTTACCTAGCAAATTTCAAATACACAAGACAGTGCTGTTAAGTATAGCTATGGTGTTGTACATTTGATCTTCTGGCTCTCTTTTCTGTACCCTTTGATGTCTCCTTACCCTTCCCTTGTCCCTGGCTTTATGATTGATTCTGCTTTCTGCTTCTGAGAGTTTGACATTTTTGGATTCTCCAATAGGCACAAATTCTTTGCTCTTCAGCAGAATGCCCTATAGGTTTAGCCATGCAGTTATAAATGGCAGGATCCCCTTCTTTTTCAAGACTGAATTGCATTCCATTAGGAATAAGTGTCATATTTTCCTTTTGCTTCATCTTCCAGTGGGCACATGCGTTATTTCTGTCTTGGTGATTGTCAACAATTAAGCATAGGGTCTTGATGTAAAGAATATTCTTTCCTCCCTCCCTTCCTCCCTTCTAGCTTATTTGGATTTATCCTACATGAGATTCAGATGTGTTCATGAGAGGAGGCAGAAGGGCATTGGTGAAGCTGGGGAAGAAAACAAACACTGAGGCCACAAAAGTAGAATGCTGTGTTGGTATGAAGTGGGGGAGGTGAGGAATGGTGGAGAAAGATAGAGAAGCTGAGGAACCCTAGAGCTCGGAGGGGCATAGCCCTGTCAGCCCTGCTAGAGGGAATGCAGTCATATTGGCTTTGCCCACGGGAAACTGATTCCAGCTTACAGACCTTCAGAATCGCAAGAGGATCGACATGCTCTCTCGCAAGCCAGCAAGTTTGTGGTGATGCTTTCTACAGGACATTGGAAGAGAACCCACAGAGAAAGAGAAGGCTTGGCTTTGAGATCAGGAGTGTGTGCATCCCAGCTGTACTAGTCAGGAATGGAGAAGAGGGGCATGAAAGAACCCCACTAATTGAGCACCTCATACAGTACAGGGATGGTTGCCAAATGTGGTTTATCACCCCACTGAGCCCAGGACACATCTGTTACCATTTCCAGATAAACCTCAAGGCCCAGGGACACTAAGTCATGACTCCTAAGGGCCTGTGTTGAAGAGACAGGGCCTGGGCTCCTCGCAGGTGAGTCTGCACAGCTCTTCCTCCTCACAGATAACATTCTGACTGAGCGCTTTCTTGCTCTCCTTCTTCTTAAAGGATGAAAACTTCCTTTTTAGCAGTTAAAGAGGTGTACAGGAAAGTAGACTGAAATTACCAGGTTGTGCAAACAGCACAAAGACAATTCCCACAAAGGTGCATAGGCAGTATGGGTGCAGAGTGAACAAAACTGGGCTATTGTGCACTCAGCCTGGCAGGAGGCAGATCAATAATTTGGAAGAGAAATGGCCTCCCAGCTCCACTTGTGAGTCAGAAGACTTTCTCATTCTCAGTATCTGCCAATAGCAAAGGTACTTAAATCTGACTGCAACATCGAAGGGAACGGGCTCTGGCTGGTTTATTATAATTTGTGGCCTGGGCATGGCCAGTCTTGCTTCAGGGACCTTTAATCTAAGGCCTTTTCTTTTCTCAGCCTTCCATTTATAACCCTTTATGAGTTGTTACAGAGGAGCTGCCTTCTGGAAAAAGAGAGTGGAGGAAGGAAAAGAAGGAAGGAAAGGCAGGAAGGAAGAAATAAAGAAGGAAAGAAGGGAGGGAGGGAGGAAAAAAGAAAGGAAGAAAGCAGGGAAAGTGGAAGGGGTAAGAGAAGAAGGGAGAATGAAGAAAGAGGGAGAGAAGGAAAAAGGCAAGGGAAAAAAGGAAGGATGGAGGGAGGGAAGGAAGAAAGGAAATACTAAAACAAATTGCTGATAGGAGTCATATTCAGTGAAGCAGGATCTTATGAATTTAACTGTCAGGGTCCTCCTGCCAGAGTGTCTTATGTAAATGAACCCTGACCTTATCCTGGGCCATCCAGCCACAGGATCCTCCTTTGTACTGCCAGAAGTGTATGCCAGGGTGTTTTTTTTTTTTTTTAATTTTTTTTTGTTCAGTTTATTTATTTATTTATTTGAGAGTGACAGAGAGAGGAAGAGGCAGATAGAGAGAAAGAGAGAGAATGGGTGTGCCAGGGCTTCCAGCCACTGCAAACGAACTCCAGACACATGCGCCTTCTTGTGCATCTGGCTAACGTGGGTCCTGGAGAATCAAGCCTCGAACCGGGGTCCTTAGGCTTCACAGGCAAGCACTTAACCGCTAAGCCATCTCTCCAGCCCGGCCAGGGTGGTTTTGAGTGTAAAACCATCTTCGTCTTTGTTGTTTAGTTTAGCGGTTATTCCTCAAGGTAGTGAGACAAGGCATGTGACAGACATTGGGGCAGGATGAAAATGTTTTGTGGAGGCAGAGCTGGCTTGGCACTGGTGCAGAACCATCTCTCTGGAGATGAAGAGGCAGCCTGTACCCAGGACTCACAGCTTCTGCCCCGCTCTGTGGAACATGGCTGTTTACATATGTGGGAGTGCACGCAGTGTTAACCCACACTGAAGCAGCCATGGGAGTATTACAAATGACACCTGATTCTTCCTCATGCCCAGAGTAAGCTTATCTTTCTGGCTTTCTGCTGTTAAGTGGGGGTATGACCACAGGTTTAAGTCATGAGCAGCGGTGGTAGATGTTAAGTCCTTGCTAGAACATTCTCTTGCAAGGGACTTCTGGAGCTTCCCTGTTCTGTTCCTGAGACCTGTCTAGTGTTGAGATTACCATTGGCTTTTGTTTTCAGAGGCAAGGATACATCTATGGAGCCTTGGGCACAGAAGGAAGAGGGGAGTAGGTGAGAAGAGCCCTTTCCTTGGGCACATCACTGAAATCCTGGGTTATTTGTTACCTCATGTTCACAGAGTTCATTCTGACTGTTGTCACACACAGGAAATATATTCTGACCACTGTGTCAATAAAAACAGAGCAGAACATGTTGAATTAATGGCTTTAATAGGTTAGGTCTGGGTGAGTAAGATAGATGAGGACAGATACCATCACGAAAAGGAAGCTATGAAGCTTGTGATTATTGAAAATTCAGATGGGGCCAAGAATGTAATTGGGGTCTACATTGGGAGATACACACATCACTCCCCAGGCTACAGGAGGCGTGTCCTAATGGGGGATATTCAATGGGTGGACTTAGATGCAAACAGAGAAGATAACACTCAGCAGGGAGAGGCATGGTCTGCTTGGGGTGTGAGGGAGACAGGAGGATTTTGAGAAGAATACAAAGATGGCAGCATCTTGGGAAACTTTGGTGGTGATGGGAACTTAGGGGCTTTGGGAAATGTCCTGGGGACACCAATCATCATGAATCATGTTATGTTTATTTCTTTTTTAAACCTAATTATTTTCTTTTTTCTTTTTTTTTTTTTTTTTGAGGTAGGGTTTTACTCTAGGTCAGGATGACCTGGAATTCACTATGTAGTCTCAGGGTGGCCTTGAACTCACGGTGATGCTATTACCTATGCCTCCCAAGTGCTGGGATTAAAGGTGTGTGCCACCACGCCTGCTGTCTTTTCATTTGTATATATTTATGTGCAAGGAGAGAGAGAGAGAGAGAGAGAGAGAGAGAAAGAGAGAGAATGAATGAGAGAATGGGAGAATGGATGCACCAGGGCCTTTTGCCACTGCAAAAAAAAAAAAAACTCCAGACATGCATGCAACTTTGTGCATCTGCCTTTATGTGGGTACTGAATAATTAAACCTGGGCCCTTAAACTTTGCAAGCAAGTGCCTTAACCACTGAGAAATCTCTCCATCCCTAAAATTGTCTTTAATTTTCAATTTTTATTATTTATTTATTTATCATTTTTTGGCATTTTTTTATTTGGGTAGAAGAGGTACAGGCTATCAAGGAAAGACAAATTTGGCATACACAAATTTTTCGAGCTTTTGACTTAGACAAATATAATATGTGAAGTTAAGTTAGGACATGAAAAATGACTGACTAGTATGTATTCCTGTCAGTTTTTCATTTAGGTGTGAACGTGTATGTACATGATGATAATGATGATAATGCATGGGCATGCACACATGTGGGTGTGCCCACACGTAGATGCTGGGTATTCAAATTCCAGAGGGAATAATAGATGTTGATAAGCTTGTGGACCAAGTGCCTTAAGCCACTTAGCCACCTCTTCAGTGTGCTTTTATTGGTTCTTTAGATTTATACAAAATAGAAACTCACCTCCCATTGCCATGTTTGATTTGGCATGGTTTTAGTAGTTCCTAAAACCGTACAATAGTCTAAATCTAAACTGCTTATTTTTTTTCTCTTTCTCTGTCTATATCTTTTTTTATTAATTAGTTTTGTACTCTGAATGCAGTCAAGTTGGTACCATTGATAGCCTCCTCCATGTCCTAACCCCTCTCCCTGGCCCTTCCTTGTTGAGGTATATGGGTCATGCATTGTGGAGTTAGCCCACAGTAATGGGTAGGAGATAAGTCTCTGTATATCAAGACCCAACGTGTGGCTCTGACATTCTTTCCACCCCCTCTTCCACAAAATTTCCTTGAGCCATGTTGAGTTCATTTTTGGTCTGCTTCAGTGATGAGGTAGGTCTCTGGATATCTGATTTGGTAGGAGTTGATTGTTCTCTGTGTCGATCTCCTTCACCCTTGTGCTAGTACCTGATTCACCAAGAAAACAGCACCCTTGCTTGTTTCACCAATTATCCTTAGGTTCAGCTGGGGCCCTTTTGAAGTATGATGGGGTGGTTCTCCCCTTAGGATCTGCGTCTATCTGAAAAAGGGAAGCAGATTCTCCAACAGAGAGTAAAGACAAATGAGATAACCCTTATTATTTTATAGAGAATTCAATAGGTGTAAGGCCCTCTTGTAGCCCATGATTGGTGGTAGCTTTATAATAGAGAGTGTGCTCATGTTTGGATATGGTTCTGACTTGCTTCCCAGCTCCAGCTATGGGTCCTGTTCCACTGAGGGGATCAGTTGGCCAAATCAAGAGCAGTTGGTTTCCCACCATGGTTATGGGCCACTATTGCACTTGTGTGAGCTTTATGACAGGTTATTTGCTGCTTAGTAGGTTAGACCATGAGTTGCTTGGACAGATACTGGGCATTTTCCCCCAGTCGCCCATGTAGCACCTTCTGGCACTAGATGCGCTGACTTTCTGGGGACTGAACCTCTTCCAGCTTCCAGCCATTGCATTCAATTTTACATGTCAACTGCATATGGTTTCTTCAGCAGTAGGGTCTTACCACTAACCTTTGGTGGGTCATCAAGTACTCCAACAGAAATCTGTCTTTCTTTTAAAAAACCTTGTAGGTCTCTCTGATCAAAAGCTTATTGTGGATGAAAGCCACATGCTGGTACTGGGAGTTACAGGTCAGTGCCCACTAAGAAAAGGAAGAAAAAGACAAGTAATATAAAAGAGTTAGAGAGGAGAGAGAGGGGAGGAGAAAGATGGGGGGGGGGCTGTAGAAGATTAAGGTCAGTCTTCATCATACCCTCTCCAGTGTCTTGTGGCTCAGGTGTTCCCTTTAAGGACCTGGTGAAGGTTCAACCATTTGGTCTGCCTTTTAGGAAGTAGAATTTTATGGTACCATTGCTGTTTGGGTCTAGATTTTAGTCTCCCACCCCACTCTTGCCCTCCTCTCCCTCCCCACCCACCCTATTGTCTAGTCCTTGAGATGCCTTCTGGGTATATCAGCATCTTGGGTAGATTCAGGTTAGGTGCTATAGATGAGTGAGACTATGCAGTGATTATCTTTCTGTGATTGGGTAAGTTCACTGTGAATGATCTGTTCCAGGTTCAACCATTTTTCCTCAAATTTCATTGTATCATTTTTTCTTACTGCTGTGTAGAATTCCATTGTGTAGATATACCACATCTTAGTTATCCAGTCTTCTAGTGATGGACATCTGGGTTGATTCCAGCTCTTAGCTATTACGAATTGAGCCACTATAAACAAGGTTGAGAAAATCTCTCTGGACTGTGGTTTAAAGTTTTTAGGGCACATGCCCAGTAAGGGTATAACTGGGTCTGTAGGTAACTCCATAGTCAGCTTTTTCAGGAGTTTCCATATTTCTTTCCAAAGTGGTTGTACCATCTTACATTCCCACCAATAGTGGATGAGGGTTCCTAATTCTCTACATACTTGCCAGCATTTATTTTCATTTGATTTTTTGATGTTTTCTATCCTTACTGGGGTAAGGTGGAATCTCATAGTTGTTTTAATTTGCATTTGCCTGATGATTAGGAATGATGAACATTTTCTTAATTGTACGTTTGCGATTTGTATTTCTTCCTCTGTGAACTGCCTGTTCAGCTCTTTGCCCCATTTTGTGAGTGGGGTGTTTGACTTTTTATACTTTAGGTTTTTGAGTTCTTTGTAGATTCTAGAGATTAGGCCTCTGTCAGTTGGATAATCAGAAAATATTTTCTCCCATTCTGTGGGTAATCTATTGGCTTTGCTTATTGTTTGCTTGTCTGTAAAGAAACTCTTAAGCTTCATGTGATCCCATTAGTTGAGTGACTGTTTAAGATTGTGAGCTACTGGGGTTTTGTTCAGGAAGTCTTTTTCCATTTCTATCATGGAAAGTACTTCCTAAATTTTCTTCCAGTAGTAGTCGAGTTTCTGGTCTCATATTGAGGTCTTTGATCCATTTGGACTTGAGTGTAGTGCATGGCGAAATGTGCGGATCAAGTTTCAATTTCCTGCATATGGTTATCCAGTTTGTCCAGCACCATTTTTTGAAGATGCTGTCTTTTTTCCAGCCTGTATTTTTAGGGCCTTTGTCAAGTAGCTGTAGTTGCTTGACCCAAAGTCCAGGTCCTCAATTCTATTCCATTGGTCTATAGTCCTGTACCATGCTATTTTTATTACTATGGCTTTGTAATATAGCTTTAGATCAGGTATGCTGATGCCTCCGGAGGTATTCCTTTTGCTGAGGATATGCTTGGATATCCAAGGCCTTCTGCCTTTCCATATGAAATCTGAGATCATTTTTTCTATCTCAGTGTTGGGATTTTAATTGGAATTGCTTTAAATCTGTATATTGCCTTTGGTAGGATTGCCATCTTTACAATGTTAATTCTGCCTAGCCAGGAGCATGGGAGGTCTTTCCATTTTCTGAAGTCCTCCTCAATTTCTTTTTTGAGAGTTTTTATATTCATTGTACAGATCTTTCACTTCTTTGGTTAACGTTATTCCAAGGTATTTTATTTTGTTTCTTGCTAATGAAAATGGGACCATGTCCCTTATTCATTTCTTTGTGTCTTTGTCATTTGCATATAGATAGGCCACGGATTTTTGTGCACTGATTTTGTATCCTGCTACTTTGCTATAGTAGTTAATCACCTTCAGGATTTTTGGGATGGAGTCTCTCGGGTCTCTTACATATACAATCATTTCATCAGCAAATAGAGCTAACATAACTTCTTCCTTACCAAATTGTATCCCTTTTATTTATTTCTCCTGTCTTATTGCTTGAGCTAGGACTTCCATTACTATATTGAAGAGCAGAGGTGTGAGTAGACACCCCTGTCTTGTTCCTTATCTCAATGGGAATTCCACCAGTCTCTCTCCATGTAGTATTATTTGGGCCTTAGGAGCTTTGTATACAGCCTATATTATGTTAAGATATGAACCGACCATACAAATTCTCTCCAATGTTTTGATCAGGAAGTGATGTTTTATTTTGTCAAAGGCCTTTTCTATATCTATCAAAATGATCATGTGGTTTTTGTGTTTAACCTTGTTTATGTGGTCTATTACATTTACAGATTTCCATATATTGAATCATTGCTGCATTCCTGGTATGAATCCCACTTGATTAAAATGGATAATGCTTTTGATGCGTTGTTGAATTCAGTTTGAGAGGATTTTATTCAGGATGTTTATGTCGAAATTCATCAGTAAAATAGGCATCTCTGCCTGATTTTGGAATTAGGGATACTAGCTTCATAGAAGGAATTGGGGAGCTTTCCCTGTTCTCCAACTGTGGCACAATTTGAGAAAGATTGGTTTGAGTTCTTCCATGAAGGTTTGATGGAATTCAGCTGAGAAGCCATCTTGTCCTGGACTCTTCTTTTCGGGGAGGTTTTTTGTTACCTTTTCAAACTCAATAAGTATGTTAGGATTTTTTTCAGGGGATTAATGTGCTCTGAGTTTAGCTTTGGTAGATGGCATGTGTCCAGGAATTTATCCATTTCCTCCATATTATCCAGTAATTGCATTACATAAAAGTTGTCTAATTTTTTTTCTTTATTAGTAAGTTCTTTATTCAGCAAATACAGTCATTTTGGTACCATTATTAGGCTCATCCGTGACCTACCCCCTCCCCTTGGCCCCTCCTTGTTGAGGTATATGGGTCATGCATTGTGGAGTTAGCCCACAGTTATGGGTAAGCTAAATGTCTACTTACTAAAAGACAGACCAAATGGCTCATGCTTTACCAGGCCCTTACAGGGAACACCTGAACCACAAGACACTGGAGAGGGTAGGATCAAGATTAACCTTAATCTTCTACATCTTCCCTCCCTCCCACTCCCTCTCCCTCTCTCTCTCCCTCCATCTCTCTCTCTCTCTTTCTCTCTCTCTGTCTCTCTCTTGTATATTAGTTATATTTTTCCTCATTTTCTTACTGGGCACTGACCTGTAACTCCCAGTACCAGCACGGGCCTATCATCCACAATGAGCTTTTGATCAGAGAGACCTACAAGGTTTCCTAAAAGACAGACAGATTACTGTCAGAGTACTTGATGACCCATCAAAGGTTAGTGGTAAGACCCTACTCCTGAAGACACCTTATGTGGTTGACATGCAAAATGGAATAGCATGGCTGGAAGTTAGAAGAGAGTCAGTCCCCAGACAGTCAGCGAGTCTAGTGCCAGAAGGTGCTACATGGGCGACTGGGGGAAAATGACCAATATCTGTGAAAGCAATGCATGGTTTAACCTACTTAGCAGCAAATAACTTGTTGTGATGCCCACATAAGTGCAGTGGTGGCACACAGCCATGGTGTTAATTTTTTCAAAGAACCAGCTCTTTGTTTTGTCTATTTTCTTAATTGTTTTCTTAGTTTCCAATTCATTAATTTCTTCTCTGATCTTAATTATTTCTTTCCTTGTGGAGCTTTTTGGGTTGGAGTTTTCTTGCTTTTCAAGTGCCTTTAGGTGGATGGCTAGGTTATTGATTTGGGATCTCTCTCTCTTTGTTATGAAGGCATTGAGTGCTATGAATTTTCCCCTGAGGACTGCCTTCATTGTGTCCCTTAAGTTTTGGTATGATGTGTTATCATCATCATTCATTTCTAGAAATTTTGAAATTTCATTTTTTATTTCATCCACTATCCATTTATTGTTTAAAAGTGTGCTGTTCAGTTTCCAGGCACTGATGGGATTCTTGGTGGGTCTTTTGTTGTTAACTTCTAGCAATATAGCATTTTGATTTGATATCATGCAGGGAATTATGTCAATCTATCTAAATATATGGAGGCAGGCTTTGTGACCCAGTATATGATCTATTTTAGAGAATGTTCCATGGGCTGCTGAGAAGAATGTGTAGTCTGTGGATTTGGGATGGAATGTTCTGTGGATGTCCATTATGTGTAAGTCATCTATGTTTTTTTTTTTTGAGCTCTCTTATTTCCCTGTTGAGGTTCTGTTTGGATGATCTGTCTATTACTGATAATGGTATATTGAAGTCCCCAACTATGATGGTGTTGTTGGTTATTTCTGTTTTATTGCCAAGTAGGTTTTGCTTTATGAACTGTGGTGCCCCTGTGTTTGGTGCATACAAATTTATGATTGTAATATCCTCTTGATGGATCATTCCCTTGAGAAGTAGCAAGTGGCATTCTTTGTCTTTTTTGATTTCAAGTCTATTATATCCAATATTTATATAGCTACGTCTGCTTGTTTCTTATTCCTGTTTGCTTGGAAACAAAGACAAAAAAGGGTTTCAACCCTTTCACCCTGAGGAGGTTTCTGTCTTTAGTGGTGACATGGGTTTCTTGAAGACAACAGATTGAGGGGTCTAATTTTCTGACCAATCCTGTTAGCTTGTGTCTCTTGATGGGTGAATTAAGGCCATTAATATTTAGGGTAATGACTGTGAGGTTTTATTTGATCCCTGCCACATTGTGTTGGTATATGTGGCTCGGTGTTTTCATCGACATTGAAATTTTTTGTGCCTTCTCTGAGTTTGGTTATTGTGATCTGCTTCTTGTAGGCACTTGAGTTTAATTATTTGATTCTTCCATGTGGAAAATTTCTTGAAATACTCTCTGTAGGTTTGGTTTTGTGTTCATATAATTATAAAGCTGAGTTTTGTCATGGAAAGTTTTTATTTCACCCTCTATTATGAGGGATACTTTTGCTTGGTAGAGTACTTTGGGTTGGAAGCCATAGGTTCTTAGACTTTGTAGTGTTTCATTCCAGGCCCTTCTGGCTTTCAGGGTTTCCATTGAGAAGTCTGAAGTAATTTTGATGGGGTTACCTTTGAAGGTGGTGTGCTGTTTTTCCCTAGCTGCTTTTAGGATTTTCTCTTTGGTGTCAATGTTTAGAGTCTTAATGACAATATGTCTTGGAAAGTTTCTTCTCTGGTCCAATCTGTTTGGAGTTCTGTTAGCTTTTTGTATCTTGATGGGCCTTTCTTTTGAGAGAGTGGGGAAATTTTCTTCTATTATTTTATTAAATAAGTTCTCCATGCCTTTGGTCTGAATTTCTTCTCCTTTTGGTATTGCATTGATCCTGATATTAGGATGTTTAGGGGTATCCCACAATTCCCTCATGTTTTGTTTACAGAAATTTTTGAACTTATTGAAACTTTTGAACTCTTGAACTGTTTCTTCCATTTTGTCTTCCAGATCAGAGTTTCTGTCCTCCACATGGCTGTCTCTATTCTTGAAAGCTTCTAGAGAGTTTTGGACTTGCACAGTTAGGTTTGCATTTTCTACTACTTTTCTATGTATAGTTTCCATCCCTCTCTCAAGCTCCCTTTTCACATCATTTTCTGATTTTCTTGATACTTCTTGGAATTCATCCTTGGATTTCTTTATGTCTTCATTTAGCATTGCCAGCTGATTTTTGAGGTCCTCTTTTTTTTTTTCAGTCTCCTTCACATCTTTTAACTGTCTTTGAATTACTTCCATTTTCTTATCTATTAGGTCTAGTCTAGTGATGGCAGTATCCACACGATTATCGGTCCTTTGTTGCTTTTCTGCAAGTCCTACCAGTACCTTGGTCAGGGTTGCATTGCTCATAGCTTCATTTTGGTGTTCCGATCCTACTGACTCTTCTACGTTTTGATTAGAGATGTTCATTGTAGGACTGGGTGATCTAACTGGATTTTCTTGCATTTGATTTTTCATGTTATTTCTTTTGCACTGTGGTTTGCCCATCACAGTGTACAAAGGGCGGGGAAGTGGTGCCTCTTGGGGGAGCTGGCCTGGACTAGCAGGCAGGCAAGTGGTCTTGAGCTAACATGTAGGTGGGTGGATCAGCTTGAGCTCAAGCACACCTTGGCTCTCACTTGCCAAAGCCACCTCAGCTCCTGCCTGGCAGGGGCACCAAAATTTCCTGAGCTCTCATGCAGTGATGAGCCAAAGATGTTGGAGCTCATACTCGGAGGGATGCTGAAGCACTGAGCTCCGAAGCAGCCTAAACTCTGGTGTGGCAGAACACTGGGACCCAGAAGCAGTCTGAGCTCACCCACAACAGGACAATTGTGGTCAGCCAGCATGGCAGATAGCGAGGGGTTGGCACCTGAGCTGGTGCAGGCCAACAGGCAGAGTGAGCCTGAGCTCACATGGGCAGGTGGAATGGGCTTGTGTGTGAATGGGTGGCAGCCAGAGAAGTAAGTGGGCAATTGACCAGAGCAGGCTAAGTTTGCACAAGCGGTGCATGTGTGGTGGGTAAATGGAGCCTGAGCTCCAATGATCCAGTGGGCAGAGCCTGCCCAAGGTCACGTTTGTGGGGGGGTAGCAGGGTGATCACCCTTGTGCAGTGAGGGAAGTGGAACTATGTTGACCTTGGTCCCCTTTCCTACCCTAAGTGCAGGGGTATCCTGAAGCTGGGACAGTGGGTATGGTGGCTTCTTGGGGGGTTGGGGGACTGGTGGGCTACCTGAGAGTGAGGGAATCAGTGACTCCCTTTTTTCCCCTCTGTGCCCTCCCACTGGCAATCTATTAGAGATTGCTATCCTCTAAAAAAAACAGTGAACCTTTAATGCCTTGCCTTTTTTTGCCTGGGGCTGTGCATCACAGATAGGTGGTTGCCATCTTTGCCTGAACCTAAAATTGTCTTTTAAGGAAGGAAGGGTGTGATTGTGAAGGTATTGTCAACTTTATCTGTTTAGTAATCCTCAGAAATCCCTTTCAGGTGGGTCTGCCAGGTTGCTTCCAAGAAGGATTAACTGAAGGTGGAAGTCCTTCCCCTAGAGTGAGTCCTTCCCCCAGAGTGGGCAGTCCCTCTTGGATGGTAATTTTATATAAGGAAGCTGTGGGTGAAAAAAGCCCTTTCCTTCCACTTGGCTGCTGGAGCTGCTTGCTGCCTTCCAGTGTGGACTGAAGACCAGCACGGACTGAACACCAATGCATACTAAAGACCCACGTGGATCGAAAACCAGCAGCTCCTCAGGAAGCCTTCAGGTCTTCAGTACTGGCTTGGTAGTGCTGAGGTATCTGGCCATGTGTATTGAGCAGCTACTGGGTTCCTTGATTCTTGGGCCAGCAACTGGTATTGGGCTCCTTTAAGGTAATACAATAAATTCCTTTTTTAAATATAATTCATTCTAGTGGTTCTGTTCCTCTAGATAACCCTGACTAATACGGAAGTTTGGTACCAGAAGTGGTTCTAGATAAACGGAATTGTAAGGATGGATTTCCTAGTGGGCTTTGTGCTATCTGTGGTTGGCTTTCCAACTTTAGTGTTACTACAAGCCCTACTGGTAATAAGGTCAGCACTCTTAGTGGTAATAAAGAGAGTTTTTCTACTGGAAACAAGGAGGGCATTGATAATCCATGGTGTGAACTTCTTAAAGAACTCCATGAGATAGATTTATTTGATGATCCTGAGTCATGCCTTCTGAAGAGCAAGAAATTAAGTGACTCTGTATTTAAAACATTTGCATACTTGTGGAAAAGTAAAACAAATGATTGATTGCTTCTAGTATCTCTGGACAAACTAGTGAGGAAAAAACAGAAGCTCAGAAAGGAAAATTCTGAGCTTAAGACCCACATACATGATCTGAAGGTTTCCAAGGGTTCCCTTGAGGAGAGTCTCCTCTCTAGCCAGAACAGGGCTCAAATTGCAGAAAACCAAACCCAAACTCTCATTGTAAGATTGGCTAACTTGCAACAGAAGCTCAATTCCCAGTCTCTCAGGATATCAGAAGTTAAAGTGAGGGCATTGATCGGAAAGGAGTGGGATCCTATTACTTGGGATGGAGATGTGTGGAAAGATCCTGAAGACTCTGGGGACATTGAACTCTTAGATTCTGAAGAAGTTGTTTTGCATGAGAATGCTTCCCCTCATTATTGTAAGCCAAAATCAAAACTTTCCTCCAATCCTTGCTTTGGGGCAGTGCTTTATCCCAACAACGAGAAGGTATTTACAATATGCATCAATGGCTGTTTTCCTTGTTACTACCAAGTATTTTCCAGTCTATGTTGAACAAGCAGATGGGTGTTGGGGAGCTCACACAGGGAAGATATTGGGGAAACCCTTCTTGTGTGCAGCATGGTCCTCCCAAAGTGTTACCATACCAGGGGAAAAGAGAGACCCCAGTGTGTACCTGCCTACTCATGCACCTGCCTAGACTTTCCTTGGAAGCCCCCACACCACCTCCTCAGAGTCCTGGCCTGGGAGGGCAGGGCTGGACAATTGGGAAAGCTGCATTCTCTCTTTTAGGAATCTGGAATTGGACTTAGAGAGTCATGACAACTTGCACCAAGACCTTGAGGTGGGAGAAGGTATGGAAAACAAGGCCATACTGCTAACTTCTAGCTAAGATGGTAGACTCATGACCACGCTAAAGCTCCAGGGATGAAATCAGGCAGGAATTGTGTGTGTGTGTGTGGGGGGGGGTACCAGTACTAGTAGGCTGTGGTGGTTTGATTCAGGTGGCCCCATAAACTTAGGTGTTCTGAATGCTAGGTTCCTGTCTGGTGGAGATTTGGGAATTAATGCCTCTTGGGGCAGTATATTGTTGGGGGTGGCCTTCTGGGTGTCATAGCCAGTTTCCCCTTGCCAGTGTTTTGTACACTCTCCTGTTGCTATGGTCTACCTTATGTTTGCCAGAGGTGATGTCCACCCTCTGCTCATGCCATTGTTTTTCCTGCCATCATGGAGCTTCCCCTGAAGTCTGTAAGCCAAAATAAACCCCTTTCCCCCAAAATCTTCTCTTGGTCAGATGATTTCTGCCAGCAATGTACATCTGACTGCAACACAGGTCTTAAAAGACCTGTACAGGGTGGGCATGGGGTTGCATATTCAGCAATCTGCTGACTCCTATTTGCTCTTGGGTACAGTTAGGGTACAACCACAGGCTAGGGTGGGCTGGTGCCTAACTCAGCAGGCTGAATTCAGGAGGGCAGAGAAGTGTGGTGATTTCCTCCACACCCCACACACTACACTCAGAGAGGGAACCAACCCACTGTGCAGGTACACACAGTAGGGTACACATGGCCCACACTTCCATGCCAGTACTTCTGGCCTGGCCACAAACAGAAACCCAGGCAGCCCACCTGGAGAGTCCTAGCACTGCACAAGACTCTGTACTGCTCCCCACCCCCATCTGCAATGAATCAGATCCCCAAGCCTTGGGTCCCCACAGTGCCTGGGCTCATGCTTTTGCCCTACTGGGGCCAGTGACCAGAGTCCACACTTTTTCCCCATTCTGCACCAGCAGTCCCTGTGCCACGGGGTCTCTGTGAGTCCACATGGTGCCAGAGCTAGGGCCCATATCCCCCCTAATGCCACTTGCCCTGCATATCTCCAAGATGCCAGGACCAGGTCCCACAGTTCTGCCTCACCCTTTGCCACTTGTCGCTGTGTTGGTAGTCTCTACAGTGCCAGATTTACTGCCCACACTACTTCCACCCCACCAAACAGCCAGCTCCTGCATGTTTCCACACCACACTACCTGGGAGGGACCCCATACCACCAGGAAGCATCCCCACTCCATGCCACTGGTGCCTGAGGGTCCCCATGCCACCAGCTTCAGAGGATCTTTCTGGCCTCTGCCTCCTCTGATCACTCCAACCATATCACTGACCACTATGCATACCTAAGCCAGAACACCAACCACCTCCCCAGACCATGATCAAGCCTGGTTCCTAGGTCCCAGAGGCCCACCCAACTTCCCTCCAATTAACCACCACTAGCATCTGCCTACCAAAGGCCCCTTGGGCTATGTCTTCTGCCCCAGACAAGGAGCACAAGAATATCTGGCAACCAACCATCAGGGGTACAAATGCATCCTCTATAACCTGCTCAGCTTGGGTATAATGGGTGAGCAGGGGCAAGTACTACTGCTCCTGAGACTCACAGTAAACCAACACAGCTTTTGTAGCAGCCACCAGCTCAGAGCTGCTGGTGCACTTGCAACCTCCACAACCTACAAATCTGTGAATACAAGACCATCACACTCCAAGCCAGTTCAAACCCCAAACAGAACACTTGCTAAAGATCCTACAAGGTCAAATTCTTCCTTCCTCCTTGATAAAAAAAAATAGACTTTTAGACCAGAGATGGGTAGATCTGTCTCTCTCTCTTACACACACACACACACACACACACCACAAAACAACAAACTGAGAGATCTCCACCAGTATTGCTTAGTCCCACAATGGAAGTCTCCAATGAAAACATGGAAGAGATAACAGAAATAGAATCACAAAATGAAAGCACAATAAGTTATGTGACCCTGACCAGGTAAATTGCTGAAATGGAAGCAAAGCATCAAAACCCCCACAATCTTATAAATGAAGTGCAACAGCATCATCTCTTACAGTATGCAGCTTTCACCACTAGGCTTAACTTAATGGAGGAAACCCATGCATGCCTCAAAAGAGAGATAAATGAATTGAAGGTGAGTCAACAAATAGACGATGTCAATAACCAGCTGATTAAGTTTAATGAAGGCATGATTAAATGCAAGAATGAATTCCAAAAAGCATCAAGAAAATCACACCATGACCTGAAATTGGAACCCAACAAAGGAATGGGTACAATACAGAAAATTGCAACAGAAAACAAAAATTGAATAGAGTTTATAAAAGCCTCTGTAAACCATCACTAACAAAGTTAATCATGTAGAGGACAGAACCTCAGATATGGAAGACAAGACAGAAGAAAATGCTCAGGAGTCCATAAAGTTTGATAAGTTCAAAGAGTCATGTAAACAGAACATGAGGGAATATTGGGATACCCTAAAACCACCAAATATCCAAATCATGGATATACCAGAAGGGGAACATAATCAACAAAATTATTGAAGAAAACTTTCCTACCCTCGCAAAAGAGAGGCCCATCCAGATACAAGAAACTCAAAGAACACCAAACAGACTGGACCAAAGATGAAACTCTCCAAGGTACATCATGGATAAAACTGGAAACAACAAAACAAAGAGAGAGTGCTGAAAGTAGCAAGAGAGAAACAACTCATTACATACAAAGGCAATTCCATCAGAATTACCCCAGACTTTTCAAAGGAAACCTGAAAGCCAGAAGGACTTAGAATAGAACACTTCAAACTTCAAAGTCTAAAAAACTATGGATTCCAACCCAAACTACTGTACAATGAAAGTAACCCTCATAATAGATGATGAAAGGAAAACCTTCCATGATAAAAGCCAGCTCTATGATTATATGAACACAAAGTCAAACCTACAGAGAACCCTTCAGGGAATACTCCACACAGAAGTGTTGAACACCCAACCTCAAGAGCCTACAAGAGGATGAACATGATTACCAAACCCAGAGAAAGGCATGAAAACATAGAAAGCCAAGAAAGCACCAAACACCACAAAGCCTCCAACATGGCAAGGATTAAATCGAACCTCACAGTTATACCCTTAAATATTAATGGTCTTAACTCACTCATCAAAAGACAAGTTAACAGGGTGGATCAGAAAATTCAACCCCTCTTCAGGAAACCCACCTCACCACTAAAGATATTCACCTCATAGGGTGAAAGGATGGAAAATGATTTTCCAAGCAAATGGAAATAAGAAACAAATGAGTGTGGCTGTGTTAATATTTGGCACAAGAAACTTCAAACCAAAAGTAATCAAAAAAGACAAAGAAGTCCCCCTCTTATTCATTAAGGGAATGATCCAACATGGGGACATTACCAAACACAGGGGAACTACACTTTATAAAACAAAACTTACTCAATGACAAACCAGAAATAAATCCTAATACCATCATAGTCGGGCATTTCAATACCCCACTATCATCAATAGACAGATCATTCAAGCAGAAAATCAACAGGGAAATAATGGAGCTTAACATCACCATAGATTAACTAGACCTAACAGAACATACCACCCCAAATATACAAAATATACATTCTTTTCAGAAGCCCATGGAACCTTCCCCAAATATATCATATATTAGGGCATAAAGCATACCTCCATAAATTCAGGAAAATTGATGTAACTTCCTGCATCATATTAGACCATAATGTGTTAAAACTAGAAATTAACAACAAGAGAAACAACAGAAATTAGACCATCTCCTGGAGACTGAACAACATGTGATTAAATGATGAATGAGTCATGGAAGAAATCAAAAGGGAAATTGTCAAGTTTCTAGAACTGAATGATAATGAAAACACAATATACCAGACTTATGGGACACAATGAAGGCTATCCTAAGGGGAACACTGATAGCTCTAAATGCCTTCAAACAAAAACAGAGAGATCTCAAATTGAAAACCTAATTATTCACCTGAAGCCATTGGAAAATCAAGAACTATCCAACCCTAAGAATTCCAGATAGAAATAAATAATTAATAGAGCAGAAATTAATGAGTTGGAAATAAAGAAACCAATTAAGAAAATTAATGAAATGATGAGTTGGTTCTTTGAAAAAAATAGATAAGACTGATTAAACCCCTGGCTAATTTGATCAAATAAAAAAAGAGAGAAGTTTCAAATTAACAAAATTAGAAATGAAAAGGGAAAGGTCACAACAGAAATCAGTGAAATTGAAAGAATCATCAGGACATATTTCCAAAATCTCTACTACACCAACTTAAATAACCAGGAAGAAATGGATGATTTTCTAGACTCATACCACCTACCAAAGCTAAATTCAGAGTAGATAAATCTTCTAAACAAACCTATTATATCCATTGAGATTGAAAGTGTAATTGAAAACCTCCTCCAAAGGAAAAGTACAGGTCCTGCTGGATTCTCAGCCAAATTCTATTAAACCTTCATCAGAGAACATAAACCAATTTTTCTCAAGCCTTTTCACATAATGGGAGAATGGGGGATGCTCCTTAACTCCTTCTATGAAGCTAGAATTACCCTAATACTAAAACCAGACAGCTACAACAAGAAAAGAAAACTAGACCTATAACCTGATGAACTTAGATGTGAAATCCTGAACAAAATTATCACAGACCGAATTCACCAACACATTGAAAGCACCATCCACCTTGATCAAGCAGACTTCATCCTAGGGATACAGTGATGGTTCAATATAACATAAATAATCTTAAACTCAATAACTATATGATCATTTCACTAGATGAAGAGAAGACCTTTGACAAACTATATCACTTCATCATTAAAACACTGGAGACAATAGGCATATACAGTTTATATTTGAACATAATAAAGGCTATACACAAATCACCTAAAGCCCAAGTCATACTTACTGGGTAAAGACTCAGGAGTTCCCATTGAGGAGCTGGAGAGATGGCTTAGTGGTTAAGGTGCTTCGCTATGAAGCCTAAGGACCTGTGTTTGACTCTTCAGGTCCTATGCAAGCCAGATGCACAAGGTAACACAAGTGTGCAAGGTCGCACATGGGCACAAGGTGGCACACACATCTGAAGTTCAATTACTGTGGCTGGAGGCCCTGGCATGCCAATTCTCTCTCTCTTTCTCTCTCTCTCTCTCTCTCTCTCTCTCAAAGAATAAAAGGCTAGTCTGTTGGGCTTGCCTCAAAAAAAAAAATTAGTTCCCACTGAGATCAGGAAAAGACATGGGTGGCCCCCTTCACCACTGCTCTTCAACATGGTGCTAAAAGTCCTAACCCTAGCAACAAGATAGGATAAAGATATAAAAGGGATACAAATTGGACAGGAAGAAGTCAAACTATCTGTATTTGCAGATGACATGATACTACATATAAGTGACTGGAAAGACTCTATGGAAAAACTTCTAGATGTGATAAATTTCTTCAGCAAAGTGGCAGAATACAAAATCAACATACAAAAATCAGTAGCCTTCCTATATGCCAAAGACAAATATATGGAGAAAGAAATCAGTGAGGCTGTCCCATTTTCAGTAGACACAAGAAATTAAATATCTTGGAATAACACTGCCCAGGGATGTGAAATACCTATATAAGGAAAACATAGAAATAAGAAAGAAAGTGAAGAGGGCATAAGAAGACAGAAAGACCTCCCATGCTCCTGAATAGGTTGAATTAATATTGTGAAAATGGCAATACCAATAAAGATTCCATCATCATTCTTCATAAAGATGGTAAAAATAATCTCAAAACTTCTATGGAATGGCAGAAAGTCTCAGATATCAAAAAATGCCTTTAGCAAAATAAACACCCCTGGAGGTATCACCATACCCAATCTAAAGTTATCCTACAAAGCTATAGTAACGAAACAGCATGGTATTTGCAAAAAAAAACAGACATATAGACCAATGGATCAGTATTGAAGACCTGGCCCTTAGGGTAGGGTAAGTAACTATAGCTACTTGATCTTTGACAAAGGTGACAATAATGTAGACATTGGAAACAGATAGCATCTTCAACAAATGGTGCTGGACAAATTGGATAGTTACATGTAGAAAAATGAAACTAGACCCACTTCTCTCACCATACACAAAAATCAACTCCAAATGGGTTAAAGACCTAATATAAGACCTGAAACTTGGGCTGGAGGGATGGCTTAGCAGTTAAGGTGTTTGCCTGCAAAGCCAAAGGACCCAGGTTAGATTCCCCAGAACCCATGTTAGCCAGATGCACAAAGGAGCACATGCATCTGGAGTTTATTTGCAGTGGCTGGAGGCCCTGGCGTGCCCATTCTTTCTCTCTCTCTCCCCCCCTCCTTCTTTCTCTGTCAAATAAATAAAAATAAAATATTTTTTAAAAAAGACCCGAAACTCTCAAACTATTGTATGAAAAAATAGGGGGAACTCTCCATGATATAGGAGTGGGGAAAGACTTCATGAACAACACTCCAGTAGCACAGAAAGTTAACTAGGGTCCTGGAGGGTGGGATGAAGCCTAACTCTAAAATATTTGGGTCCAGATTACAACTCCCAGTATCAGAAATTGGTTATAACCCAAATTGAGCTGTCGATCAGAAAGACCAGGAGACCTAGGATATCCCCTAAATAAGACAGTTTTCTGTAAAAGCACTTGATTACCCATCTGAAGTAAAAGTTAAGACTTTATTGCTGGAGTCTGGAAGGAAGCCAGTTCCCAGATGGTTAGCTAGTATATTGCTAGAAAGAGCTATATGAGCTTCTGAGGGAAAATGGCCAACAATGCCATGAGCAAGCAGGGGACAATGCTATATGAAAACAATCATCCTGACAAGATATACATGCCTGCAATGGTGGCACCTAGCCTAGGAAGGTAACCAGGGACTTTCTGATTGGCTAAGAAATCTTGTCAGTGGAAAGGAACTGATAGCTGGAACTGGGAACTGAATCAAAATCCTATGGAGACCAAGATTATGATCTCTAGTGAGAAGCTCACACTTTAACCTATGCTAATTTCATTCTCCATTGGAGAATCTGTTTTTCCTTTTCAGAAGAACTGAGGACAACCAAAGTCTATCAACAAGACAAGAAAAGATAGCTGACTCCCTGTCAGGAGATGAATCACCCCTAGCATAGCAGCCAGGGCCCAGGTGAAACCACAGAGGAGTTGGCAAGATGAACTGCTTCCATGGGGAGGCTAACCATAGTACCAGGGTGATGGAGACAAACACTGAGATACTCAAAACACACCAAAGCATAAATCCAGAAGCTTGTGAGAGTACAACAGTGAAGCAGACTTAAAGCATACCCACCATGACTCAGGGAATTTTCAGAAGAGGGGGCAGAAAGTTAAGAGCATTGCCCCAACCCACACAATGACTGACTTCTGCTCTTACAGTTCGTAACCCACAACCCCATGGTCAATACCAGCAATCCCACTGAGGACAGCCCTCAGTAGAATGGGGGCAGGGAGGATGGAAATGATGTGTACCAACATATGATATGTCCATACAAAATTTCTGCTTAAAAAATGAAAACCAAGGCCAGAGCCATATGAGATGGAGGTAGAAATAATGTCAGACAGTGAGACACTGAGATTAAAGCATGGGAGTAAGCAAGCAACTGAAGAGAGAGAGAGAGAGAGGAGCAGAAAACGAGAATGCTCTGGTCTTTTACATGTTTCCTTCACTAGGCTGATGGGAGCTGCTTGGACCAGAGATATCTAGAAGGTTATTTCCCAGACCTGGGGGCAGCATGCCCCCTAAAGCAACCACAAAGATGCACATCAAGGTGAGCCCCATGAAACATTTCAGCCACCAGAGCTCCTGCAGGGGGTGGTGCAGGGGCAGAGCTGAGCAGAAGGTAGATTCCTCCTGCACCCTCCTTATAGTTGGCTGAAAGCATCCCCAAAGATATTAAGTCTACATCACTGGCACTCATCTATGCTGCCTTACATGGAAAATGGGTTTGGTTAGGATTTTGAGATGATATCATCCTGGGCTATGAAACAGGGCCTTACATACCCTGTATTGTCCTTATGAGATGCAGACAGAGGAGGTGGGGCAAAGCCAGAGGAGACGGGGCTGCTGCAGATACTGAGGTGAAGCCCATAATCAGTGAATGTCAGCAGTCCTTGGAGCAGGATGATGCAAGGGATGGGGCCTGCTACTTTTGCAGGTATGCTGAGCCAACAATACCTGCCAGAAACATGTATTTATTTCTGCTCACATTTTCAGAGGATTTAAGTCCATCCTGGTGGTGAGGGAGTGGTAGTATTTATGGAAGTGGAAGTGTTTAGCCACGTCTCTTCACATCATGGTGGACCAGAAGTAGAGAGGAAGGTCAGAACCAGGGGCCAGGCTATAACTTCAATGCCTCACCCCTAGTAACCTATTTCCTTCAGTGAGGTTCCACTCAGGCATGTCCAAACCATGGGTCATTTGTACCCAAAGATACTTATAAATGCAGCCCAATGCAAAAACTCAAAATATATGATGAATTTGGGTTATTTATTTATTTATTTGTTTTTTTGGTAACTTGGTTTCATAGTTCTGAGGTATGAACTTTATAGATGACAATGTTGTGCTGTGATGGAAAATGTTAGACACCCTAAGGTTTCCATAGCCTCCAAAAGCAATGGGAATAGCTAGAAAATAAGTATTCCAAAAGTTGGAGGGAGGAAGGGGTCAGAACAAGGAGTAGGAGGGGTAGGAAAAAGACAGAAGGAGACAAGGTGACTATGACCTACATACATTTTGCATGTACATAAACATTGCCAATAAAAGATAGCACAGGGACTAGCTGGAAAGAAGCCATTCAGTAGAGGGGGCGTACAACAGGGGGAAAGGGTGGGTGGTGTGAGGAGATCTTGATCATGGTATGTTGTATATATGTATGGATGTTGTCAATAAAACCTTTCAGAAAATGAGCCTATGAGTGACATTTCATATTCCAACCACAACCGATCACTTCCACTGGAACCTCTGGAGATGTGTGATCAGACTTTCAACCCCTATGTTCAGGAGAAAATACACACCTGCTATCTGAATTCACCAAGCTGGTGGTTATTACAGCAGCCATGGGAGACTCATACCTAATTCTTGTCCCACCTGCCTTCTCTCTTTTGCTTCTCTCCTTGCCTTAGGGTCTCCCAAATCCTCCTTCATGATGGTACAGTGTACGAGTGTCCCCTGCAGGTTCTGCCTTAAGAAACCTTCAATAAGTTCCCTAAGCACTGGGGGAATTAGTTTAGCTGGATTGTCCTTTGACTGGGACAAAATATAACCCCAGATTTCCAAGAGATAAACACACTGTGCTGGAGGCACACAGTGTATTCTTGCAGGATCTACAGGGCAGAGCCTCTCTCTCAGCAATTCTGATACCTACCTTTCCTTGCACAGCCCCGGCCCTAGCAATAGGATGCTAAACCTTTCAAGCTCCTTTCTTGGTAATGAACTGGAGAGAATCAACCATCTACGTGAGGTGGCACACTTAACTACTTCTCCTTAAGATATGAGTAAATGGTACATGCCAAATGACTGATTAACTACCACTGTACAACACTGACAGTTTGAAGGAATGATCAAGTAACACTGCTGAGCCATTCCATTATCTTTGCAGCCAGACCAACTGCTCCATGATGAAGATACAGTTAATATTTCTGACTCTAGTGTGCATAAACCAGCACTTATGTGAATTTAATGTCATTTCCTTGTTTTCTGTTTAAATGTTGGATGGTTTAAATCTTATTTAAATAGCACCAACAATTGTGGTGAAATTTATGTTCTGATAGTTTTGTCTTTCCATTTTCTTTTTCAAGTGCTAAAGCAGAAGATATTGAGCTCCATTTCCTCTCAACCTGCAAAACAGTAATTCTCCTGGGAGAGATGGCTCCCAGGTTCAAGCTGATGGTACCTTTTTGTGATAAACTTCTTCCTTTCCTCCCCCCTCCCTTCTTCCCTCTCTCTCTTTTTCTCTTTCTCTTTCTCTTTCTTTGAGAATGCACATGTGTGTACGTGTGTTGTGCATGTAGCATGTGTGTATGTGTGGCATATGCATGTGTGTGCAAATGCATGTGCCTCATGTGTGGTGCAGAAGCCAGAGGAGGACATCAGGTGTCTTCTGTTGTTCATCTGTGTGTTTCCTTGAGTCAGTCTCTCACTCAACCTGGAGCTACTGTTTGGTGGTCAGACTAGCTGAACAGCAGGCTCTAGCCATTCTCCTGTCTCAGCTCCCCCTAGGACTGGGCTTGAAGGTGTGATGACCATACCCAGAGGTTTACATGGGTTGTTGAGGATGAAACTCAGTGCAAATCAGGCCTTCTCAGACCCTCGTGCTTGTGCAGCAAGCACTCTTACCCACTGGGCTATCTGTGGTGGTTTAATTGTGAATGTATGCCCCTCATAGATCCAGATAATTTTTCATTCAGGTTCAACTTCCTGCTTAAGTTTCCAACAGCAGGCTGCAGTGGGTATGTTACTGGGGTGGATTTGATTCTAGCCCAGGGTTTTGTGCTTGCTCACTTGCTTCTCTCTATGGTGGATCTATGAGAGTAAGCAGTTTTGTTCTCACCACTGATGGAGTTTCCCCTGGAACTTGTAAGCTGAAATAAACCCCTTTCTCCCATAAACTATTTGTTTGGAAGTTTGTCCCAGCAATGTGGAGCTGACTATGACACCATCTCTCAGGCCCCTGTTAGTTTTTATGTTGGAGTGAAACAGCAGCATTAGTAATGGCAGTATGCATACACATGGTGGCAAGTAGTTATTGTTGCTAGTATAGAGTGCTGTGTGGAACATCAACATCTTATTTCATTTATGCCTCCAAATATGTAACTAGATAGTATTATGGTTTGAATGTGAAATGTTCTCCACTGGCTACCAGCCAGCAGTGCTGTGTTGAAAGGTTGTAGAACCTTTGAAATTGTAGACTAGCTGGCCAAAGCCCATTGCTGGAGGCCCTAGCTCTCTGTTTCCTGATTTGGCAATATGTGAGGAATCTGCCTCAAGTTCCTATCTCCACAGAGCAAGCCACTTTAGCTGCCATGACTTCCCACCATGATGCACTGTGTCCTCTAAACTGTGAGCCAAAATAATCTTCTCCCCACTTTAAGCTTCTTCACATTGGGTATTTTATCAGAGATAGGTGCTATTGCTCCCATTTGCCAGATGAAGAAATTGAGTCTTTATGTTACCTAGCAACAGGGAACTTGTTGGTCTTGGCTAATAGACTTAACCACTCAGCTAATAAACTGGAAGAGAACACTGGCTCATTGTTTCAGGTCAGTTGATTTGGAAATCATGTTACTCATTGGTGTTTGCTAATGTGCAAGAGACATTTTCTTCCATGGGACAAGCAGGTTCTATGTGAACACAATGGATGAGGAAGAGCTGTGGCCTGGAGCAGAGAAAGCCACAGCCGGGCTTGAGGCTGATGCTTTGTCAGGATTGATTCTGACAGTGAGGGAGGGACCATCATGACACCATGGTACCAGTGGGGAAAGTGAGGCACCTAAGATGAAGTAAGTGGCCCCATTTACTCAAAAAAAAATGCATTAGAGCTGGTGTTGGTGACTAGGTCTTCTCTCCAGAGCCTGACCTCTTGTTGACTATGGAGCCCTCTGGGAAGCAGATGCTGAGCCCAGAGGTGGATCAGGCAGAAGCAGAAACACCTGTGAAGGAGCAAGGAGAGGAGGCAGGCTGAACTAGTGGAGGTCATGGATCAAGAGAAAGATCCAACACTGAAACTGAGTGGTTACAACTGAAGGTAGATGTCCCTGGGGATTTCTTTGTCCTGGAAATGGCCAGGCCCTATACCATCATCTTAGTTACTATCCAGCTTCAGGAGAACCTGGCTCAGCCTGTAGCAGAGGGGCCCTCAAGAGCCACCTGCTGGGGCATGTCTGCTTCCAGTACTTTCTGAGGCCCAGTGAGACCTTTCCTGGAAGTGTCCTTCGGGGAGTGCCACAACACAGTTCTTACAGATGACATAGAACAGGGCTAGTCAGGTGTCCGTGCAATCCTCTCTGTTGCAGACACTTCTGTCACCCTGAATCCACAATTGTGTGGTCCAGAGGCACTGCCATTTCCAGCCAACTTTCACTGGGCAGAAAAAGAGGTGTGCTCAGAGGATGTTGTTCTTCTCAGGAAAAGCATCTGGATGCTGCTGTTGTCTTCCAGGGTTACTAACTGATGGGAGATCATTTTAATAACAACCAGCTTTGGCCACTCTTCCTGCGGTCAGGTGCTGTTATAGCCCCAGCTGGGTGCTAGTTGTATGGTGGACTGTCCTGCTCACTGTGTGATGTGGAGCAGCTCCCTTAGCCTCCCTACTAGATATTAGCAGCACCCGAGTGCCACTTGGGATGATTATGGATGTCTCAGACATTGGCAAAAGCCCCAGCAAGGTCTCCTCAGTTGAGAAATCCTAAGCATTTTTTATGAAATTATTTATTTATTTGCAACGAGAGAGAGAGAGAGAGAGAGAGAGAGAGAGAGAGAGAGAGAGAGAATGGGTGTGTCAGGACCTCTTGTCACTGCAAACAGAAAGCAGATACATGCGCCATCTTTGTGCTTTACCTGGGTACTGGGGAATTGAACCTTTAACCACTGACCCATCTCTCCAATTCCTGAATGTGTTTTAAACCCAGACCTTAAGATTGTCTTCATGCTGGAAGAAGGAACTTTATAAACAAATGGACAGTTTTTTTTCACACCATGCAGCCATCAGAGCCCTCCCATGGTGACCCTTGTCCAGCCATGCTCATTCCTAAAGTTTGTGCTAAGAAGCAGGGCCCAGAGTGAGGCAAAGCTATGGTGCCCTCCACCATCTTCACCTGCTCATCCCAGTGGTCCTTTGATGCTGCAGTAACCCTATTTCCTTTTTCCAAGCAGGGAACTCTGAGACTTGGAAATGTGGATACATGTGGCAGACTTTATTTTCCAAAGATGGCCACAACCATTTTTCTCACCTTCCTTCATCCTGTTCTCTAAAGTGACCTTGTTACAACCCAGCTAAAGTGCTGGAGCCAAGTCCCATTTCTGATTCTTAGCTGGCCTTGACACTTGCTTGTCTAATAGAATTTGTTCCAGGAGCCCTGTCTGGCATGGAAGCAAGCAAGGACAGCAGGATGCCCACCTCGGATCACCACCTGCCTCTGACTTTGTGTGATGGATTAAAAAAAGGAAAGGGAGTTGTGGATGTTGGTGGAGACTCCAGGGCTGTTTCTTCTAGCCTGGATGATTAGTTGTTACCTGCTATGTTCTTATGCCAGCCATTTACTCAACAATAGAGTTCCAAAGTGAGAGGACAGCAGTGGCAGTTGCTCTGTGCACAGTCCAAGCAGCAGTGATGAAATGACATCAGGTTTTCTAGGAACAGAGTTTTCTGTCTGATCAAACACCCGCATTGCACAACAAATATTTTATAACCCTTCCTTTACAAGGCAAGAATGGAATTCATAGGAAAGGAAACCTACCTACAGGCAAGTTATTTCACTGGATGTAAAGTAAAATAAAAATGAATTTACAATAAAATGAACCCAGTACTCACCAATTTGGCTAGACAAGCTGGCCAGAAAATCCCAGGGATACTCCTATCTTCATTTCCCCAGGACTGGGATTACAAGTGTGTGTCACCATGCCCAGCGTTCATGTGAGTGCTGAGGCTCTGAACTCAGGTCTGCATACTTGTGCAACAAGCACTTTACCCACTGAGACATCTCTCTAGCCCCTTATTATCCTTTTAGTAAATCAAATACATTTTACATATGCCAAGATTAGAATTGTCCAAGTTGCATGCTATTGCTTGAAAATACCTCTGATGGTGATGAAGATTGGGCATTTTAGTTCAGGTTGTCTGGATGAATCCTGGGGTGTGTGCCAGGCTGGCAGTGACAAACATATGCATAAGCTGAGGAGGTCTATGTGGGAACCAGAGCCTGAAGCTCAGCTTCTCAGGACAGTGGTTACTGGTCACAACTGTGTCCTGGATTTCACATAAATTCAAATGAAGAATGCTCTGAAAATCCAGCTTCTACCTATTGGACTTCCAGTGCACAGAAGTTGCAGGTGGCTGTGGCTGTGGCTGCTGTAAGGGGTGGGGACTAACAGTGATGCCCCTTACTTGCTGGGAGGAATGATAACAGAGCTGACTCTCTGGAGGACAACTTGGTAGTTTCTTACCCACAGGAAACACCCTTTGCCAGTCAGCTCTCCAGTTCTGCTCACTGGTATGGATTCAAATGAACAGAATACTCATGTCTACTCTAGAACGTGTGTGGATGTCTGTGAGAGATTTTTGTTTTCATAATTATCCCAATCAGAAGCAATTATGATGCCCTTTGGTGGGGAAATGGGTAGGCACACTGGGGCACAGCTGCACAAGGGAATTCTGTCATTCAATGAGAAGAAATGAACTGTCAGGCTGTGAAAGAAGAGATAGAGAATCCCCAAATCTGTATCATTACTAAACAAGGGCAGGTGGAAATTACTGTTTTCTGTATGTTTCCAATTCTGTGACATTCTGCAGAAGTAAAACTATAGAGACACTATAAAGGTCAGTGGATCTGGAAAAGGAGGGCAGAGAAATGGACAGGTGTTCAGAGCAGTGACCGACATCTGTTATTGTGTATTTATTTGTGAAGATCCAGATTATATTATACAAAGAGTGAAACAACGGAAACTGTGGGCACAGTAAATACTAAAGTGCCAGGGTTGGGAGATGGCTCAGTGGTACTCTGTTTTTCCTCTGTGTGTGTATGTACATATGTGTGTGCAGGTGCATATGTGTGGGCATAAATGGAAGAGACCAGAAGTTAATATCAGTTGTCTCTCTCAATGGCTTTCTACCTTATTTCTTGAGACAGAGTCTCACATTGAACCTAGAGCTCACCAACTAGGCTAGACTGATCCATCAGCAAGTTCTACCTATGCAGTGCTGGGGTTACAGGCATGCACCACCATACCTGACATTTATGCATGGAGGCTCTGGTACTCATACTTGCACAGTAAGTGCCACTATTTGCTCATGAAGACAGGTAGTTTTATATAGTATTCACCATGTTCCAGGCACTGTCCATAGTGCTTTCCATACATCACTTCACTGACTTCACAAAACCCCATAAGGAAATATTCTTACTGTGACTATCTTAGGTGGGCAAAGAGACTGTAAGGAAATGTCCTCAGGCTCAACCCGGAGGAGCAGTCATGTGGCTGGATGACACTTGGCTACCCTCTGCACCCCTCTCAGAATCTGCCATCTCACTCTGAAAACTCCATGCAGCTCAGAGTCCATCGAGTCTGACCCCACAGTCCAGTGGATGGAAGCAAGCACTAGTGGCCATGAGTGTATCTTTGCTAAAGAGTAGTCTTCCTCAATGCATAAATCTTAGTCATGTTTTAGTAAAATATTCATGTTGACTTTAAAAGCTAAGAACCTCCATGGAGAGCTGCTTTTCAATTGCAAATTATTATTATCATTAAAATGAGGAGTTGGGCTGGAAAGATTGCTTAGCAGTTAAAGCACCTGTATGCAAAGCCAAAGGACCTAAGTTCTATTCCCCAGGATCCACATAAGCCAGATGCACAAGGTGGCGCATGCATCTGGAGTGTGTTTGCAGAGGCTGGAGTCCCTGGTATCACCATTCTCTCTCATTCTCTCTCTCTCTCTTTCTCTCTCTCTCTCTCAAATAAATAAATAATAAAAACATTTAAAAATAAAATGAGAAGTTGATATGGGCCCATGACTAATTGAACCAAAGCAAACTTGAAAGAGGTATGTGAAACATGAAACTCTCTGCACCTGGCTCCAGCCCTCTGTGCTCCACACAGAACAGGCATTGTTAACTGTCTGGATATACCCTTCCAGACAAGACAGTTGGTGTATATTTATTTTTAAACATGTAAGTTTCTTTCTCTTCTTCCTCTGTTCCTGACTCCTTCCCTCTCTCTTCTCTCCTCTTCTTCCCTTTCCTTCTCTCTCTATCCTTACCCTCACCCTCTCTTTCTCTCTCTAGCTTGCTATGCTCTTGTTCCTTCAGAGTGATATGTTATATATAGTTCCCTCTTAGAAAGTTTCAAGTTTCTAATATTCAGAAATCTAAGAATTAAAGTCATATTTTTGATGTTTAGATATGTGGAAAATAGGCAGCAATTTTCTTCTAAACACAGGGATGGAAATGGAGCAGTCATCATCTGGAATGATGATAAAGTGTCTCTCACAGTTGGAAGACCAAGCCACTACCTGGAAGTCTCCCATTCCCATCCTGGGACACATGGAATCCATCTGCACTTTGTGCCCATATGGTGGTTTGACTCAGGTGTCCCTTACAAACTTGGGTGCTCTGAATGCTAGGTTCCCAGCTGATGGAGATTTTAGAATTAATACTTCCTGGAGGCAGTGTATTGATGGGGGCAGGCTGATGGGTATTATAACCAGTTTCCTCTTGCCTGTGTTTGGCACATTCTCCTGTTGCAGTTGTCCACCTGATGTTGGTTAGGAGGTGATGTCCACCCTCTGCTCGTGCCATCATTTCTCCCTGCCATCATGGAGCTTCCCCTTGAGTCTTTAAGCCAAAATAAACCTTTTTTTTTTTCTTACAAGCTGCTCTTGGTCAAGAGATTTATACCAGTAATACGAACCTGACTATAGCAGCCCATGATGTACCCTTGCCCTCCTCAGATTTCCTGGGGGAAGGCACATGCAAGCCCATTGACCACCAGCTACTTCTGTAGCACTGGAGCCCAAGTGCATCTTTAATCTATATGTTCCTTTCTTCTTTGGGGAACTCTGTGTTCAGTTACATAGCCCACTTTCTGAATTTTTATTGAACACTTTAATACATGAGAATACTGTAATTTGGTCCTGCTTGTACCAGGCTATCCTTTTTGTCCCCTCCCCTTTTCCCATTCTACTAGGGGCCCTCCTCTCTCAAGGCAGTCCTTCCTCTGTTTTGTTGTCTCATTCCTTTTGTCTCCCTTTATCCTCTGTGTCAAAATGGTGATGGGCTCAAAACAGCACAGCTTTTGTGGGAGTATCAGTAACCACTGTGGGGTCATGACTGTACCAGCCCCCCACAGCACACTTTTTCAACCTGTGGCTCTTATATTCTTTCTGCCCCATCTTCTGCAATGTTCCTTGACCCTTGTTACAAATATACCTTAATGTTGGGCTGTTGTCAGCCTCTTATTTTCTGCTTTGATGAGTTTTGATTCTGGGTCAGTAGAGCTAGATGCCACCTGGCCCAGCCCTCACAAGATCCACAGAGAGGACTGCATGTGACAAACAGGATAGTATGAGACAAGGAGGACCACACCAGACTCAAGACTTTCATTACCCAACCACTATTGGGCAAGGACATTGATACTGGAGAAAATATAGTTCATATTCAAGTTTCTGCTGCCAGAATCTGATGTCTGTTTGTGCACAAACATGTGAGCTTAGTGGTGAGTTCAGAGAGAACACTAGAACACCGTGCTCCAGAAGCATGACAGAGGATAGCCAGAGGGACAGGCACAAGGGAGGAAGGTGACATTTTAACTGTGAACTGAATCCTGGGTCATGTGCCAATCACGAGCAGTCTTGGGCTGATGACACCAAGGAAGAGAGAACATAGATGTGGGAGGAGGATGGTGGTGATAAGCAGGAACTCTTGGAGGTACACAGAGTGAGAGACATCCTGTTAAAGCCAAAGTGAAGCCCTCATAGGTTCTCCACCTCTTGGCCCCCACAATTCCCACTCTTTGGCTGCTTACTATTTTGACATTTCTCATAATAGATCAGTTTTTCTTGTTCTAGAACATTCCATAGAAGTCACACAGTACATTCCGCTCATCCTGGGCTTTGTCTGCTCACCTCAGGCCTGTGAGGAGTGCTCAGTCCAGTTCATTCTTTGTGTCAGTGGTGTTTTGTAGCATGAGGACCAAGTACAAGAAGTGATGGTTTACCCAATATGGACATGCTCAGAAATGTGGTGACATGCTCAGAAATGGGGTGACATTCTTCCCAGTGGCATATCCCTTTCAAAGGAATAAATAAATATTCATGGTATCAGATTGTTGTTCACATGGGCAAACACTTATTTTGATTTCTGTCCCATCTGAGACCAGTAATGACCTTTGTAGACCTGCACTCATTTTCTTTTTACATCAGATCTCACTCTGCTTCCCTGGCTTGCTTGGTATAGCAATTCTCCATCATCTTAGCCACACATATCTTATTGTTTCCAGTTTGTACTGGGTTGGAAGTATTTTTAAGATACAACATTAGTTCTTTCTCAGTTCTGAATGGATGTGAGAGATGGATTTATACATCTGATGAACTTCTTCTTTCTGACAACATAGGATTTCTATGAGGATTAGCATCCCAGTAGTGTGTATAGATTTTTCAAATATCAAAGTTCATCTCCTCTACAGCATATAAAGTACTTTTAGGGCTTCATCTGTCTTCGCTCAATTGGCACAGCTAGCATCTACACATGTGATCCCACTCCAGGCACTGTGTCCTATCTATAGTTGAATGATCTGGCCAATTGAAGAACAAAATCACACCAGAATGGGAAGTGGGCGAATGGTGTGGGAATAATTACATTATAGTATGTATACACTTGGAAGGAATTTGTTAGGTATTGAATTTCCTGAATTAACACAGGATCTCGATTTGTTTGTTTTCCAAGGGTCTGATAAAATGAGCTAGTAATGGATGGTTTCCATCAATCATGGTAGCACAAAACATTTACATTCCCAAGCAGATTTTCTCCTCATGATTAGTGTCAGGCAGTTACAAATGAGGGCCATGTTATACAGGACAGGACATGTTATTAGTGCTAATAGACCTTTCACTGAGACATGGAGGTGTCTGGGGCTGTAAGGAGGATACTGGTTTTCTGAAGACATTGAGCATGTGATGCCCTGCATCTGAGGACAACATCGAAGGGACAAGTATGGAGCCCCAAGAACTTGCTTACTTGGTAGCTATTATTACAGAGAAACCATTTGGCTCCAAAGCAGATGGACCCACCCATAAAATTTGAAGGCTGAGAGGAACGGAGATTCATGAAATGAATGAGCACATCGACTCCTAGCCTGCTGGTGGTACTGACACTAAAGCACACATTTCCTTAATTAAGTTTCCGATGTTTAAGTTACCCATACAAGGGGTCCTTGCAGTCCTTTTCTTTGTTTATTATTTATTTACTTGCATGTGCATATGGTGTGTGTGTTCATATGTGTGTGCACATTGGGGCCAGAGGACAACCTTGGGTGTCATCCTCAGAAACTAGCCACACCTTTTTGAGATAGAGTCTGTCGCTGGTTTGGAGCTTGCAATTAGGCTAGAATGACTGGTCAGTGAGTCCCAGAGATCCTCTGCCTTCTCCTCCCCAGTGTTGCTATTACAAATGCATGCCACCATGCCTTACATCTTTCCATGGGTTCCAAGATTGAACTCAAGTCCAGAGCAGTTGAGACTAATTTTATTATAGTACTAAGACTTAATAACAGGGTTCTGTAACAGGTCCTAAAGGTGTCATGAGAGCCAAATTTTGGTCCATACCATAAGTGAATGACAGCAAACAAAGAAAATGTATAAGAGTAATAGAACCAGCCCAACCTTTGCTAAATGTTGGAGTTTTAAAAAGATACATCTCTACTTTTTCTCCAGATTTTAGGCAGAATGAAAGTAGAGGCCCACATAAACATACCTCAGAATCATGAGCACATAAATAGATATTTGACAAGATGGCCCTATCAAGTTTCCCAGTGGAATATGGCTGATGTGTACTCTCATGTTCTCCCTACCCACTGACAGGGCCAGCCACAAGAAGATGTCAAATACCAACACATTACCTCTGCTACCTGCTACCTCCATTATCTGGCCTGTGGAAGTCATCACCTGGACATTGGAGGGAAGCTACTTGGACCATGTCTAATGTCCTGAGTTGTCTGAGCCTGCCAGGTGGGAAGTGGAATTTCCAATGCTAAATCCAGGTCAGTCCTTGGCAAGCTAGGAGAGATGGCCACCCTCCTTCCATTGGGAAGCAAGTACACACTTGGAAGGGGGCTCTGAACAACCTGTGACCAAAAGAAGTTGCTGGGCTAATTTTCCTGCCTCTGCTGGGTGGGTCCACAGATGATTCTAAGGTGCATATTGTATGCCTCTTCCCACTCTTCTCTGCAGCAATGGGTCCCAAATGTACTCCATGATAGAGGACCTGAATATTGACCTCCAGCTCAGACTCCATCTGGGGCATTCTACCTGCCACAAGCACCTTCTAGACCTTTCTACACATGTGAGTACAACAGCTTGAAGGAAAATTCCTGTGTTCATGGAGCTCTGATTCTAGGAAGGGAGATGAACAAACACCATATACTCTGGTTTCAGAGTGTGATGTCAGGGATTGTGGCTGAGGAAAAGGGAAATGAAGTAAATGGTAGAGGGAGGGCTATTTTTCCATATGGGGTTGGGGCACTTTCTGGGGATGTCATACTGTCAGGAAAAACTGACAGGTAAAGACTGGCAGTAAAATAATTGATTGCATGTAATAGAAATTAACAAGGGCAAAAGCTGCAGATTGTACAGGATGCATACCTAGATTCTGGATAAAAATAAGGATGTGTAGTAGCTGAGCTCACAGAATATGGTTTTCTGTCCATTAAAGTTACTGGAGGACCAAAAATGAATGCAACATGGCTCAGGGAATTTTTGCAGAAGAGGGGGCAGAAAGAATGTCAGAGCCACATGTTGGGTCATGATATGCAGAGACATTTATCTTACCCATAACTGTGGGCTAACTCCACAATGCATGATCCATATACCTCAACAAGGAGGGGCCAAGGGGAGGGGTAGGTCACAGATGAGCCTAATAATGATACCAAACTGACTGTATTTGCTGAATACAAAACTAACTGATAAAGAAAAAAAAAAAGAAAAGAAAAAAAGAAAAAAAAGTTACTGGAGGAGCTTTAACATACCGTATCCCAGAACTAACAGCTGTTCCAAGTAAGATAGGCAACAGTAGCCCCAGACACCAGATGTGAAGTTCCCAATGTGTTTTATGTGTAGTTTGGTCAATACCAGTGACCCCAAAACTTATCCAACAGGTCTGTGTGCAAATCATGCCAGGCATCCCAGGAAGTGCTGAGTTGAAAACCCTGAGGACAAGTGGTTTTTCATTTGTGACTTTGTCTACTTGGCCAGCCACACACCGTGAGTGTATGTGCATGTCTATGTACTTGGCACACAGAACACTCCAGAGTCCAGCAAAATTTCCCAATTGGGGCTTGAAGATAGATACCTGTTGTTGGAGAAAAGAACTTATTTATAAAAGAAATAGTTGTATAATTGCAGATTGCCATCAGTATCTGAATCTAGCATACATAAACTGTATTAAGTAAATGTGAAGAAAACCCATGAGAAATCAGATAATCAAGCAGCCTGGATGTATTGCTTCCTACTTCAATCCCAGCATGCTCTGACTTCTGAATTCTAGTGGAATCTTAGGTCCCAGTAACTAATTTTAATAATTTAATTACTACAAAGAACACATTTTTGTTCTAAGAAACATTAAGTGAGATCAAAAATTAAAAGCAAATATTTTCTTAATATTTTCCTGACTTTTACAGGAGGACACACATACCAGATGCTGAGCAAAGCTTCTCTTGAGTGAGTGTTAAATTTAGCTATCCTAAATTGTTGACACCAAGTCTGCAAAGAGGCTTTGGGACCGAGCAATTATCTTCTGTTTACAAAGGAAGTGAGTTCAAAGCTTTGTGCCATACCTGCTTGTCAATTTTATTTGTAATAAATAATTAAAGCATAATTTTAAAGAGAGAAAAAGTCAATGATGTCAATTGTTCTAAAAAGACAAAAGACTTTTTTTTTACTTTATATGTATTTGCCAATAAGCTTTATGTACAAAAGAAGAATATATCATTTGTCTGTTGAACCTATTATCTCTCTATCTGTCTCTCATCTTTCTATTTATTTATTCATCCATCCATGTGTTATCATATGTATTTATGATGTATATTTATATGTATGTATCTATCATCTATCTTCCTATTACCTATTATCATCCATCTATCTATTATACCTGTTTATTATCTGTGTATCTATTTGTCTATCTATCCATCCATCCATACTTCTATTTATCACCCATCCATTATCTACCTATTTGTTTTTCACCTTAAATTCCTAAATGAATAATAAATATTGTTTTGAGAAAACAAGATGTGGTCTTTATACCCAGTAGAGTATTTAATTATTTAAGTTGTGATTAATTATTTCTCTGGTGAGTTCAAAGCAATTGTTCACATTTTCAGAGGCCTTAATGAAGAGACAGGAAGAGGATTGTCTCACTTATCCCCAAAGGTTACAGGTGAGCTGATGGGCCATGCATGAAGGTGGATGGGATTTACTTGTGGTGTGTCTAGCCACCATGCTGCACCAAAAGTCTCCAGAACATAGCCACTGTATATCTCAAAGTGTGCATCTTATGACCAGCATCTTGCCATGTATCCTGCCTGGCTCCTGGTATATGTCTGTCCTATTTCTGTGAATCTCTCTTGAAGCTTTGCAACCTGTAAAATACTTGATCCTGGTCATTTCACAGTATACAGGCACATCAACACAGAAATTGTATGTCTTAAACACAGACAATCTCTATCAGTCAGCTGTCAGTAAGACTGGAAGATAGCAAGATTTATTTGATGCTAGGTCAGCAATTTATCTGTACTGCCCATGGAGACTTGCAGGTCAGGAGTCACTGCTATTGCAGAGCTGGCAAACCATGATTGGCATTGTCACATTGGACCTCATATGCATCTATGGTGGTCACCCTGGGCCCAATCCCTCTTCAGTATGAAGCATGGCTGGCACTGCCCAAGTGTCTTTCTCTTAGCCTCAGTTTTCACTGGGGTTCCCTAGGGGCTTGCTGAGGCTCCTCAAACTGCACTTCCTTCAGGTCTCCCCAACCTCCTCCTCACTTCCACCCTCCACTCTGGCATCATACTTGTATCTTTTTTTTTAATTGTGATAGGGACAACTAGCATGAGCTCTACCTCAATGGAGTATGAGTTTCACAGTACAGTCTATTCTTGCCCCGCCCTTCTCTCAGACTCATTCATCTTGTGTAACTGGATCCTGCTGCTTACAGCAACATGGATGGACCTGGTGGATGATATCATGGAGACCCACATCTCTGTTTGAATATTTGACACCTGTCCTCTCTGTGTGTTCATTCAATACATGTATCCTAGTGTCATCTCCTGCAGGACCCAATCCCTAGGCTAGATCTGGCTATAATGACAGAAGTGGACCCTTTTTCACTTGCAAAGAAAAAGAGTTCTAAAACCCACACAACAACACCATAACATCTAACAGTGTTCTTCCTCTATATTCTTTGGGGAGTATGGGGAGAAAGAAATTGTAGGGAGTCTGGTGGAGATGTAGCTTACTACTCTCCCTCTGTCCTCACCAGTCAGGGATGGCTCTCTTCTTCCTTGTCCTCAGCTTAAGGAATTCCTTTCCCTGATCTGGATGGTAATGGCTTAGAGCCCATACTTTCTGTCAGAGCTGTTCCAAGGAATACACATTCTATCCTAGAGGCCAGTTGACCAATGAATGAAGCAATTGGTATTCTTCCCATGTAATAGTAAAAGAAATGGAATCCAAGTAGCTATAGCAGCCCTGTTTCTCTGTCTTGAGTCTATAAGACTTCATCTTTTTTTTTTTTTTTTGAGGTAGGGTTTCACTCTAGCCCAGGCTGACCTGGAATTCACTACGTAGTCTCAGGGTGGCCTTGAACTCACGTTGATCCTCATACGTCTGCCTCCCGAGTGCTGGGATTAAAGGCATGTGCCACCACGCCCGGCTTTCATCTTGTTTTGTTTATGCTGCTTTTGTCAGACATTCTGACAAGTACTTTGTCATTTTCAGCCATGTGTAAGCCCAACTGAGCTCTAGGCACAAATCAAACTCCCATCTTTTGAAAACGAGTATTTTTTCTAAAGTTTTCCTTTACTTTTGAGGTCACAAGGTCAAATGACTACAGAGGGCAAGATACAAACAACTGAGTTAGTATGACCCAAAAAGCACCCTCTCAAGCTGCAGGAGGGTACTGTGAGATGACCTTGTTGTGGCCTTACAGCAGAAGGGCTCAGAGCTGCCAGACAGTCAATTTCCTAAGAGAAACCATGCATCTCATTTTGGCATGAATTTAATGTAACAACACCAGACTTGTAAATGCTGGTCACTGTCCAAAACTTGTAGAGGCAAACACATTGTGTATAATAGCCAGAGAGGAGTGAACAGCCTTCTCATGCAATCTCTGATTTAGAACAAAATATACTTTTGTAATATTTATTGATTTGGAGATATAAGAGAAGGAATACAGTATAGGATGGCAGGCCAGAACTCCTTTTGATCTTTGACCTGGTGACCAAAAAGCAGCAAAACCAAGCTGAGAAATGGGATCTTCTCACATTACCATCATCCATTAACTAGGAGGTGGGAAGCCATGAAATGTGAGGGTAGGGACCTGTCATCCTGCCTTGGCAGCATCTCTGATTTTGCCCTACAACAATCATTTTTCTTCATACTAACTGGACCTCTGGGCATCCAGCTCTGCTGGACATGTTCAAATATGTCCTTCTTACTCTGAAATGGATTTTGTGATACTAGTTGAGGAAGAGACCTTCAGGGAGTGTAAGTTATAAGAGAGAGGCAGAAAGGAAAGAGAAAGATAAGAGAAAGAAGAAATGATGTTAACTTCTCAAACCTACAGAAAAAGTCTGGTGTTATTTAGGTTGATTGGCTGGTTCATTTTCTCTCTTTCTGGTGGAAAATTGCTGAGTTTAAAGAAGGGACTTCTGTGTGTGTGTGTGTGTGTGTGTGTGTGTGTGTGTGTGTGAAAATGCACATGTGTGTATGTTTATATATATGTGTGTGCATCAGTGTGTATATGAGTACACATATGCATGCACAAAAAAGTCTGCATGTGTGTGAATGAGTGTGTATATACACATTTATCTGAATGTATGTGAGTATGTGAGTATGTGTGTGTGATGTGCACCTACGTGTATCTGTCTGTGAGGGAGAGTATATACGTATGTGAGTGTGTACATGTATATATGTGTGAATGTGTGAACACATGCATTTGTATGTGGTGAAAGGTGAGAGTGGCTGAGTTTCCACATGCAGTGGTGATTTCCAAAACACCCAACCTCCAGCACAGCATGGACCAGTAGGCAGCACAGAACAGTAGCTCAGCCACCAGTGCAACATGCTGGGATCATCCTTGGTCATGAGGGAAGGCCTGGGGTGAGGGGTGTTCCACAGCAGCACAGATGGAACCTTATTTGCCTAACAGAACCCATACTCTGCTGACAGATAGCAGCAAGCATGAGTATGTTTCAGCTCTTGTGTCTGACCCTTTACAAATTCATCATATTTTATCCTTATATTTTTCCCTTTCAGTTAACAAATGAGATCTGTATATGTTCTACACTTATAGGTACAATATGATAGTTTGAAATGCACTTACTTGGTAAAAAAAAATTAAATCAAGCTAATTAAAAACTCCATTGTCTCATGTACTTATCATCTTTTTGTGGTAGAAACACTTGAAATCTATTTTCTTACCACTCTTGGGTATATAGTAATTGCACATAGTTATAGGGTATGATGTAATGTTTTGATATATGTATCCATTGTGGAAAGATTAAATTAGAGAAAACGAGAAAATTAACATATCTATTACCTCACATACTTATTTCTGTGTGCTGAGAATATTTAAAATCTACTCTTCTAGCAATTCTGAGACATTCACATAATTGTTAACTACAGTTGTCACACATATTTCCATATCAGAAAGTGTTCAGAGAATCGTGTGTTAGAGTGAGCATGAACTTTCCTCTTCTGAGTTGACTAGGATATGTCTGCATGTGGTAGGACTTGACCGCATTAATTGTATGGTTTGATTAGTCTTGGTAATTGCACAGTCTTGTAGCCACCAGCACAATCAGTTGTGTCTGTATGGAAAGTGTTGCTGGGAAGATTTCAGTTGGTGTAAACATGCACACATACACACACACACATACAGAGAGAGAGAGAGAGAGAGAGAGAGAGAGAGAGAGAGTGAAAGAGAGAAAGTCTATGTGGAGATGAGATTGCTATTTTGCTTGATTGTAGCAAACAACCTATGTGTGAGTGTGTGCATTATTCACCATACATGCACACTCACACATAAATACACAAATGCACATACATGTCGTATAACATATATACGTGTGCAGGCACACATAGCAATACATGTGCCAAAATATTGTGCTATATCCATTTTACAACTAAAAAAGATATGTCAAGTCACCCTCCAGAATGTTTCTTCATGAACCTTTGTGCCTGATCTCCTTCCTGTCTCCTGAAAGTTGGCACATGATAAGTAACACCAGTGCTTCCTGCCACTGTGTTCTTGTTTTTTTGCTGAAAGTTCCCACAGGGACAAACGTGCTGTAAAATCTCTCAGGTGCATTCAGCTACTATCAGGTTTTGAGACGCATTCTCACCACTGAGTGTAGCCACAGCTCTTTGATTTGGGAAGAGAAGAAACATCCCTTTTTCTGTCTGTGCCTGGATCTGTCTATCCATCCACCAGTTATGAGACATTTGGGTGGTTCCCAAGTTTTGTCTTTCTTAATGACTAACACAAGTGACAGACAGCTTTGCTTTAAACAAGCTTGTCATTAGCATTTGGAAGCCTTCTCATCTATGAGGAAGTCCACACCCCTAGCTTTTGTGATCTTCCTCAAATTCAGATGCTGTTGTAGTTAGAGTTCATTCATCCAACACAGAGAATTCAGGTAAACATTTAGCACATTTTTTTTTTAGTGCATGTGTTTATGTGTGCCCCCCCGCCCCCCCGTGTGTGTGCATCCGGAAACAAGAGGACAACCTTGAGTATCTTTCCTCAGGAAGGTTGCCCACCTTTTTTTAAAAAGTAATTTTCACTGAGAATTTTAATATATGGACACACTGGTCCATTGGTAGTATTCCCATAAACTTATACTCTTTTGTTCCTTCTCCCCCACCCTCATTCCACTGAGGGCCTTGAGACAAGGTCTCCTATTGGCTTGGAGCTTGTTAAATAGTCTAGACTGGCTGACCACAGAGCCCCAGGTATCCTCCTTGGATTATAAGCATGTGCCATCACACTTGACCTTTTTATATGAATTCTTGGGATCTAAACTCAGGTCTTCATATTTATATATCAAGCACTTTAGTGACTGGACTATCGCCCCAGAACGATACTGAGCACTTATTTTTATATATATATTTTTAAATTTTTTTGTTTGTTTACTTATTTGAGGGTGACAGAGAGAAGGAGAGAGAGAGAGAGAGAGAGAGAGAGAGAGAGAGAGAGAGAAAGGGCGCGCCAGAGCTTCCAGCCTCTGTAAACAAACTCCAGATGCGTGTGCCCCCTTGTGCATCTGGCTAACGTGGGTCCTGGGGAATCGAGCCTCGAACCGGGGTCCTTAGGCTTCACAGGCAAGCGCTTAACCGCTAAGCCACCTCTCCAGCCCCACTTATTTATATTAAACTAAGATCTGGAGTTTGGGGACACAATTTTGAATTAGACATCAAGACTCTTTTGGATTGCAACTTAAAATGAGGAAACAGGCAATGGGGAAGAAAAGTCAGTGAATTGATCTAAGTTGGCGAGGGTTTAGGCTAAAATTTGACAGAGCATTACCCAGAATGTGTGATTAGACAATAGGCTTCTACTGGCCTGCATTCAAAGACTTTCTAAACAAGTACCATGTTGATGGAAAACACAGCTTATTAAAAAGGAAATAAGGTATGATGGGGTGGCTCTCTCCTTAGGATCTATATCTATCAGAAAAAGAGAAGCAGATTCTCCAACGGAGAGTAAGTTAGCCCCAGGAAAATGAGATAACACTTACTTTTTTTATAGAGAATTTAATAGGTATAGGCCCTCTTGTAGCCCATGATTGATGGTAGTTTGATATTGGCGAGTGGGCTTATGTGTGGATATGGTTCTGACTTGTTTCCCAGCTCCAGCTATGGGTCCCGTAACACTGAGGGGATCAGTTAGCCAAATTGAGAGCAGTTGGTTCCCCACCATGGCTGTGTGCCACTATTGCACTTGTATGGGCATCACAACAAGTTATTTGCTGCTAAGTAGGTTAGAGCATGAGTTGCTTGGACAGATATTGGTCATTTTCCCCCAGTCGCCCATGTAGCACCTTCTGGCACTACACACGCTGACTGTCTGGGGACTGACTCTCTTCCAACTACCAGCCATGCCATTTTATTTTGCATGTCAACCACATAAGGTGTCTTTAGCAGTAGAGTCTTACCACTAACCTTTGATGGGTCATCAAGTACTCTGACAGAAATCTGTCTGTCTTTTAGGAAACCTTGTAGGTCTCTCTGATCAAAAGCTCATTATGGATGATAGGCCCATGCTGGTACTGGGAGTTACAGGTCAATGCCCACTAAGAAAATGAGGAAAAAGATAACTAATATACAAGAGTGAGAGAAAAGAGAGAGAGAGAGAGAGAGAGAGAGAGAGAGAGGGAGAGGGAGGGAGGGAAGATGTAGAAGATTAAGGTCAGTCTTGATCCTACCCTCTCCAGTGTCTTGTGGTTCAGGTGTTCCCTGTAAGGGCCTGGTGAAGGATCAGCCATTTGGTCTATCTTTTATTAAGTAGGATTTTATGGTACCATTGCCATTTGGGTCTAGATTTGTGTTTCCCACCCCTTTGATGCCCTCCATTCCCCCACTTCCATCCTAGTGTTTAGTCCACGAGATGCTTGCTGGATATGTAAGGTGTCTTGGGTAGATTCAGTTTAGGTGCTGTAGATGAGTGAGACTATGTGGTGATTTTTTTTCTGTGATTGGGTAAGTTCACTGAAAATGATCTGTTCCAGGTTCAACCATTTTTCCTCAAATTTCATTGTGTCATTTTTTTCTTACTGCTGTATAGAATTCCATTGTGTAGGTATACCACGTCTTAGTTATCCATTCTTCTAGTGATGGACATCTTGGTTTATTCCAGCTCTTAGCTATTACAAATTGAGCGGCTATAAACATGGTTGAGCAAATCTCTCTAGCCTGTGGTTTGAAGGTTTTAGGGTAGATGCCCAGTAAGGGAATAACTGGGTCTGTTGGTATCTCTGTAATCAGCTTTTTCAGAAGTATCCATATTGCTTTCCAAAGTACAGAGAAAGATCAACTCCTACCAAATCTGAGAGCCAGAGACTCAGAGGCCCCCAACACCTCATCACTGAAGCAGACCAAAAATGAACCCAACATGGCTCAGAAAAAATTTTGCGGAAGAGGGGGCAGAAAGAATGTCAGAGCCACATGTTGGGTCATGATATGCAGAGACATTTATCTTACCCATAGCTGTGGGCTAACTCCACAATGCATGACCCATATACCTCAACAAGGAGGGGCCAAGGGGAGGGGTTAAGTCACGGATGAGCCTGATAATGGTACCAAACTGACTGTATTTGCTGAATACAAAACTAACTAATAAAGAAAAAAAGAAAATAAAAAAAATAAAAAATAAAAAAAGGAAATAAGGATTTTCTTTAAACAATGAATGCCACATCCCACCTACAAGTTTCAGAGTATAAATCATGCAATAACTCCTGTCCAATTGGTCATAGGCTTGTGAGGAACCCTTGGAAATTGCATCCCAGTTTTCTGTCACAGTCCTTTGCAGAGTTACCCTTGGCTGTGTGAGTGTCCTAAACCTTAGTGAGTGTGATCCTCTAGGTTAGGTAGTGATACTAGATACCCAGAAGGAAAATGATGATGGAGAGATAACTAATTGCCAATCATGGGACTGGGGCTCATATTGTTCTTGTGAAATGTATGGATTGGTTTTAAAATTCTTTGTTTACTGTGTGTTTTCCCTGCTTGCTGAGGTGTTTAAAACATTTATGAAGATATACTAGGCTTTTGACTTTAATTTCCTATTAAAATTATGATTCATTAAGTTTGTCACCAACATTTAAATCTATCTAATTGAACTTAATTTGTGAAACTTGTTAGATTCAAAAGTTTTAAACTTACTTGTTCAGTGAGCATGAATAACAGTTTTGAGCAGTGGTAATTGTTTAAAGACTGGGACAGTGGGCAGAGTGAGATTCTTTTAACAATGGGGGCACCATGTAGACATAGCCTATATGTCATGTGCCCTTGGCTTGGTGCTGTCTCCTGGTGAGGGCCAAGAATAATTTTGTTGGACCAATGTGGGTTAAATGGCTGACCCTCAATTCATCATCATCATAAAAAGATGATCCATTTTTCATTTTGAAAGTCTTTTGCCTGAGGGGGTTTTGTTTTCCTCTCTAAGCTCCATGTTCTAAGGATGGGGTGCTCCCAAGAAGCAGTGTGGAGAAGTGCTGAGGTAAAGCCAGCACCCAGAAATTAATTAATTAGTTAATGGTTCTTTCTTTTCTTTTTTTTGGGGGGGTGGGGGGAGTGGGAATATGGTCATACTCTGTAAACCAGTCTGGTGTTGTATTCACTATGTAGCTCAAACTGGCTTTGAACCCATGGTAATCTTCTTGCCTTAGTCTCCCAGACTACCCTATCTATATACAAATTAAAGAAAAAGGATAAGAGACGTCAGTTTTATTTCTGATGTCCTGCTAGCACAGTATGCAGTAGTTGACCCTTATTTGCAAGACATATGTTACAAGCCTCTGAGTGGATGACTGGGACCACAGATACCCCACACCCACATAGACTGTGCTGTTTTTCTACACACATACCTATGATACAGTTTATTTATTAAGGATAGTAACAGGTAATAATAAAAGAGAACAATTTTAGCAATATGCTGTAATATGTTAAAACTCATCAAGTGTTCATTTTTGGAGTTTTCTATACAGTGCTTTTGGACTGCAGGGACTGTGGCAACTGAAATTGTGGGAAGTAGAACACAGGTGATGGGGAAGACCATGCACAGAGATGAGCAGCCATTGAAGTGCTGTGATCATGGTTTTCCCCTGAAGGTCAAAGCAGTTTGCAGACTCAGATTCTGCCCTTCAGTGCTATAGAAGAGGCTTAATGACCTGCTTGTTTTGAATCTCAGTGTTCCCTGAATCATTCTCAGGTCGTTGAACTGGGAGCTTTCCTGAAGTAGCTGAGCAGCCACCATAATTACTGTCTATCAGTTCTGTTGCTGGGCCATATCCACCTTATAGCTCACCAGTGGTCTCAGCCCTGAGCTGGCACCTTGTCAGCTGGCTGGTGCCCTCTCTTGTCCTTTTTTTTTTTAAAACCTAGCTGTGATCCTTTCCTACTCATCTGGCTCTCCTCTCCTTCATCCTTACATGGCTGTACCTTCTTCTTCTCACCTGGATAGTACCCTCTCCTCCTCTTCTTCTTCCTCACCCTGCCAGTACCCTTTCCTCCTCTTCTTCTTCCTCACACTGCTAGTACCATCTCCTCCTCTTTTCCTCACCCTGCCGGTACCCTCTCCTTCTCACCGTGCTGTTATCCTCTCCTTCTTGTCACCTGCTCTGTATCCTCCTCTTTTCCCATTTATGGGTTTACCTGCAGTTTCTCAACTATTCAAGGAGGGTGGGGAGAAAGGGAGCAGAATAGAAATAGGTGTCGTCCAGGGTAGAGAGCAAGTCCCAAACCCTAGAAATGAGGACCATGGGGAGTAGATACAGGATGGATAAGAATACCACTATATGCAGAACAGCTGATTCCCCAGTGGGTGTTTCTCCCAGGATCCAGACCCTTACATAAGCAGTTTCTTCACACAGGGACCCGGGGCACATAGTAGAGTTTGAGGCTAAGCATGGTAAATAGATATAGTGATAGTTCACACTTTAAATACCCTTGTGAATTATAATTTTGGCATGTATATATAGATGTGTGTATATGTATGCTTGTATATATGTGGGCACACTTGTGTGGGTGCACATGTGTATGCACATGGAGGCTAGAGGAAAAACGTGTGTGTCATTCCTCAATTATTCTTCACCTTATTTCTGAGATAGGTTCTCTCATTGAAGCTGGAGGTCACCTAACTAGGCTATCTAGCCACCAAGTCCTGGGGATCCTGCTGTCTCTACCTCCCCAGTGCTGGGATTACAGGCATTCCCCACTATATTTCACTTTTACATGGGTATCAGGGTTTCAACTCAGGGTCTCAGACTTGTGTGGCAAGCACTTTTACCGACTGAGCTGTCTCCCCATCCCTTACAAATTACTTTCATAAATTATTTTTTACTTTTCTGTATTTGATAAACATTAAACACATTGTTTTAATTACTTAATAATTTATTGTTTATGTACTGTTTCAGTTTGTCTTTAGAAATAAAACCCGGGGAATGGGTTATTTGTTAGTTCATTTCACAGGAGAGAAAACTGAGTTTTGGTGGGTCAGGAAACTACTAAGCTCATGAGGTGGCCAGCAGGAAGGTGGGATTTGGAGCCAGCAGGCTGATTGCTTGTAGGGCCTGTCTCCCATGGTAGAGTGTACCTGCTGGGACCACAGGTGTCCTGAGCTGGAGGGCAGGACCCTCAGGGGCTGTAGCCTGCCCTGGGAGCTGTAGCAGGGCATTCTTCTGCACTCAGTCTCTAAGATCCTTCCTTGCTTCTCCTCTTATTGCTCCCATGACAAGATGCATTGTGATCTTGGACCAAGATGAGCCTCAGAGAGGGTTTGGCTTCCCAGGCATTCCTGGAGTCCCCTTGATCCTGTCTAGACCTCTTCCACCCTGGTTGATGGTAACTAGAGCTGTCCCAGTGCTCTGTGCTATGTGATTTCTGGCTGACATCTATTCCTTGGAGGGAGCTTGTGACCAGAAGTCTAGAGCTGCCTCTGTAGACATGGTCAAGCCCTTCTCAGGTCTGAAGAGAGCTTGTCTTGATCTTTCTTACGGGAGCAGCGACCTCCTCCCTGGAAGAAGATGGAAAGAGCCTCTTCCTGGTCTGGTATGGACCACTGTGCTGATGGACCAACATTGCCTCCATCAGCATGGGGTAGTTCTGAGACATCAATAATGTGACCAAAAGGATTTTCCCTTTCTTTAAGAATTCTACAGTCTACAGGAAAAAAAGTCAGCACTGCTCCTGGAATAGCTGATATTTGCTAAACCGGATTAAATAGCCACTAAAGAGGAATGAGATAAATAAAAGGGCTGTCAGGGGCTGTGGGCTGACCCTCAACATCTCTCCTGACACATGTCATTGATAAACCACCATCGCTAATGAATTGTCTGTTATCACAATGCTCCAGTACCTGGAGCAACACAGGTACTAACTATCTCTAATGTCAACCCCACAGCACTAACATGCTGGGGTATTTCCACACTGATCTGAAAACCAGCACATCCACTAACCTTTCAGGGGGCCCATCCACCTCTCCAGCTCTTCCCTAGGCTTCACCACTTGGGAAGATCCAATTCTGTGATTTGGGAAGACCTGATTCTGTGCCTGCTACTTCTGATCTAGGCTCACTGTGCTTTCCTAGTTTATATTTTAAGACAGCCTGTATGAATCCAGGTTCTACTAATACCATTATTTAGCTACCACTCACCTTGTGAGTCAATGTTCTTTCTGGTAACTCATTTAAAAGCAAATATCCAATGCAGTCTAGGATTCCTGGGACAAGCTGGGAAGTTCTCTGATTCCTTCAGGCTGTCTTGTGCTAGGTCACACAGTGTTATGATAGAACATTTCCTCATATCTTAACCTACCCCAAAGCTCTTCCAGTCAATACCTTGGCCATGAATCAGCCCATTTCCAGTATGCCTTTCTACTGGCAATAGGGAAGGGCAGTAGACAGCCAGGCTTATTTCTATCCTGCTCCTCATACCCTCCCAGTTCAGTGGTAAGTGTGGTGGTTTGAATGAAATGTTCTTCACAGGCTCATTTGCTGTGAATACTTTGGTTCCCAAAGGGTGGCAGTTTGGAAGAGTTGTGGTGCCTTTGGAAGGTGGATCCATGAAGGAGGATGCGTGAAACTGGAAGTGGGCTTTGCGGTTTATTAGTCCTGCACTACTAGAGGTTTGTAGATGCTAACTCAGACTACTTCCTTCTCACTGATGTGGAGGTGTGACCAGGCTTCCAGCCCAATCCTGCAATGCTTTCCTTGCATGATAAAACTTACCCTTAAACTGTTAGCTGAAGGAAACCCTTTCCCCCTATAAGCTGTTTCTGGTCAGGCTGTTGTCTCAGCAATGAGAAGGTAACTGCCACAGTAAGCCAACACCTCAAAATGCTGTGAGACAACATCACCGTTTGATGTGGGTGCACGTGTGTGTGTGTGTGTGTGTATGTGTGTGTGTGTATTTTTATATGAAGCAGCTTGTCTGACCAAGGATGTTGGCATAACTTCTGACTGTCTTGCAGGGCCTCTTGCTCCCTAGTAGAAAAGAGTAGGCTCCCAGAGTTCTACAGAAACCAGAGGAAAACTCAGTTTTTCTGGATGAGGTTTTTTCACTCTCTGGTACAGTGGACATTGTTTCTTGAGTGCTGCTTTTCCCCCTCCTATTTGTTCTCCACTTCTCTGGCTCTGCTCTGGATTTCTGGTTGACAATTTTTCAGCCTTTCTTGGTCTCTGGCCTCTTGTGAGGCAGTGCTGTAGGGGGGCTAGTTTGAATGTATGTCCCCCATAGACTTAAGTATTTTAGATTGTTTACTACTTAAGTCTCCAGAAGTCTGCTAGAGGAGGTGTGTCGTTGGGGACAGATCTCCAGTCCAGCCCTACTAGATATATGGAGAGCCAGTTTGTGCTCTGGCCATTAGTGCTGGTGGGTATTGGTTTTTTCTCTATGCTGTGGATGCTAAAGTGGGCCATCTTCTTCGTCCATGGTGGAGATTCCCCTGGAACCTGTAAGCCTGAAATAAACCCTTTGTTCCCATAAACTGCTTCTGGTGAGATGTTTGTTATAGCAATGAGAATGTAACTGCAACAGAAAATTGGTACTGAGAAGTGGAGTTGTTACTGTCATGAATCTGACCACATGGGTTTTGGATTTTTGGAATGTGTTTTTGGAAAGGATATGGAAGAACTTGGTACTTTAGGATGGAGATGCTCTGCAGTGCTTTAAGCAGCGCTTGATGGGCTAGTCTGGTGAGTCTGCAAGTTCTAAATGCTGGTAGAATTGTGGACTGTGGAGGCTTGTCTTATGAAATTTTAAAGGCTAAAGAGAGAACTATGTTGGAATTAGGTTACTGGTGGTAGGGCTAACTACATGATTCTACCCTTGCTCAGAGTTTGATTAAAGTTGAATTTAAAAGCAATGGGCTGGTGGTGCTTGTCAGAATGTATAGCACAGAAATATATGAAAGATTCAGTTTATTACAGGAAAAATTCAAGCAAGTTTGAAGTTGCTGGCATAAAAACTGGTTTATTTTACTTAAACTGGGCTGTTAAGCAGATTATGACTATCACGGGTAGGCCAACTGCTTTGCATTGGGACAATGGAAAGGATACCCTGAAGATAAAACATAGAAGGTTCAATCTAGTAAGAATTCAAATTCTTTTGAAATAAGGTGGCTTGAAGGAACTCTGGTGATAGAACATCCCTGCTCTTCAAGGTTAAGCTTATTTCCCTCTGGATTTACAAATTTGGCTAATGCCACCCACCTGTACTGTTTTAGGATGCATGAAAGATGAACCAGACAGATCATGAAGTACACATGGTTCTAGGAGCTGCAGTGGCAATGTGAAGCAGGGTTGAAATCCCTGTGTGGAGACAAAGTAAGGCAATGGAGCTATGAAGATGAATCATGCTTTGCATTGTAGAACCATGGGTGTTTTAGATGCATCAGTACTATAGAACAGGCACCATGGAAAGTTACTGGCCCAGGATGGAGAATTCCCCAATAATCAACCTAGCTGGAGAGGCAGAGTTGGAACCAGATGCTTTCATTACTGCTTATAGATGTTGGATTTGGAACTGTAGATGTTTGCCTACTGGATATTGATTTTGCATTGGTCCAGTCTCTCCTTGTTATGCCTTTTTGCAATGGAAACGTTTACTGTGTGCCATTATGCATTAGAAGTATTTAAATTGTGTTTTGATATTTCAGGATTCACAGTTAAGATACAGTCTTGAATCTCAGATGAGACTTTAGAATTTGCAACAGTGTTAAAGTTGGTAAAGACTTTGGAGATCTTTGAAGTTGGACTTAGTGTAATTTGTACTGTGAGATGATCAAGAGTCTGTGGGGGCCAGAGGTGGAATGGGGTGGTTTGAATGTATGTCCCCCATAGACTCAAGTATTTTAGATTGTTTCCTACTTAAGTCTCCAGAAATCTGCTAGAGGAGGTGTGTCATTGGGGACAGAACTTCTGTCCAGCCCTACTAGATATGTGGAAAGCAAGTTTGACATCTGGCTATTGGTGCTTGTGGGTGTTGGCTTTTCTCTCTGCTGTGGATGTGGAAGTGGGTCATCTTCTTCCTCCATGATGGAGATTCCCCTGGAATCTGTAAGCCTGAAATAAACCCTTTCTCCCATAAGCTGCTTCTGGTTGGATGGTTGTTCCAGCAGCTAGAAGATAGCTGCACCAAAGGGGGGGGGGTTTCTCCTAGGAGGCACTGGTGGGAGGAAAGAAAGTGCTGGGGGAGGTCAGATAGTCCTGCCGAATATCCTGGGCAAAATAACACCTCTTTCCTTTGTCTTTTTGGCCCTGGAGATGTATTTTACTTTTCTCATTGCTGTGACAAAATAATATCTGACATGAAGAAATTCAATGTAGGAAGGGTTTCTCTGTCTCACAGACCAAGATGGTAGGGAAGTCATGATGGCAGGAACATGAAGCAACTGGTCCTGTAGTCAGGAAGCAGGCAGGGCATGGGGGAGAGATAACATTGGTGCACAGATCAGCACAGCTCAGTTTCTTGTTTTTCCCCTTTCTTCAGTCTGGGACTCCAGTCTATGGAAAGGTGTGATCCACTTTCAGGGTGAGTCTTCCCTCCTCAGTTAAACCTCTCTGCAAATACTTACCCAGATGGATTTCACCTAGTTGATTCTAAATCCTGCCAAGTTGACAATGAAGATGAACCATTGCAGGGTGGAAGTGTCTTTCTGCAGGATGGAGCTGGAACACTCCTGAGCTCCTCTTTGCCCTTCCAATGCTCCACACTACTGCCTTCTCTGTAGCTCTTCCATGGGCTTTTGTTGTGGCTTCCATTGTCCTGCCTGGGCTTTGCTTGCTTCACCTTCTTTCTATGCAGCCCTGTGTGAGGTGATGAAACACTAGGTCTGTGCATGCTTATGCACATGTCTGTATGGGAGGGGTACTGGAAATCTGGTGCTGATCCAATGCAAGTAGTTCATTGCAGTCCCACTCAAAAGATCCACAGGGGTAACATATTGGCATCATAAATTACTACAGCCTGAGGAAATACAAATGAATGTTGGGATGGGGCAGGCTTGTGGCCTGGCCTGAGAGGCTGGTCTCAGTGATTGGGTCATAGCTAAATGTCAAAATACTCCAGGTTCTGCTGTAAACTTGAAGGAGGGAGAGCTGTATGTACTAATTATTTGTGCCTACAGTGTTTCCATGCCTCTTCAAGACTCCCTCAGTCTGATTTCATTAGGAATTTTCACACATAGAAAAAAATATAAAATATTCCACTAAACAGTAAGTGCCACTCAGTGCTCCCAAAACAGAAGGAGTCTTGCCATGGAATCCTGAGCTCAGCTTCTGAAGGGGTGCCTCCAGGGGCCCTGGGGACCCCTTGCTTCAGGTGAGTGTCAGGGATGGAAGGAGAAGCATTCATTGGTGGGGTTACTTCATTGGGAGGGTTCAGAGGTGTGGGTTTATATGTTTCTGTGTCCTGAAGGACCTTGGTTCTCATTTCAGCTGCAAACCATTTCATGCCTCTGGAATGTGACCCCATAAATGCTCAGTAGAAGAGCCCTTTAGTAGGTGGAGGATTATGAACCCCATGGAAGCTTAGTCCCTACCTTGTGGAAGCCCATCACCTTTGTTCAGTTCCTGGATACTGTTTCATTGCCAGTCTTTTACAAAAAAACTTACTCTCATGTGTGTGTGTGTGTGTGTGTGTGTGTGTGTGTGTGTGTGTGTGCATTTCTATGCATGCTCCAGGGACAATCCTTGTTGTTGTTGTTTTTTCCCTTAGGAGACATTCACTTTTTTTGAGCAAGTCCATTATTGGCCTGGAACTCAACATTTAGGGTAGACTAGATCCTCCTGTCTCTGCCTTCTCAATTCTGGAATTAAAAGCCTGTACTACTCATACAGCATTTTAAAGATTGGATTCAGGAGATCAAGTTCAAGTCCTCATGTTCTCAAAGCAAATGCTTTGCCAAATGAGCCATTTATCCATCTGGTCATTTCCAAAATCTTCTAGGATCCCAGAGAATTTTGCATTTACAATTTGGACACTTGCTATTTCTTCACCTAATCTTTGGTGAGAAAAGCTTCTAGGCTAATGCTGGACACTGAATATGATCTGAGGTATGTCATGGATCCAGGGAGAGGAAGTGAAGTGAAAAGGGCCTTGTATGGACAGAGGGGGAGGAAAAAATGACAGGAGCAGGTATAGAACTAGCAGGACATATGTGCTGCTCACACTAAGGGGTGCAGCTCTGTCCCTACTTTTAGAAACTGTGAAAAATATATGCAAAATTACCATTTGTTTTACAATTTATATTAGGAAGCTAGAAGCCATGACACTGATTTATTCATTAAGTCAACAGATACTGACTCTTGCACACCCAGCAAGATCATAAGATTTACAGGGTCAGAGGAAAGACGCAGTCTGCATTACTTGGGGAACTGTTTCTATGACATTTGGTGTCTTCATACCATCTAATAGGTGCTTGGTTATTGACTAGAAGTCCTTGGGTTTATAAATAAAATATATTCATAATGATTCTTAGATTACTAAGTAGGATCCCGCTATTGTGATATTTCTCCATAGTGTCTATATCTGGCTCAATAACAGATGGCAGACACTCTAAAGTATTTTTCTCTCCAACTTCTTTTCTTCCTTGTATTTCTTTTTCTTGTGTATCTGTGTGTGGTGTGTGTGTATATGCATAATTGTGTGTTGACACACATGTGTGTGCAGTTGCACATGTGTACTCATGTGAGGATGTCAAAGGTGAATGTAAGGTGTCTCCTTCTTTTGGTTTTCAGCATATATGGTAGTTTGAATAGATGGCTCCCAATACATTCAGTGTTTTATTAGTTTGTAGTTTGCATCTGTAGCTACCTGGCTGGAGGCGATGTCACTGGATGGATCTTAAGTTGTGGTAGCAGGTTTGAGATTTCAATATAAAGATAAGCAAATTGTGCCTAGCTGGAGTTTTGAAGTGTGTGACTTTTGGCTTGTGCTTCTCTCTCTCTGCTTGGACCTGTGCCAACTTCTTCTGGCATTATGGAACTTCCCCTGGATCTGTAAGCTTCAATAAATCCCTTTCTCCATAACTGTGCCTGGTCTGGAAGTTCATGTCAGTGAAGCTGACACTGTATGCTACAGAAGTTGGTACCGAGGAGTGGACTGAGATGAACTTGACCATATGGATGTTGATCTTTTGGAACCTTTGTTTTGGAAGAATAGGCATGGACTTGGTGCTTGCAACTGTAGATGGCTTCTGTAGTGGTAAGCCAAGTTTTATGGACTATTCTGATGAGAGTTTGAGAATGCTAAGTGCAGACAGTATTGAACTTTATGAGCTTTCTAAGGGGAAGGAAAGACTACAGAGCACCTTGTTGGAACTGGGATACTGGCATAAGGGTTGGCTGTGTCCTGCTACCCAGGCCCAAATAGTTTGATCAAGGTTAAATTTGTAATTGACTGCTATACTTCACTAAAGATAATTGGACTAAGAGATTTAAGATTTTTAATTTGGAAAATCTCAAGCAAGTTAAAATTACAGGCCCCGAGACTGGTCTTAGGTGACTGCAGCTGCTATTGTCAACACATGAGTAATCTTAAGGAAGATACCCCAACAGCTTTACATTAAAACAATGGAAAAGATGCCTGAGGAAAGACTATCATAGAAATGCAAACTCTTTTGGAAACAGTTGACTGGAGAAGGAACCTGCTTTTCAAGGTCTGATTTATTTTGTCCCTGAATTAAGAATATGGCGCATCCTGCAGACCTGGTAACAGTATCAGAAGTGTGAAAAAAGTGTGGAGTGGTCATGAATTGTACACAGTTCCAGCAGCCACTCCTGAGATGCAGCATGAGCTAGGTCCTGATGCCCTGATAGGCTGAAAGAGCCTTTGGAAGATGGACCATGGTTTGCATGAATACCTGAAGATGTTTTGGATACACTATGCAAGGGCTACCATAGAGCACACTGTTGGCCTAGAATGGAAGTGTTCCCTGGCTACTCTGCCCAGCTGGAGGGGCAGAATTGGAAAATCTGGAGACTGGCAGTCTCTGGTTATATTGAACTTGAACTGCAAAAGTTTGATGATTGCTTGATGGTTGAGTTTGCATTGTTTTAATCTCTCCTTGCTGTGTATTATACCAGTTGAAAATGTTTACCTTGTGCCTTTATATGTTGGAAGTATTTAACATGTTTGATTCTACAGAACTTACTGTCTTAAATTGGTCAAGACTGTGGGTCCTTTGAAATTCAGGTGAGTACACTTTACAATGTGTGATGGTTATGAATCTATTGGGCGCCAGGGGCAGAGTGTGGTAGTTTGAATAGATGGCCCCCAATATATTCAGTGTTTTATTAGTTTGTTGTTTGAATCTGCAACCACTTGGCTATAGGTGATGTCACTGGGTGGATCTTAAGGTGTGGTGGTGGGTTTGAGATTTCAATGTAAAGATATGAAAAGTGTGCCTAGATGGAGTTCCTGAAGTGTGCTATACTGTGTGGCTTTTGGCTTTTGGCTTGTGCTTCTCTCTCTCTGCTTAGACCTGTGAAAGAAGGCCAACTTTTTCTAGCATTATGGAACTTCCCCTGGACCACAAAATAATGAGTAAGCTTTAAGGTCATATAACATTTTTTCCTCATTCAATCACAACTTGCATTCTGAGAGTTATATCATGTAAAGCACACATTAGGAAGGCCTTTCAATTATGACACAAATATTTGCAAGGATACTCAACTATGAGTAGTTGCTTTGCCACACTGAATACTGTCCGCAAAAGCAGCTTACCAATTCCATATTGCACTTCTTTCCTAGCATATGTGGTTCAATTCACACCTGACTGCAAACTTTTGAGCATGAGAACTGTTGGCACTCATCACACGATACTACGAGGATGTATAACTTTGATGGAGATTATATGTTTTGTTTTCCTTAAGCCACAGTGGTATTTTGATATAAAAGCATTATTTTACTCTTGTTGGTTTATTAGGGAGGTACTTCTTTTGAAATATTGCAGACGCTTTAATGGCTTTATGTTGTTCTAATACCATTCAACTTCAGAGTCCTTGTCACTCCACCTAGCTACTCATTTCCTTACTTGGTCATTTGAGATCAATTTTCCTTCATACATCCAAATGTATACTTGAGACATGTCTATTCATGCTACTACCATAATTCCAGATATAATGCTGATATTACCATCTTAGTTACTAATTATATACTTAAATTAATCTGCATCAAACCATTGATTTATTTTTATGAATTGGGAGATATGATAAATAACCTACAGCAATAACTGCTATTACAAACTTATTAGATGTGCAGATTTCATTTAAGATACATTAGCTGATATCAGTTCTACTATGGTAACTGAATGTTAGCTGAAAATAAAACCCCAAACCATTTGGTCTTTGTAATGCCTACATAATTTTAAAAATGTAATTCCTATTAAGAACATAGTGTGGTTTCTCAGATAATTATAATTAGTTTTGTGTTTTGAATGCATGATGTCTCTAAGCTCATTGTTTTTCCCCTGGTACCCACACTGTTGGTATAATGTCTAGTGAGAAAGAGGGGCCCAAATAGCAGAGTAAGATCTTTGGCATGGTGTGTGTGTATGCATGTGGACATAGAGGCCATGTGGCTAGAGAAATTGAATTTGACGGAGCAGAGGGATGAGATGTGAATAGAGGGGAAACAGGGGCAAGGTCACAAAGCTCTTTAGGCCCAGAGGAGACAGAAGTGAGGCTTATATTTTCCAGAAAGGCCAGTTAGTGGAGGGTTGTCTGGAATCAGTAACATCAAGGACCCACAGATTGCAAAGGGAGCAACTATAGGAACTGAAAGTGGAAGATGACGGTGAGAGTGTTAATAAAGGGATGAGAGAAGGGAGGCCCTAAGATACAGAAGGAAATTAGGACTTGGGGTATAGCTAGTGGTGGAGCATTTTCCTAACATGTGTGAAGCCTTGAGTTCAATTATGAGAGAGAGAGAGAGAGAGAGAGAGAGAGAGAGAGAGAGAGAAAAATTATATGTGGAAATTTAATTATTGCCTTGGGGTTGGCATCCATATATGTATGCTTTACAAGAGTCAGGGGAAAATTAAGCCAATGGAGGAATCAACAATGACTCTTTGCTTCTGACATAGAAAATTCATGCATGTAAGTGGGTTTTTGATGAATAATGAGATGTGACTTTGGGCATGTTAAATTTAAGCTATCCATATGTTAGAGCTGGGCTGGTGAATAGTGTGGGCCATTGAGCCCAAGAATATAAATACAGTTGGAAGTTCCTATTAGAGAATTGTCAGTTTGCTTGGAATTTGCATACAGTAGTGTATTAGATCCACAGAATGTATAGAATCCCTCACAAGGAGTAGTGCTATGAGAGTTAGGACTCAGAGCTGGAAGCCTGAAGAATGTTTATCTTCTAGGCTGGGCCAGAGAGGAAGAGCCATGCAATGGAGAAGTGAAGAGAAAAGTTGTCAGAGTGTTCTGTGAAGTTTCAGGAAACTTTTTAGGAGGAGGGTGATGAGATTTGTCAAAGTTGCTGAGAGTTGAAGTAAGATGTAGGTGGAAAATGCATCTGTTGGTTTTCACAGAAGGCATTTGGTTCTTTTACCCAGCAGAACCATTCCAATTTAGTGATGAAACCCATGTTTGGGACTGAGGCTATCTGTGAACATGGAACAGAAGGGACTGCAAATCGTGATGGCACATTCCAGAGGTTGAGCTTGGAAAGCATGAGCTTGGACAGTAGTTAGAGGAATCATGCACAGGTACTTTCTTTTTTCTTTGATATAAAGAAATATGAGCATGCTTACATATGGTAAAGAAGCCCATGAAGACAAATGGATGGGGCACACAGAACAGAAAAGAGAAAAGTGATGAGAGAATAGTAGTTGAGATTCAAAGAGTGACAGGTGCAGTGATGGCTCCAAGACAGGAGGAAGAACCCCTATCTTTGAGACTCAAGAGGGAACAAAAAGGAATGTCTGTTTATACAAGTGAGTGGCTAGAACCTCACTCAATTTTATTGTTACTGTGACCAAATTCCTGATAAAAAGCAACTTATCAAAGTAAATATTTATGTATCTCACAGTTTCACATTCATTATGGTGGGGAATATGTGGCCAAGTATTGCACATTATGGCAGATAGGCATAAGAATTTAGCAGGAACAGGAAGGGGCTAGGACAAGATATCACCCCCAAGGACATGCCTCCCAGTGACCTACTTCCTATATCCTCATTCTGCATTCCACAGATTCATCACTTACCAATAGTGGATTCAAATTTTGAATCCTTGGATGGACCATTTATTAGATGAGAGCCCCAATGATCTAATTGACTCTGGAAACACCCCCATAGGCACCCCCAGAGTGTGCTTTACTAATCTCCTAGATATTTCTCCATCCTATTGAACTGATACAATCACCATCACAACCCAAGAGTCTTGTATTTTCTCCAGCAGTGTCTGATTTCTCTATGAAGAAAGAGCTGAAGTGTTGCCTGAGAGGCAGAATGGTGAGATTAACATGTGGATAATAAGAAAACACCTATAATGGCTAGATGCAAGAGCCTGTTGAACAGATGAGGTGTAGCTTGAAGCTCAGAATTTTGATCAATAAAATTGCCTGTCATGGTATGTGGGGTTTCTTTTGATTTCAGCCCCTGGTATAATGTGATGATAGGTATAGCTTCATCCTTTATATATCCATAGTGTCTGTTTGCTGTAGAACCAATTAATGTTTTCCTTGAGAGAAATTACCTCTATCCTGCTATTAGGCCATGCAGCTATAGGAGGTGACTTAAGAGGCAGCATGTGGCATAAGACCCACTCTATCTGGTTGCATCAATGGGTTCACAGATTTATGCTAAAAGAAATTTACCAGGGCTGGAGAGATGGCTTAGCGATTAATGTACTTGCCTGCAGAGCTAAAGGACCTCAGTTCTATTCCCCAGTACCTATGTAAGCCAGATGCACAAGGTGGCACATGCATCTGGAGTTCATTTGCAGTGGCTGGAAGCCCTGGCACACCCATTCTCTCTCTCTCTCTCTCTCTCTGCCTCTTTCCCTTTCTCAAATAAATAAATAAAAAAGAAATTTACCAAAGAAATCAGACCCAGATGATACTCTAAAACACTACTTTCTATTATGTAAGCCTTTACTGGGGAGACAGTATGACCTTGAGTCTCCTCCCTATCCATGAAGCTACATACGGCATATATTTGGCTAGTGCATCCATAGACAAAAACACCCCTGAACAAAATGATTTCCGTCCTACATTATACTTTTTAAAAATCACTACTTAGCCGGGTGTGGTGGCACATGCCTTTAATCCCAGCACTCGGGAGGCAGAGGTAGGAGGATCACCTTGAGTTCGAGGCTGCCCTGAGCTTACATAGTGAATTCCGGGTCGACCTGAGCTAGAGTGAAACCCTACCTCTAAAAACCAAAAAAAAAAAAAAAAAGAATCACTATTTATTGCTACGGAACTTTTCTGTTTGTGTACCCAAATCATGTAAGCATACAAACTTGTAACCCACCAATTGTATAAAGAATTCAAGATGATGTCAGACTGCCTACTATACTGTCTATAAAAATTCTGAGATATTACACCTTGGTACTCAGGTTTTTTAAGTTATTCCCCTGTGTTCGTGTCGTCATGAATAAGTTTTTAATTCTCTACTCTCTCTGGTGCCAGTTCTGTGTAATCAGCTGTGACAGATGGAAGTAACAAGACTCAGATCCAGGGTGTCATGTCTGTTTGACTCAGTTTCCCATGACAGATGGAGGTAACATGACTCAGTTACAGGGCATTAGTTTGCCTTAGTGGGTGGAAAGGTCTCTGTCATCTTGCTGACAGAATCTGTGGTCATGTACCTTGCTTGTTAATGAAGCTGACAGGAAGGAAGTTGGATCCAAGAGATGGACAGGACAGAGAACCTGGAGACAGTGTCAGTGCCTGTGCTTCTGTGCCAGAGGTCACTCTTAACTAGGCAGTTAAGAGGGGTTTTTGATGAGGTAGTTTTAGAAAAACAACTATTGCCATCTTTATCAGAAGCAGTTATGATAAAATATGACAAGACTCTGTTTTGACCCGTTGACATTCCCTCATAAAAGGAGAGGTGGTGGGGAAAGATAGATCCTCATCTGAGGTCTCAGGTAAATCCTGTGTCAGCCATATACAATGATGTATGTTGTTTCATAGCTTGGGTTGGGGTGGGATAAAGTATGTATTATAGAGGCAGAAGATCAAGAGATGGGAGCACCACTTATCCATGGGGAGGGTGTTATCCATGGTGGAATGAGACTTTTCAAGCAGATGCTTTGGAGACTCCATGTTCCTGTAAGTAACCCCTCACCCACGCTTTGTGAGAAATCCTAATAAGCTCATTGGTTCACCAAAATAAAGTTTGGTGGAATTAGCCTTTAATTTACTGGGGGTTCCTTTTCTGAGGGAGCAAGCACCCATTGACTTCTTCTCAGAAAAGAGTCCATGCAACACAAGGGCCAATGCATTCCCCTTGTGTTGTAGTCAGCTCCACATTGTCTTGATGGGCATCCAAGCCAGGCACAGTTTAGGAAAGGAAGGGATTTATTTCAAGCTTACAGATTCAGGGGAAGTTCCATCAAATTGCAAAGAAGCTCTCTCCCATTCATAAAACCAAGCAGAGAGACCCCCACCAAACAGCCAGCACCACAGACAAGCACATCCATAGCTCAAAACCTCTCTGCATACCTTTGAGCTGGAGTTTAGATCTGCCCCTAGTGAAATGCCTCCTGTAGCAGGAGTGTGCCTGCTAGGGGATGAAGCTACAATATCAATTTTAAAAAAACACCTGAGTCTAGGGGAACATACATTCAAACTACTGCATTCTTCCCCTGACCCTCAGTAGACTCGTGACCATCTCACATTGTAAATTATAGTCAGTTCAATTTCAAAGACCCTATAAGCTTTACCAACTTCAATACTATCTCTTAACTGTGAGTCTTATAAAATCAAAACAAGTTATATACTTCCAACACATAATGGCACAGAGTAAGCATTGTCATTGCTAAAAGGCATAACAAGGAGAGACTGGACCAATGAAAAAGCAATAACCATCACGTAAATGTCAAACATCTGCAGTTCAAGTCTGACATACATAACCAGTGACCAGTGATGACAGTCTCTGGATTTCCAATTACACCCCTCCAGCTGGGCTGAGTATCTAGGGAAAATTTCCATCCTGAGCCAACAGGGTTCCATGGTAGCCCTTGCCCAGTCCTGATATATCCAAAACATTTTCAAGTCTCCATTGCAAACCATGATCCATTTTTAACTACATACATTGGGCTTTCCAGCTTTTAAAACAGGAATATCCTGTTTCCCATGCCTCATCTCAGCAGAGGCTCCTGTTTAACTTCAGACAATGGCCTCATTGGCCTCCAATAGAGGAACATCATGCCACATCTCAGCAGTGGCTCCTGGAACCATGTGTATTTATGACCCACTTCTATGTATTTTCCATGCTTTCAAAATCAATACCAGATGTGCGGGACACAGATATATTGTTAATTTATGGAGGAAATAAATCTTGACCTTGGAGATCAGCTTTCCTCCTTTCAAAAGTGTTTGTATTTCTACCACTGCATCTTTCCTGGGAATAATCACCTCAGGAATCCTTTCCATTGTTTCCATGTAAAGCAGTTGGCCATCCTTAATAATAGCAGCTTCAGGATCCTAAAGTCTGTCTCTGTGTCAGTAATTTTAAACTTGTTTGAATTTTTTCAACATTAAAATCTTATACTTCTTAGTTCCATATCTTTCACCACACACATCAATATATTTTCAAATTCAATCTTGATTAACTCTTTGAGCATGGGCAGCAGAATGCAACCAGCCTTTATGCCAGTATCCCAGTTCCAACAAAGTTCTCTGCAGGCTTTCCTTTCCCTTTGAAAGTTCATAAGCAAAGCCTCTAAATACAATTCTCTCTTCATTTAACATTTTTAAATTCTTACCAGAATAGTCTATAAAAAGTCGTGAGTATCAAGTCCATGCTCATTTCTCTAGGACAAAGGTTCCAAAAGACCAAAATCCACATAGTCAGATTAATTGTGTAGCCACATTATGCAATGATATTTACTTCTTGTATCAATTTTCTGTTGTAGTCACCTTCACTGGGTGGGATAAGTGTCCAAACAAGACACAATTTATGAGAGGAAGAGATTTATTTCAAGTTTATATATACAGGGGAATTTTATCAAATAATTGGAAGAAGCTGGCTTCCACTCATAAATCCAAGCAGAGAGACACCACCAAACAGCCAGCACCACAAACAAGCACAGCCAGAGCTCAAAGCCTCTCTCACACCTTTAGACCGGAATTCAGGTCCACCCCAGTGATGAGTCCCCTGTAGCCAGAGTGTGCCTGCTAGGGTCTGAAATTGCAAACCCAATTTTAATAAAACTCCTGAATCATGGGGGACATACATTTAAACTACCACAATTTGTGTTTAAGCTTTCTCCACCATGGGTGTATATTCACCAGCCACTAGGCTTCATGACTTCCTGATCTTTCCTTTTTCTTTCCTCCAATTTTTAGTCTCTAACCTCTAAATTATTATTTCTGCTCACAGTGTTAAAGCATTGCTTCATTTTCCTCCTTGCCTTCCAAGCCTATTGTTAGTGTGAAAGATGGTGGCAGTGCAGAGACGTCAGGGTGCAGTGGGTCACTGCTTTGCTTTTTGTACCCAGAACAGCTATTACAGTGTTTTTCTAAATCTAACAATACATTTTCCTAAACCTGTATTTTCTGATATGGTTTTTACCTCTCTCTGGGTCCCTCTCCTAGGCAGTAATTAAGTTGATGTGCTACTAAAATGGCTGCCTGTATTATACCAACATCTCCCACACCCAGTTTAGCAGCCACAGGCCCCTCTGAGATTGACCTACTTTGCCATGTCAAATTGCATCTTCCTGAAAATATAGCATGAGTAAGTGCCTGCTGTCCTGGAAGAGTGGCGCCAGGGAAACTTTGTGGCCTCCCAAAGCAGTCCTCCCAGGGACTGAGCTCCTTATGGCAGCCCGAGTTGAAGGACACATTGGACATATGAAGGTGGAGTAGTGAGCTGTCCTGAAAGTTTGTCACCAAACTCTGCTTAACAGGATCACTGAGCCAACCATGTAACTAAATGAATCCACAGCAGTTGCTCCCATGTGTCTGCAAGATACCACATCATGAGGGGATTAGAGACACTGTGTGCCATGGCTAGCTTCCCAACCTACCTTGTACTGTCTAAGCTGTAAAGTTTTGACAATACAAAGACTGGGAGGGCATAAATGGAAGCTTCTAGATGTCTGCATAATATGACAGGTGTGTTCTTAAGAAATGCGTTTTCAACAATATAAGATGTAATTGCATTTGGGTCTTGAGCTGGTGAAGTGCATCCCTAGGTAATGATGTTGAGCATCTGCAAGTTATTGTTTTAAGTGGTGCTTTTTGTTTCTTTCTTCTGCATTCAAACAACAGCTCTGATGAGTTAAATGAGTACTGGCAGCATGCCACTTGACCCTTTCTGCCCACCATCCTCCAGACTAGTTTCTGCCTTTCTGTAACCTTTCTGCCTCCCAAGGAAGCCAGACGTAAATCTCTATTTGTTGATACCATCAGCTCTTCTTCCCATGAAGTCCTGTGGGGTTTGGTCAGTCTTGGTCTTGGGAGGAAGTTGGACCAGGAGGAGAGAGAGGTTGGAGCATTTCCACCTCTACTTTCTCTCCTCAAGCTGCAGTTTCATGTATGTGATTTTCATTCTCACTGCCACACTTGAAGCTATTAGCAGCTCTTTGTTTGCTCATTCATAGGAAGTGAAACAAGATTCAGAGGGAGTGAGTTGACTGTCACTGAGCAGATCCTTAGGGGTACTGGTACATGGCCTCTGGTCTGTATGCTTTTAAACACAGTCATCCCAAAGTCAGATGCTCACAGGACCTAAGTAGGAAACCCCAGAGGTATGGATTTAACACAAAGGGGTTTCCCAGTGGCTCTCTTAACTCTCATTATTCAGTGTGGTAGGTCAAACAGGGATGTGTAGAGAGTGTGGCAAAGTGGAGACCCCTGTTCTATCTAAAGCACCAGGTGACTCTGGGCTTTGGCTGGTGCTCTGAGCTACAGGCTTGTTAGGGTCTCAAGTCAAGGTCAAACTGCTCAGTATTAAAGCATTTCAAGCTAGCCCATGTTAGGTGATTACTATAACAGAAGAAAGTATGTTTACAAGTAGAATATGGAGCCAGTGAGGTAGACCTCTGGACAGGACTAGTGCATAGATTACCAGCCTATCCCAGAGACATGTAAAGAAAGCATCACATTCTCTCAAGGCAGCTGTTTGCCACAGGCCAATTCCTGCACTCAATCTTGGGCTGGAGGCTACCCCGTGCTCATGTGAGCCCTCTATGTCAACTTCCTGGACAACAGACTTGCTGAGACCAACCACTCACTTATCTCTGCAGGAGGGACCACCCTGGAGCTCAGTGGCTTGGTCCCCTTGGCATGAGGAACCACAACATCTTCCTTACCTAACTTCCTGTTTACCCATGTCTTCAGCTACTGGGCATTAACTTCTTCAGACAACTTTAGAAATATTGATGTCCAGGGCTGGAGAAATGGCTTGGCAGTTAAGGTGCTTGCCTGCAAAGCCTAAGGATACAGGTTTGATTCCCCAGTACCCATGTAAGGCAGATGCACAAGGTAGCACATGCTTCTGGAATTCATTTAGCGTGGCTAGAGGCCCTGGCACACTGATTCTCCCTCTCTCTATCTGCCTCTCTCTCTCTGTGTGTCAAATAAGTAAATAAATAAGATTCCTAAAAAATATTTTAAAAAATAATTGATGTCTGAAACCAGATTGTGGGTACCCAGATAGCAGTCTGTGGGCAAGCCTGCTTTCACAACTGCAGAAGCAAGCCAGGTATGCCACAGCCATTGTCTGATCCCAGCACATCGCTCAAGGGAACACTGAGCGATCAGGATACCTTTGCTTCTCTTGTTCTGTCTTCATTCTTCACTCCCCCATGAACACCTTCCTACTGACAGTGAGACACTAGTTTATTTTGTCCACCTTGCCCCACAGTAGAGGTGACAGGTCTCTATTCTTAGTTCAAAAGACAGCTTGCCTAACAGAGAGACAGTCTGAGCTGTGAACTCTAGTTGGAAGGCACAGAATCTCTCAGGGGCACAGAGAATCAGCCTCTACCCATAAAACCAAGGGAGATAGCATGGGGTTGGCCTGTGGCTGCTGCTCCATGAATGACTGAAGAAAGATGCTGGAAACAAGAACAAGTCTTTCCCCTCCTTCCTTCTCTAGGGGTTGTCAAAATGATCAAGTTTTTTTTTTTTTTTTTTTTTTTTTTTAAGGGAATACAAGGTATTGTGGTGGCTTGTACTGATTATCAACTTGACATGACCCGTGAGAGAGTATCTGGACTATAGCCTCTGGGCATGCCTGTGATTAGGTTCTGCCTGGTCTAAGGAAGAGAAAGGCGACTCCACACCAGGATTCAGTGCTCTCCTTGGCTTCCACACAGTGGGCTGAATGTGACCAGCTGCCTGTAGTTCCTGCTGTCATGCCTTCACCAACATTATTGTGACCTAGGACTGGAAAATAAAATAAACCCCTCTTCCCTGAAACTGATTTTTGTTACTTATTTTGTCCCAGGAGGTGTTAGGCCTGGAACACTTACCCCTTTTTCTATACTGTAGGATGATGTTCCCACTGTGGACTCTTCCATTTAGGTGTCTCAATCCACTTCCCTCCACTACCCCATAGCAGCTTTATTGAGCAACTTTATTCACAGACTATAAAAACTCACTTATTGATGTCAACCTGAGGATTAGTTTTTCCAATAGTCACAACATTGTATAACTGTCACTACTGTGTAATTTTTGCTAGCCCCCAAAGAAAACCCATGCCCATACTCAGTCACACACAATTTCTTTCTCACCCCCCCTGGCAACCACCAATCCCCATACTGTGCACATACATGCTGTCATGTGTGGCTGGTCTGGTATCCTTCACTGTACACCATGTTTCCCAGGATCTTCTGGGGCAGCTCCCCAGTGCTGTGCTGTACCTTCAAGTTCTCATAGCCCCAGGTCATTCATCCTTGGCACTAAGGACACAGGGCTGGGTAGGTGGTTGGTGGTTCTAGTTCTGTGCTTACTACATGTTGGGAGCATACCCTTCTGTTTTGATAACAATCAAAACTGATTTCCAGTATAGCTACATGTCATTGGTTGGGGAAACACCATCGCATGACAGCCACTGACCTGAGGGAGCTCTCCTCTAATTGTACCTTGCACCATCACCATGGAAACAAATTAAGTGCAGGAAGGTTAATTTGATTCCTGAGTCCTCCAGCTAGCTTGGGGCCAAGGAAGGAAGCAAAGCCTCACTAGAGCCCAGATGTGAGGCATGGTATCAATCTTCCTTTCAAACGTCCCATTGCTGAGACCTGGATGCTTTTTATCCAAGCAGGATTTTCTTTGTGTAAGTTTATGTGTGCACATGTATGTTGTGTAGAGGCCACGCGACAACTTTAGCTGTCATTCCTCAGGTGCTGCCTACTTTTCCTGAGACAGGGTCTCTCATTTACCTTGATCCCACCAAGTGTCCTAGACTGCATGGCCAGTAAGCTCTGAGGATCCTCTTGCCTCTGCATCCACAGTCTGGCATCACTGGTAAGTACCACCACATCTAGCTTGTATGTTTTATGTAGAATCAGGGGATCAAATTCAGGTCCTCATGCATTCTGAAAGTGTTTTACTTATTGAGCTGTCTCCCCAGTCCTGGTGTTTTCTTGAAGCAGTGATTTTTAGACTTCAATATCCAAGCGTGTTATTCAAGTGGATTATTAAAATAGACTGCTGGGAATCATCACCAGAGTTTTTGATTAGGTAGGCAAAAGTAGCTGTAATCTTAGCAGCTTCCCAGGTGAGGCTGATGCTGCTGGCCTGGTGGCTTCTGCTTATATTGTGCCATGGACTAGAAGTCTCAAACACATTATCTACTGTGGATAGAGAGGAAGTATTACTGTGAGACATGATGGGGTGAGAATGTGGTGGCTGGAGCTACAGCAGCCATTAGGGCACAGTGATCTTAAAGTCAAGGGAATTGTGATGCCAGCCCAGAGTTCTGTTGTCACACAATTGCTCCATTGAGACTTACAGAACTGGCAGCCTCTGAGTTGATGTGTGTGGAAGGGACTATAACTTGTATTAAGTAGTTATAGTCCCTGGTCCTATTATGTTCATCCTCAGTAGTAGTCTCCTGTCTTAGAATGACAACACAAGAGAGGAGTCACTTCACCTATTTCTTTCCTTTATGTTTCTACCATCTCATGGTGGGGCTGACCTAGAAAAGGGATTCAAGAAGCAACTAATGATGACTGAATGATTTTCTGCCACGGTTTTTCTCCAGCTTGGTCATATGCACACCCATTTCCATGCTTAGTGTTCAATACCATTTCTTTGTCAATTTCTTTTTTCTTGACAGCAATACCCTTAACCTTCTTCTAAGCAAAATATTTACAATAGTGCTTGCTCTGGGGTAGTCACAGCAGGTGGCCACACTAGATGACAGTCAGTTCTTGATTGAGTCCACAGTGATCTGACTTTTCATGAATAATCATGAATTCACTAAACCCTCTTCTCACTTAAAGCTGCAACTTCTAGGTCAGGGGTGAGGCCAAAAGGGCGGACTGTTCTCTCCTACCCTCTGACCAAATGCCAACTGAGGATGAATAAAAGATGACAGGATTGGAGGCCAGTAGCAAAGATCCTTCAAGGAACAGCTAATGCTTCCACATGCTCAGGTGTGTGAAAGCATGGACAGCAAGCAAGAAAGTCCAGTAAACATTTGTAGAATAAGAATCACAATGATTGGAGCCATCAAAATTCTTCCTAATAGAGGAAACACTCCTTTTGGGATGAAGGGCACTATTCATCCTGTTGCCAGAAGCACTTTTTGTATGGAACCTAAAATTCATAAACCAGTAACCCTAATGGTGGCAGTTTCTCACACTAGCCCAACCAGCCTTAGCTAGCTGGTTTTAAAAATCCAGGGTCTCATTGTTTTCCACTGCAGATTTTCTTGTGAGGAACCCCTATTCTGAGAAGTTTATGTGTGTCCTAACACCTTCTGTCTAACTCTCACCCTGTCTTAACTATTCTCCCTTTGTTTGTTGTGTTTATGCCCATGTTCAGTCTATTGGTTTTTCTGTAGTTTTAGCCTCTTTCCAGAGCCTTCTTTCCTTGTAACTTTGCTGTCGCATCTTGGTCCTAGGCTGCTACTTTCTGTTTATGAACCAAGATATGCATACATGTGAGGATTTTATGAATGTTCATGATGGCTAATGCCTCACTTGCACCTTTAGAAAGCAGTTTGGCCTACCTAAATAACTGCTTGTCACTCGGCTTCACATGCTCCATTTTGGGTCCAATCCACATGTGCTAAAGTGGTGATGAAAATTTATAGTTCTTTTCTTTTCTTTTTTTTTTTTTTAGGTATTCTGAAGAAAGGCATGGCTATCTACAAACTTAATCCTGGAGTCACATTAAGTCAGGGTTAAAAAAGAAGTGGGAAGTGCATACATATTTAGTAAAAATTGGACCAGACCATGCTTAGAATGGCTATATAAATACTCACACACCGGAAGTGGTAAAACCTGCTTGTAGACTGGGGAATCCAGTAAAAGTACGAATGAGATCATGTGGAACTTACCTTTTAGGCTGAGTTTGTGTCAGTCAACAGAATGTTCTTCAAGTTCAGAATAAGTTAAGAGTTTGGATACAAAATGTAGCACAGGCTCATGTGTGGAAGGCTGTGGGCTTAGTTGGTGAGTCTGTGGACAGGGATTAGATCGTGAAGACACTAACTCCATCAACAGGTTGATTCTCAGATGAGTTCTCAGCTGAATGACCTGTTGGACAAAGTATGTCATTTTGGTTGAGTGTCCTCCTCTATCTATTTCCTACCTTATTTCCCTGAGATGGGGTATCTCACTAAACCCTGAATGTGTTGTTTTTCAATTAGACTGGATGACCTGGGAGCCCCAGTTATCCTCTTGTCTCTACCCCCTTCAAGTCTGGGATTACAGTTGTGTGTGGCCATGCGCTGACATTAATGTGGGTGCTAGGGATCACACATTGGTCCTCAAACTTGTGCAGCAAATCCTCTTACCTGCTGAACCATCTCCCCAATCCTCACATTGCTCTTAATTGCAATTCAAGATTTCTGTTGTGGTCACCAAGAGGACAGGAGACATCTCACTGCTGATAATTGGCTCTGCTGAAGAGCAGCTGACTGGAATCCTGACATGGCTCATCACAGGTGCAAGGACCAAGTTCAATGATTATTTCGAAGAACTAGAACAATTTCCCTGGACAGACGTCTGAGGCATTGCCCAGCCATGGCTGTTTATCCAGCAGAGAGCTGAGTCCTGAGGTGTATTTAGCCTGAGAACAAAAGATATGAGCTGAGGATGTCCTGTTAAACAATTTGAAGGGAAGATACCATAGCATAGCTAGTTTGCAGTGAGTTTGCCTCCTCAATGTTATGGCTAGAATCTGCTTGCTAATGGAGTTTGGAAGTTTCTTTCCCACAGGCACTTGTGCTCCTCGAAAGGACTACATTGACCAAAGCAGAACTGGTGAGATTAAAGTTTCAGGAAACAAGGGGTTAATGGGATTGTAGGAAATGGCATTAAGTAAAGTGGAACTACAAGTGAGAGTATCTCATTCTTGTAAGTCTGTAAAGCTAATGCATTCTTTCATTTAGAAAAATGCAATGGTTCAGCAGTTAAGAGTGCTTCCCAAGAAAGCACAGTGATCTGAGTTCAGATCCCAGAATCTACACAAAGCTAGGTGTCGTGGTGTGTGTTTGTGATCCCAGCCCTGGGAAGGTGGACATAGACTGCAACAAACTGGCCAGCCAATCTTAGCCAATTGGCAAGCTCTCGGTTCAATGAGAAACTGTGTCCAAAGGTAAGGTGGATAGTGATTGAAGAAGTCCTTGGACTTTGACCTATGGCTTCCACACATGCACACATGTGCACTTGCACACACACATAAACACAACACATGCACACACATGTATTTATTCAGGGTCCAGTGGGTTCTTACTAAGATGGGTCTTCATTTGGACCTTATCAGTCAATAAAATGAATGAGTCTCCATGGATTCTCTGAGATATATGAGTGATGGTAAACAATATAATACATAATTTACATGATAAAGTAGAATAGGTTGAGGAATGAGATCAGGATGAGAAAAAAGGGGTATTCAATGTTCAGAGGCAATTAAGATACTTAAGTAAGATGAATATCACAGGCTTTGTTGAGATGATATTTGAAAAAAAACCTGAGGAAGGTGAGAAATGAGTGTATGAAAAATTACACATTATAGAACCGAAGATGTGGGTGATGGTGAATACAGCCACAGATTCCTTCTGTGTTGAATCATGAGTACTGGCACTGGGTGAGAGGTATGTCTCTACTGATCAGCCTACTAGGAAGGAACATCTATGTCTCTGCCCTTGAACCTGAGCTTGGTGAGGTGTCTGGCTTTGGCCAGTGGACCATATGACATCTATGCAATGGGAATTTCTCTCTCACTACACCTGGATCTCTGGGGTTATCAGTGAAGGCACTTGTTGATGGTAAAAGATTTATCTCCAGGATTCTCCAGTTCCCCAGTGGCTTGTGTGGGATGTAGGCCCTTGCTCCTGAGTTCCCCTGTGGCATGTGCATGTGGAGAAGGTAGGCCCAAGTTTCCTGGGTGTGTGCGTGTGTGGGGTGGGTAGAAAACCACTTTATCCCCACACAAAACATGTTGGGGCAGGCTCACACTCAGGGATTGACCTGATATAACCTTGATCCCAAATGTAGGACCCTGGAAGGCCCCATAACCACACTGACTATCCTCTCCTCCTCTCTGCCACTGGTTGCCACAGCCAAGCACACCACCAAGGACCAGAAAGCAAGTACCACAAAGACAACATAAGCCTGCCTAGTCACTGGGTTGGCCAGGCATTCCAGGGTCCAACCTAGAATTCTCAGGAGATTGAATACACAAGAAAGACCTGGCTCAGGCTCAAGAGCACCTAGCCAAAACCTGTGAATATAACACTTCCACACTCTTACCTTGATCAAATCTGAACAAGACAATCAATGCATATTCCACAAAAGATACTAATTGCTACAGTCCTGGCAAAAGAATACAACTACCACAAGATGGGAACACATCAGTGCAAAATAAAGAATGTAAGACATCAAGCCAAAAGATCCCCACCTACACCCAGCCCCATAATTGCAAACTTAGAGCAAAGTCCAGCCATAGAACCTCTGAATTAATCTATGACAACTATATTCAACAAACTTAATCATGAATGAACAAATGGATGGGAGAATTAGTTGCGAACCCAAATTAAAAAAAACAAAACTCTCACAAAAGAATTTAAAGCATGTCTGAGTGAACAAATCAACAAAAAGAATTCAAGAATGAACTCAAAGCATGACTGAAGGAAACAGAAACAAATCAGCAGAAAGAACTCAATTCATGTCTCAAAAAATGACAATCAAAAAGAAATTGATAGAAGAATAAAGAAAATGGAGGAGAAACAACAAAGAAAGATCTCAAAGGGCAGTGGACTAAACTCAATGAAGATATAATCATATACAGGAATGACTCCAACAAACAAACAACAAGCAACTCTAATCAAGAAATGAAATTGTAATTCCACGAAGAGATAGAGATGCTTAAAAATGTAGTAGACAACAATATAATTACTTTTTCAAAAGTCTCCCCAGAAAGCCTCACCAGCAGAGTAGACCATATGGAGAATAGACTATCATAACTCAAGGACAAGACAGAGAAAAAGAGTGCAGCATTCCAGAATCAATGATACATTCCAAAAAACATGTGTATAGGATATGAGGGAAATGTGAGACACCTTTAAGACACCAAATATTCAGACAACTGGGATACAAGAATGAGAAGAAATATAGGCCAAATATATAGGAAACATCTTCAACAACATTCCAAATTTTTTTTTTCCTAACCTCACATAAGAGAGCCCCATCAAAGTACAAGAGGCACTCAGGACACCAAACAGACAGGACCAGAGAACAAATAATCACATCACATTAATACTTAAAACTCTCAACTATGACAACAAAGAAAGGGCTCAAAGGTTTCAAGAGATAAACAGCTTGTTATATACAAATGTAAACACACCAGAATTACTGCTGACATTTTGGTGCAAACTGTAAAAGAAGGGATAGGAACAGAGCATTTCAAATCCTAAAACACCATGGCTGCCAAACTAAAATACTACACCCAGCAAAATTATCCCTTATAATTAAAAGCAAAAGAAAAACTTCCCATAATAAATGCTAGCTATAATTATTATATGAGTACTAAGCCTCTATAGAAAATATTGCACAGAATAACCCAAATTGAAGAGACAATAACACCTAAGAGTGTACAAGAGGGGAACATAACAACCATGAGTAAAACATACATGAAAACATATAAAGTACAAGAACACACTAAACTTCACAAAGCCTCCAACTTGACAGGGATTAACTCATGCTTCACAGTTATAGCATCAATGGTCTCAATGCCCCAATCAAAAGACAGGCTAAAAAGCTGGATCAGAAAAATGGACCTATGCATTTGCTGTCTACAGGGAATCCACCTTACCAATAAGGATAGACACCACATTAGGGTGAAAGGATAGAAAAAGATATTCAAGCTAATGTAAATAAGAAGTGAGCAGGGGTGGCTATACTGATGTCAGACAAAATAGTCTTTAAACCAAAAGTAATCACAAGAGATAAAGAAGTCTACTTCACCCATTCTCCCTGCCAGTTGCCTTTCTATATGCAAATGAAAAAGATACAGAGAAAGAAATAAGTGACATTGTTCCATTTTCAATAGCAACAACAAAAAATAACTTGGAATAACATTAACCAAGGAAGTAAAAGATCTATACATCGAAAACATAAAAGCACTCATAAAAAAATTGAGGAGGACTTAAGAAAATGGAAAGACCTCCCATGCTCCTGGATAGGCAGAATTAACATTGTGAAAATGGCAATCCTTCCAAAGGCAATCTACAGATTTAATGCAAGTCCCATCAAAATCCAAACATCGTTCTTCACAGAGATAGAAAATTTGATCTCAAACTTCATATGGAAAAGCAGGTGTTGGATACCCAAGCACATCTTCAGCAAAAGAAACACCTCTGGATGCATCCCCATACCTGATCTAAAGCTATATTGCAAAGCCATAGTAATAAAAACTGTATGGTACTGGCATAAAAACAGGAGTATAGACCAATGGAATAGAATGGAGGACCCGGACTTTCGGTCAAGTTACTACAGCTACTTGATATTTGACAAAGGCCTTAACAATACTGGCTGGAAAGAAAGACATTCAACAAATGTTTCTGGACAAACTGGATAATCATATGCAAAAAATTGACACTTGATTCACACATCTCACAATGCACAACAATCAAGTCCAAATAGATCAAAGACCTCAATATAACACAAGAAACTTGGCTACTACTGGAAAAAAAGTTAGGAGGAACATTCCATGATTTAGGAATGGGAAAAGACTTCCTGAACAAAACTCCAGTAGCACAGGATCTTAAACAATCATTCCACCAATGGGACCTTATGAAGCTGAAAAGTTTCTTCAGAGACAAATATACAATAAGCAGAGCCAATAGATTACCCACAGAATGGGAGAAAATATTTGCTGAATATCCAACCAACAGAGGCCTAATTTCTAGAATTTACAAAGAACTCAAAAAATCTAAATAATAAAAAGTCAAACAACCCACTCACAGGAACTGGACCGGCAGTTCACAAAGGAAGAAATGCAAATGGCAAACACACACCTAAGGAAATTTTCATCATCCCTAATCTTCAGGGAAATGTAAATTAAGACTACTATGATATTACACCTTACCTCAGTAGGGATAGCAAACATCAAATAGTCAAATGCAAACAAATGCTGGTGAGGATGTGGAGACATAGGAACCCTTACTCTGCTGCTGGGAATGTAAGATAATACAACCAGTTTGGAAAGCAATATGGAGACTTTAAAAAAAAACTGACTATATGGCCCCAACACCTCATCACCGAAGCAGATCAAAAATGAACCCAACATGGCTCAGGGAAATTTTGCGGAAGAGGTGGCAGAAAGAATGTCAGAGCCACATGTTGGGTCATGATATGCAGAGACATTTAGCTTACCCATAACTGTGGGCTAACTCCACAATGCATGACCCGTATACCTCAACAAGGAGGGGCCAAGGGGAGGGGGTAGGTCACAGATGAGCCTAATAATGGTACCAAACTGACTGTATTTGCTGAATACAAAACTGACTAATAAAGAAAATAATAAAAAATAAAAAAAATAAAAATAACATGTTTTTTTTTTTTTTTTAAAAAACTGACTATAGAGTTACCAACAGACCCAGTTATTCCCTTACTGGGCATGTACCCTAAAAGCTCCATGACTCAGCTCAGAAATATTTGCTCAACCATCTTTTTTTTCTTTTCCTTTTTCTTTCTTTCTTTCTTTTTTTTTTTTTTTTGGTTTTTCGAGGTAGGGTCTCAGTCTAGCCCAGACTGACCTGGAATTCACTATGGAGTCTCAGGGTGGCCTCAAACTCATGGCAATCCTCCTATTTTTGACTCCCGAGTGCTGGGATTAAAGGCATGCGCCACCACGCCCAGCTTGCCCAATCGTCTTTATAGCAGCTCAATTTGTAATAGCTAAGAGCTGGAATCAACACAGATGTACATGATTAGATGAATGGATAACTAAGATGTGGTATATCTACATGATGGTATTCTACACAGCAGTAAGGAAAAACAATACAATGAAATTTGAAGAAAAAACATGAAACAGATCACTCTGAGTGAACTCACCCATTCACAGAAAGATAATTGTCACATAGTCTCACTCATCTACAGCTCCTAACCTGAATCTACCCAAGTTGCCGACATACCTATGAAGCATCTCAAGGACTGGACAATAGGGCAGGTGGGGAGGGGTGGAGGGGAAGGGAGGGTGTGGGGACACACACTGGACCCAAAAGATAATGGTACCATAAAACTCTACATCCTAAATGACAGACCAAATGGTTGAACCTCCACCAGGCCCTTAGAGGGAAAACCAGATTCACAAGGCCCTGGAGAGGGTAGGATGAAAACTGACCATTGTCTCCTCCTATTTCTGATTCTCTTTCTCTCTCATACACACTCTCTCTCCCTCTTCTCTCTCATCTCTTTATCTCTTTTATATCACTTCTCCTTTTCTTCCTTCTCTTCTTGGGTGCTGACCTGTAACTCCTGGTACCAGTAGGTAGATCACAGAGACCTACAGGTCTCCCAAAAGAAGACACATTTATGTCAGAGCACTTGATGACCCACCATAGGTTAGTGGTAAGACCCTACTGTGGAAGACACCATACACTGTTGGCACATATTATGGAGCAACATGACTGGAAGCTGGAAGAGAGTCAGTCCCCAGACAGTTAGTGCATCTAGTGCTGGAAGGTGCTACATGAGCAACTGGGGGATTGCCACCAATATCTGTCCAAGCAACATATGGTGTAACCTACTTAGCAGCAAACACCCTGATGTGATGCTCATCCAAGTTCAATAGTGGCACATAGCCATGGTGGGAAACAAACTACTCTTGATTTGACTAACTGATCTGCTCAGTGGAACAGAACCCGTAGCTGGATCTGGGAAACAAGTCAGAACCATATCCAAAAATGAGCCCGCTCTCCGTTAAACTCTCTGAAAAAACAATGGTTCTCAAACATTTACTTGGTGCTAATTTTACTGTCCATTGGAGAATCTGCTTCTCTTTTTCAGATAGATGCAGATCCTAAGGAGAGAACCACCCCATCCTACCTCAAATGGGCCCCAGCTGAAACTAGGAATAATTGGGGAAATCTGCAAGAATGCTGTTTTCTCAGTGAACTGGGAACCAGCACAATGGCAAAGGAGATAGACACAGAGAACAATCAACCCCTATCAAACCAGAAATCCAGAGACACAGAGGCTCCCATGATCTCAACACAGAATCAGACCTAATGTGAACTCAACATGGCTCAGGGAAATTTGTGGAAGAGGGGATGGAAAGAATGTCAGAGCCACACATTGGGTCATGACACACAGAGACATTTCCTCATACACCAAACTAAAGGCTAACCCCACAATGTACGACCCATATACCCCAACAAGGAGAGTCCTTGTGGAGAGGGAAGAACAGGGAGGAGGATAACAATGGTACCAACTTGACCATATTCACAGACTACAAAAATAAAAATAAATAAATAAAAAATAAACCCTCAATAACCATTCAAAAAAAAAAGAAGACTACTTCATAGTCATCAAAGGAACAATCCAATAAGAGGCATTTATAATCATAAATCTACATGCACCAACACAGGAGCACAAAATTTACATAGCAAAATGTGTTAAAAAATAAAGCAAAAATAGACCCCAACATAATTATAGTAAGAATCTTTAACACTCCACTATCATTATTAAACAGATCATCTAAGCAGAAAATTAACTGTGAAATAAGGGAGTTAAATCATACCATAGATCAATGGGACTTAACAAACATCTACAGAATATGCCACCCTAATTTCACAGAATACACATTCTTCTCAGCATTGGTAAAACATATGAAAATCAATGATGCATCACATAAACAGACTCAAAAGTCAAAAGCTACATGATCAGCTTAATAGCTAGAAAAAAGTCTTTGACAAAAATTCAACATACTTTCATGATTAAAACAATGGAGAAGATAGGGATGGAGGGACCACATCTCAAGATAATAAAGGCAATATACAACAGATCTATCATACTAAATGGGGAAAAACTTTAAGCATTCCCATTAAAGTCTGGCAGGGGTACCCATTCTCACCAGTGGTTTTCAACATAATACTTGAAGTTTTAGCTCAAGCAATAAGACAAGAGAAAAAAATAAAAGGATGTAAACTAGAAAAGAAGAAGTTAGCCTTATTCACAGATGACATCATTCTAAACTTAAAGGCTCCAAAAATTCCATCCAAAAGCTCCTAGAAGTGATAAACACTTTCAACAAAATGGCAGGATATAAAGTCAATACAAAATCACTAACCTTTGTATAAATCAATGACAACAATATGGATCTGCCTAAACAAAGAAGTAAAAGCCCTACACAATGAAAACATAAAAACATCAAAGAAACAACTGGAGAAGACATGAGAAGATGTAATGACCATCCATGCTCAGAGATTGGACATCCTAGGCTGGAGAGATGGTTCAGCACTTAAGGCACTTGCCTGCAAAGCCTAAGGACACAGGTTCGAGTACCCAGTATTCATGTAAGCCAGATGCACAAAGTGTCAAGAGTTTGTTTGCAGTGGCTGCAGGCCCTGATACACCCATTCTCTCTCTCTCTCTCTCTCCATGTTTCTGTCTCTCTTACTTATAAATACACAAATAAAAATATTTTTAAAATGGACATCCTACCAAAAGCAATATATAGATTCAATGCAATTTTAATCAAACTCTCAGAAATGTTTTTTACAGTGTTAGAAAGAACAATTCCAACATTCATATGGAAGCACAAGTGGCCCCAGGCAAAAGGAAAACCTCTGGTAGTAGCACCACACCTGATTTCAAGTTATTGTATAAGTTAATAGTAATATAAACAGAATGGTACTGGCATAGAAGCAGGCAAATAGATCAATAGGATCAAATTGAAGATCCAGCTATGAGTTCAAGTTAGTATAGATACTGACATTTCACAAAGGGGCCAAAAGGGCTCACTGCAGCAAAGATAGCATCTTCAGCAAATGGTGCTGGAAAGACTGCACAGCCACATGTAGAAGATTTGATTTGGACCCCCTCCTCTTACCCTGCACAAAACTCAACTCTAATTTGATCAAGGATTTCAATACAAGACCTGAAACTCTAAATCAACTTGGGATAGAAAGTAAGGAGGAGAACACTCCAAGACATAGGTGTAGGGAACTCAGCAACCTGGACCTCATAAAAATAAAAAAAAGCTATTGTTCAGATAAAAAACCATCAAGAGTCAATAGACAACCTAGTAAATGGGAGAAAATCTTCACCAGCAATGCCTTTGACAAAAGCTTACTATCTAGAATCAACAATGAACTCAAAGAACATAAACAATAAAAAATCAGGCATCCCACTAAAAAGTGGGGCAGAGAATTTAAGAGTTCTCAAATGAAGCAATGCAAATGGCCATTAAACACCTAAAGAGACTTTCAACATCTCTCCTCATCAATGAAATGCCAATTAAAACTACTGTGAGATTTCATCTCATTCCAGTCAGAATTGCAAGCACCAAAAAACTAAATGACACCACATGCTGGTGGGGTGTGGGGAAAGAGGAATTTTTATCCACTGCCAGTGGGAGTGCAAACTTGTACAGATACTATGGAAATCAGTATGGAGACTCCTCAAAATGCTAAATATAGAACTACCATTATACCAACTATACCTCTTTTGGGCATATACCCTAATGACTCTACTATATACCATAGAGACACATGATTTAGCCATGTTATTGCTGCTCTATTCACAATGGCCAGGAACTGGAATTAGCCTAGATTATTGAATGGTTAATGATGTGGTACCTATACACAATGGAATTCTACTCAGCAGTAAGGAAAATGAAATAATCAAAATTTCAGGAATATGGAAGGATTTGGAAAAAAATCATGCTAAGTGAGGTCATACAAGCAAGAAATACAAACACTGCATATCCTCTCTTGTATGCAGTTCCTAACCTGGACCAGCATCAGTTAATTGTAAGCCATATAATAATATGTATTATATATATCAATAAATATCAACAATATGGACATGGTACTAGAATGAATATTGGAAAAAGGGGAAATACGGAGGGGAGGAAGGGTTACTCAGCAAAAAGAAGGAAAGAATGAAAGAAGAGAGAGAGAGAGGTTTGGGGGTAGAGGAAAGGGAGATCGAGGAATGCAGAAAACTAATGGCAATGTGAATTTATTCCATAGAAATCATATTCCTAGATACCTTTTCACAAATTATTACCCTCAATAAGTAGGAGGGGTCCTAAACAGAAAAGCCCCATAATAGGTGGAGAAAGCATAACCCTAAAACCATAGGCTCTGGTTGGTAATTCCCAGGGACAGAAGGATTCCCCACTACAGTGAGCTGTTGGTTAGGGAGACATGAGGTCTCCAAAATAATATAGGCCATTGACAAAACACTTGGTTAACTGCAAAAGCTAAAAGGTAAGTTTCTGTTGCTGAAGACACTGCAGCCTGTGGCCACAGGACATCAAGAGACCATGCTGGAACTGAGAGGGAATCCAGTTCCCTCCCAGCTAGCACTCATAGTGCTGGAGAGTGCTATGAGAGAAGCTGGAGAATAATAGTTGCCAACAGATTAAGTAAGCAGAAGATCCTGCCAGTTACAAAAATCAACCAACTGAGCAAGAAGTATACACTTGTGCAATAGTGGCACAAAACCAATGTAGATAACCAACTGCTCACGAATTGGACATGAGACCTGTTCAATAGAGAACTCACACCTGGCTCTGGGAACCAAGCCAGATTTCCTAGGGTAGGAAACCAATAGGATCCAGAGAGAACCTCTACTCTTCTTTAAGAAGAGTACATATCACCATACACATACACCATACACATCACCATATCTTTCTAGGGCTGGAGAGATAGCTTAATGGTTAATGCACTTGCCTGTGAAGCCTGAGGACCCAGGTCCCACGTAAGCGAGATGTAGAAGGTGATTTATGCATCTGGAGCTTGTTTGCAGTGGCTACAGGCCCTGGTGTGCCCATTCTCTCTGTCTCTCTCTCTCCCTGCCTCAAATGAATAATAAATAAATAAATAAATAATAAATAAATAAATAAATAAATAATATCTCTGTAATAACCAGGCTTATTCTCTTTAATTCAGACTGCTCTCACTTTTGGTTGGATTCTCTGTTCTTACAGATGGAGGAGGATACTAGGGAGAAGTAGGATACATCAATACATCAAGAACAGAGAGTCAAATGTCTACCATGAGATGGGGCACCTCCTCCTCATTTGCCCAGGGCTCAGAAATCATCACAAAGAAAATGGTAATATGAATACTGCTCTTACTGCTAGCCGGAAAACCAGTTCCAGGGAAATGGTGATAGACACTGTGGTCACACAAACTTCATCAAAACAGAGTTCCAGAGGTGACAGAAAAAGCAACACTTGGCTGCAAAGGCTCAGAGTACATTGTGGAAGAGGAGCAGCAAGATTGTAAGAGCCTCTCAGGATGGGTGGGAATAGCCAGAGGCATTGTGTCCCCCCCCAACCTCACAGAGACTGGCTGAGGCCTCTGGACCCCACAATGAATACCAATATCCCTACCAAAGAAGACTCAGCAGAACTGGGGCAGGGGAGAAGGGTTCTAAAAGCACACTTTTCCAACTTGAACATTGTTATTGAAAAGGGGCTGTTAGGGTTGTATTCTGGTGGGACTAGCATGTCACTAAAGCAAGCTTTGTTCCTACATTTTTAAAGGAAAAAAATCAATAAATAATAAAGAATACTTAAATAAATTCATCTCCATTCGCACATGCACTGCAGCTGTGAGAATAGCTCCAGCCACATGGTAGATGCATGGATAGACAAGGAGGGAACTTTCTGATCCACAGGACAATGGACAGGAGGCAGAGAAGCAAAATCCTCAAACTTCTCCTCAGTCTCCATGTCCATCAGGCATTGATGGAGGTGAGTGGAAAAAGCAAAGGCTGGAGAGGGGTGAGGCCAGAACATGCTGGGCCTTATAGGCCATGGGAAGAAGGCTAGACTTTTCTTGGAGTGGGAGGATAAGACATTAGACTAGGTTTCACTGGAGAGAGGACAATGATGTGTTGAGATTATGGGACCAAGAGAAGAGACATGGAGAATAGTGGGGAGGAGCTTCACTTGTTCAGGTAACAGGGAGGTGGCTGGTCTGAGGTTCCAGAGGTTGAAGACACAGCCCATACTTCATGTAGGACCTTCTCATTCAAGTCAAATTAGACTTAAGTTTCATTTCCCCTTCTGTCTTCATTTCTAACATCCAGTCAGGCTTTAGAGCCTGAAGCCTTTGGTCACATTTCATCAGGTCCTAAAACACGTCCTCTTCTCTTTCCCCTGCTTCCCCAGTTCCTGCTGGGATTATCGCAGTAGCACTCAGATTAGACTTCCCAACTCTGGGAGGGAGAGTTTTTTGCTAGGTTTAAAACACACCCACTGAGGGGCTAGGATGACTTTGTCTACAAAGTGCTTGCAATATAAACATGAGGACCCAAGTTTGGGTCCCCAGAACTCACATAAAGTTCTGGGTGTGGTGGAATCTTAGCACTGGAGAGGCAGGTACAGGAAATTCCTGAAGGTAGCTGCCTTTTATAGCCATAGAAACATCTGGAATAAAGCCTGGACATCTGGATATTGAGATTTAGCCAAGCAGACTCATAAAATCAAACACCACAGACTGCAATGACATTGTCCAAATTCATGGTTATCCACTGCTGTGGGACAAAGGGCCTAAAACTTAGAGACTCCAGCCCCACACTCCTAAGATTTCCTAACTAAGTGGGAGGGTGAGAGCAATGGGGCTGGGGGATGGCACTTCCTCTCTCCCCTTAGAGATAGGTGGATTCTCAGAGCAGGTGCTCCATGAACAAGCCCAGGAGACACCCACTTACCAAACCCCTAGATACATCTCATTGTTGATTTCCTATAATCCAAAGCAACCATCAATCACACTAGCCAATGCTAGGCTGAGCCAGTGCTTGCCATCTGGGGAAGGATGGGCAAGCAGAATCTCGTGTTCCTCCTGATAGGGGGCTTCCTCAACTGTCACTGACTTCTTAAGCCTAGATCTCTCTGTGACCAAAGGCCATGACCAACCTTGTTTTATTTATTCATTTTTATCACTGTCATGTTTGCAAAAGCTCCATTCTCCATTACCTTAACTCCAGGTATATTTTGGTCACCTGAACATTTGAACTTATATGTTATAGAACATTTTTGCATGTGCATGTGGTGTGTGTGTGTGTATGTGCACGCACATGTGTGGGCACATGTGTTGGTCAGTGTGCAGGTATGTGCATGTGCTTGTGGAAGCCACAGGAAAACCTTGTGTGTCACTTCAGGAATGCCATCAGCCGTTTTGGTACAGGGTCTCTCATTGCCCCAAAACTCACCAACTAAGTTGGACTGACTGGCCAGCAAACTCCAGGGATTTGCCTGCCTCAGTTTCCCCAGTGGTGCAATTACAAGTGCTTATCATATCACATAGCATTTATATGGGTTCTTAGGATCTGACTTCATGCTTTCAAGACAAACATTTCATTTGACTGAGCCAGTGCCCCAGCCCCAGCCCCAGCTATAGGATTTTGAGAAGAGACCACTAGCATTTTTTAGCTTGAGGTTGAATGCTTATTGACTGAGTCAAATATGGCTCGTGGGATTGGTTTTTAGCATGCTCTTGTGGCCATCAGTTAAAAACATGAGAAATTCTGTGTGAAAATTTGGGTGTCTGTTTTACCAGATATATGGTATGGAAGAATCCAGATGGGAAAGGGTGAGTGTTTGGAGTAACAATGGAGTGACTGTGTATTTCTGTTCCAGGATCCAGGATTGAGTCCTGAATCTACATGGGGAAAGATGGAATTGTTTTGCCAAAAAATAAATAATATCCACCCAAAGACTAAGCCATCAGGAAGAAATCACAGCACGGCATTTCAAGGCAAAAGCCAATTAATGTAAGCCAGGTTGAACCTGGACTGACCCATTATTTTTTTTTAAATTACAGAATCTTCTCTGAATTGAACTTGAAGCTGAACTTTGGAGGTTAGATTTCCCAGTTCTTTCTCCATGGAGAAAAGATCAGGGGCCCATTGGTGGTATACACAGGAGTGGACATGATGTTGAGCAGGTTGGCCAGGACATGAGGGATATTTTTAAATGCACTTCTAAGCTTCCAGAGATGAAAGTTTGATTTCTGTAATCACCAGGAGTAAAGCTGTAGCAGTGGGAAGAAAGTTTGAACAAATGTTTGCACCTCAAAATAAAACTGGTAACGACAACAACCTGACCTAGGTTAAATGTCTGATTTGTCTGTCCACCCACAAGATGAAAGGTTGTCCCTGCTGTTACCAAAGTGGTCAACAGTACATATTAGGATGTGTCCACTGTTAATTTGACCTTTCCTTAGGTGTGTTCAAAGTTTATCTCTATATTCAAATCAATCAATCTATCATCAATCAATCAATAACCTATGTATATTAGCATTTATCATGTATAATTTATTATCTATCTACCTCTTTGTCATCCACCTCTATGTATGTGCCAGAGGGCTGCACTGAGGAGGCAGACACAGCTCTGTGCTACTGGACTCCTGACTGCGAGCTCAGAATGTCCTGATGTGTGTGAGATCTGCCTGCAGGGCCCTGGCTGCTCCACCAGCAAGTGTGTCTCTGAGAGAACATGGATTTATTCACTTATCTGTGGAGCATTCAGAAACCCTGCACATTTGACATCCAGGTGGGCCAAAAGCCCCCTGGGTAAATCTCCATCTTAGGCTCTGCTCCCGCAGCTGATGATCCTCCTGCTCTCTCTGCCTCCCACTCCGTTCCTTCTTCTTCCCTTCCTCTGCTGGGCAGAGATTTTGACCCTCATAACTTCCATGACGCTGGCTGCCTGATCTCATGTGCAAAGGGACTCAGACATCCTCCAGAGAGCAAACCAGTATACCTCTTGGTTAGCCTTCCCACTGTGGAGTGTCTTCCCCATCTGGTCTGCTGTTACTGGATCCCACTTCCTGCTCTCCTTCCTTGTCTCCTGTCTTTATTTGTCATGGGCAGCTGAGCCAGGTTGTCCACATGTACACTGGGGCAACTCCTTAACCTCTGGATGCCTCAGTTTCCTTCTGTGCAATGCAGGACCAGAACAATTTCTAAGTGGGAGCCAGAATTCTTGTCATTACTTGTTAAATCACTATATGAATTGCAAATCAATTACAAAAATGACAATTTCATTTTCTCAGAACTTGGGTAATGCTAATATTTTATGAGTGCTCAGAATTAACAAATTAAAACTAAATTCTTAATACATTCTAGGTACAATATTTTCACATATTACAAAATTATGAGGGAAGTCATAATGTATCATGTAAAGCACATCAAATAACTATTGCCAGCTGAATGTCATTCACTGCTCCAGGCTCTCCTACTTCCTGGACTCCAACCCTCCCTTGCAGTTTAGCAAGGCCATGTGACTGAGTTCCAGCCAGTAGGATGTGAGCAGATGTGAGGGATGTTTTTCTGCACTGACCACTGAACTCCCCATCATTTCTGTGCTCTCCAAATTGCACCAGTTGGTGACCAAGGAACCCAGAGGTGCAGAGCCAGCAGTGGGAAGATATTGGATCCTGGAATCACCCTGAGAAAGACAAAGACTGCAGATGTTGGACCCTGGTAGAGGAGAGAGAGGTCTACTCCTATTGTCAAGCCACACAAAAGATGTGGGTTTACTCATAATAGCAGCAAACTTCACCCAGTCAAACAATGAAATAAGGGATAATAGGAAAATCCTAACAGAAGATACTAAGCCAGAGCCTGAAAGGAAGATGAGGCTACAAGGATTCTAATGAGTCTGTCAGGTGGGCTGTGCTTTTGCAGCAAGGGAAGCCAAAAATCAAAGTCTGAAATACTTCTGCTTAAATAGTACTTAAAAACTGACACAAGGGCTGGGGATGTGGCTCAGTCAGTGTATTGCTTTCCCACCATGCATGATGCCCTGGGTTTGATCTCCAAAGCCACATATGCCAGATGTGGTGGCACAAACCTATAATCCCAGCACTAGGGAGGATTACTAGGGAGGTAGACGGATCCAAAGTTCAAGGTTATCCTGGGTTATATAGTGGGCATGAGATCATTCTGGGCTACATGAGATGCTGTCTCAAAACAACAAAGAAGTTAAAATAAAAATTGGACCAGAGCTTGGTGCAGCTCAGTGAAGGAGTGTTTGCTTAGCATGCATGTGCCTCTGGGCTTGATCCTGAGCACCAACAACATAATAAAAACAAAATCAGCTCAGCTTGTCACACTCATTAAGCCAAAGCCACTCATTTTTCCAAATAATAACAGGAATGTTTGTGCAATGAGAATGCTGCTTCTTCCCTCTGGGTCACACTCCCACCTACTACCCTAACTCACCTTCCTTATTCCTCCAAAAACTCCATTACCTCAGATTCCTGTTCAGAGAGACACTTGTTTCATGTCCCTGAACCTCAAAACACACACACACACACACACACACACACACACACACACACTAATACTCTCTGCTTAATTTTGGCACTCATAAATTTTTCCAAAATGTTAAACAGCACAGTAGATATTCCTTGGCCATTCTTGGCTATGTGTACTGGAGTGCTCAGGGTAGGGCAGACTGTCACCTGTGATCACCTCCAATGTCTTCACTGTCAAATGTGGTACAGCATGAGAAACCTAGCTGATCATTCCCACCTACAAGTAGTACATTTGCTGGTCTGAGCATGCAACGCCCCCAGCCCAAGGCCTCCAACTGTCTGTGGTGTTTGGTGTTGCTTGCCATCACATTCCTCATAATTCTGATGCCTTAGTATTTTTAAATCAGTTGTTTTAGTTAATACACAAACAAATAAGATTCAACTGTATACATCTTTATGCTTTGGTTTGATTTGCCCTTCTGTCTTCCTCTTGCATGTTCTTTCCTTTTCCCATTCTCCCCTTTGATTTTCCTGAAACATGTATTAAATTACCCTCTCTTGTTCCTCCCCATCCCTCCGGTTAGATCTCCTTCTCTCATAATCCCCTTTCTGCTTGCACCACACATCTTCCACAGCCCTCTGCCCATAGTCTAGAACCCCTTTTCCCATGCTAAAAGCCCCTTACCTATAGTCTAGAGCCTTCTTTTCCCATGCCCACAGCCCTTTGCTCATAGTCTACAACCCCTTTTCCTATGTTCCACAGCCCTTTGCACACAGTCTAGAGTTCCTTTTCTCGTGGTCTAGAGCACTTTCATCACTATTCTAGAGCCCTTCCCTGGCTGACTATAACCCCTCCTTCATTTCTAGCACCCTTTTGCACTTCCAGAATCCTTTCCTCATCATTTATAAACCTTTCCCCAGCATCTAGACTGTTAGAGTCCCTGTCTCCATGTCTAGACACCTTCCTCATGGCTTGCAGTCTCTTGCCCCACTGTCCAGATTCCTTTTATCACTGTCTAGAACACTTTAATCCAAAGTGCCAAACTCATTCTCCTTCTTGATATTGAGAGTGTCTTGAGTAGGACTCCTACCTCCCTCTCAGACACTCATTATATATACCTCCTGGTACTTTTCTCTCTCTGTAGATCAAAGACTTTTCCCTGGGGGATGATGGAGGAAGCTTTTGTATGTCACACTAAAATTAAAATCAAGGCTCTGTAGTAGCTTCTATAAGACAGAATCTCATGGAGCCTAGAAGACCAATAATTAAAACACTGCTGAGTAAGGGAAGCCTCTAACTTAGCCTTGCACACACATATTTTTATCATCATTTTTCCTGGACTTATTTTAACTCTATTGTATCAGAGGACAGGAACATGCTGCTGGCTACACACTAATTATCTACCCCTGTCTTAATTAATGACATTTTCTGCTGTACATAGGGGTTTGAGTCACAGCAGGCATGTAAGACATGTGTGTGTGTGATGTGCGAAGTGGTAGCTTTAGGCTACAATTCAGCACCAGTAGAAATTTGACTCCAAAATCATCATGCAAAACACACCTCTTCCAACATCAGATTTCCAAAGAAGAAACAAAAAGCTCTGTGCTCATGACACAGCTTCTGTCCATAGCACACAGTGTTTCATTTTGTGAACATTAAGTTGCAGGCATATCACACATGCCTTAATGCACCCGAGGCCATATACCAATGTCATTTGTACTTGCAGAACTACAAGAACTTTCCATCGCAGAGATGGAGGGAATGAGCAAGAATCCCCCTCATAGGTATGTTAGAGGCCTGGGAGGTATCATACCTGACTTTGGGCTATCACCAGGAATGCATTGAGAACCTCTTGGTCCACTGTGTATGTCCTGCTCACTCTGCCTTGGAGCATTTAGCAAATAGTATACTCAAAGTACAGTTTTACTAAAGTAGTCCAGAAAACACAACATGTGTGTGTTAGCATGTGAATGTAATCACATGTGTATGTTAACAACATGTATGTGTTACCATGTGAATGTAATCACAACATGTGTGTGTTACCATGTGAATGTAATCAGAGATACTGTGGGAGGAAGAGGACAGGATATTCTTATGCTCATCATTCATTCATTCATTCAGAGATAACTATTGATCAAGAGCTACCATGCCCCAGGACTCCCATCAGGTTCAGGAACTCGAGATGAGCAGGATGTGCTCATGTCTGAAATTCCTCCTCATCTATCAGATGCACCCACATGTGACTGTGACCTCCAAGGCCCACAACATTGTAAAAGCAGCAATCCCAGCTCATCTGAGGCCCATGACTGAAGAAAGGTGTAATTTTACAACAGAGAAAATTGCTTTACTGAAGCTGTTTGATTGGTCTACAGTTGGTCATTTAATAATGTCTTTTTGTCATTCGGGCCTTTAGGGCCTTGGAAATGAGTTTATAAACCTCACTGTTTGGTCTCTTTACTTACACAAGACTTGCTGAAGAAACCTTGGTTCATGGCTTCTTTTTCCATTTTAGCTGCCCAGGAGCCCTACCTCCCTGTCCCTTTTTTTTTTTTTTTTTCCGCTCATGGAGAAAATAGAGAATGTGGAGGGGCCATGTGACTGGGTGGCTATCTTCTGAAGCTCAGCCTGGTCCCCTTGCCTTTACAAGCAGGGTGCTGTGTCCATAGCCCTACTAAATGGGGTAAGCAGAGGCACCTAGCAATACATGCCATTCAGCTCTTATAACTTCCACACAGCTTTTCTTGCTCTGAGGGAGCTCCCCAGCCACCCTTGGGATAGCTCTACATTTTGTCCAGGAGGGCCAGGGAAGATCAATTGAATGAGGGGGACATACTCTGCATACTTTCTGCCTTTTGAAAAGCAGTATATCCTTTTGTGTGACAGCCCCAGGGATGACCCTCCACATCTTCTCTGAAACTTCTTTGATAAGATCCTTTTCCTGAGAAATATTGATTGGGAGCCTGTACAGCAGGAGTCCCTGAATAGTCTGTAATGAAAGTCACTGGTATGGATGGATGCAGGAGCATTCCTGAGAGGTTCCAGGGAGGTCAGTGCAGCTGGACAGAAGGTTCAGGAAATGAGGTCAGGATGATAAGGGGACAAGAAGGAACATGGGAGATTGAGTAATCTTCAGAGTTAACTTTAGGCTATTTATCTTTATTTGTTGAAATTTGCTTTGAGGGGGCTGGGAAGCCATGGAAGGACTGAGTGGAGAAGGGATATAATATTGTGAGAGGGATGAGAGATATTCTGTCTTTTTACCAAAGAGTCAAGTAGATAGGGAAACTCCATCTTCAGAGAAGAAGCCATTTGGTAAAAGTCCCTCCTGAGTCAGCAGTTTCTGGAATTAAGGTTCCAATTCCCTTAAGTTTCACCTTTTTTTTTTGCCAGAAGTTGCACTGTTTTATATAAAGTAGCTAATCATGTAAGAGTACGAGGCTGAGCTCTGACTGATCAGAGCAAGGCACAGGGCCCTTCTTAGGGACCCACTGAGCGTGCCTTCCTGAGCTCTTCTAGCTGTGCACCCTTCTGTGAAAGTAAAACCTTTCCTTGAGGAAGTATTCTGTGTTGTATGGTCACTTTGGTGACTCTAAGCTCATTTCTAGAAATATAAACCACATTCTCAACCTACCACTTTGACTGTTGAGAGTGGATTTGGAGGTAGGGACAAAATCAGAAGCCATAATACTGGGCATAAGGCTCATGGAAAAATCCATGTGACTGTTAACCTTGATTACAGGTGTCTAGTCCTACATGATTAACTAGGAAGGATTTGTGCAGACATTCTTGAAATTAGGAACACTGCTAAAAGCATATTCTGTTCCTACACAAGTGATCAAAGTAACAAATACATTCATTTCCAGCACAATGCAGAATCTAAATGTATCATTAACAATTCTGTCCCATCCCTGTTACAATGCCAGAGGAACACACTGTGGATATTGCACCCTAATTACTCTTGTTTATAAATGGTAGATCCAGGACTTATAATTTTGTTTAATTAATTAGTTAACTGATTTTTGCATGTGTATGAGTGTATATATATGTTCATATTAATGTGAGTGCAAGTGTGTGCACATACATGTGGAGACCAGAGGTTGGTCAAATGTCTTCTTCAGACACTTCCACCTTATATTTTGAGTCAGGGTCTTTCATTGATCTTGGAGCTCATAAATTCAGGTCAACTAACTAACCAACAATCCCCAGTTAGTCTCCTTTCTCCACCTCCCCAGCATTGGGATTACAGGTGTATACCATCAAACTTGGCTTTTACATGAAGTGCTGGGATCTGAACTCAGGTCCTCAGGCAGCTCTGAAAGTACTGTACTGACTAATCCATCTCCCCAGAACCCCAAAGCAGAATGTAAATCTGGGCACTTCATCTCTGGAGCCCCACCTCTTAAGCATCATGAACCTCTTTTGTCTTCATGGTCAGGTCTGGAATAGTAGGGTTACACCTCCAAACAGGGGAGTGTGCCTTATTTGCCGCTGTCCCCTTCACTCCCCATTGGCTCATTTCATGCAAATGGCCACCTGCCTTCTGCATTCTGTGTGTTGTGCCTTCTGACCTGAATTTTCTTCCAGATCCCCGAGGATCTCTGTAGTTAGGAGCAGTGTGGGTCCAATATTGTCTCACAGGCTCATGACTGGCAGTTTTGAGAATGACTGTAAGATCCATGTCTGAGTACACAGAAAGATTCTTTATATTCAGATAGTGCTGTTTGCCACTGGCATGGTACTGGGAAGTATGCTGCATGAGGTTTATATTGTAGATTCAGAATATAGGGTAAGGTTGGGGATCTCTGAAACAATCAATCTATTCTATGTTCCAGGTTCTCACATTTCCCTAAAAACTTGTTCTGATTTTAACTATCTAGGATAAAAATGATCTAAACATATTTTTCCTTACAAAAATTCCCAGGAATTTATACCTATAGTATTACATGCAATATATTCACTTCCACACATAATTGCAGGGAGAGATAAATGCTTAACCTAGTGGCATGAAGTCCTACTGTGAGAATTGTGATCCCTTATATAATGTTCTGCTTAGTGGAGGAGTCAGCCTCAGCATGTTATGAAAATAACTACCAATGGAGGAAGGTCCCCTCAATGTCCTGAGTAGGGATGAGTAAACTTTTTCCATCAAGAACTTGGTGATACTTTTGGTTCTGAGGTGATATGACTTCTCTCATTGCAACAGTTGAGCTCTCTCATGGTCATACATAAGTGACCACTGACAATGTAGAAATGTAGAATTGGTGGAGATTCAGTAGAAATTTATTTATTTATGGATAGTGACTTTATGTAATTTTCACATTAACCCTGTCATTGTAGCACAGACAATATTAATGAACGGATGTGACAGTTTTGCTCCTACAACAGAGTTTTTTAACCCCCAGCTTGGGAATGGGTATCATGAAGGTACCATCATCTCTGATGATGTCTCAATGCTCTGTGTGCCTCATTTTTTTAATTGGGAAAAAATAGAATGAAAAGAGGGGGGAGAACAGGGAGGAGGCTAACAATAGAACCAACATGGCTATATACACACTGTGTATATAACTAATAAAAATATAGAATGAAAAGAAAACTAATATTTCATTGGTGGCTTGAAGATAAAGTGGTAGGTGCTTACCTGCTATGCATTAAGCACCCAACAACAACAAAAAGGATAAACACCACCATTTCTGTTCTCACTATTGCTTTGATGACTTTCGCTCCCTTTAGTCTGCCTCATGTCAACTAACAGCTCTGAAATTACACACAACTTTGGAAACTGATAAATGGGTGCAAAAGAAGAGAAATCCAAATATGAACCATGTGTGGGAGGAAAATGAGATTTTCTAGAAATGAAAACATTTATATCTAGCCAAGCAATTTTTCTACCAACATGATGAATGACCAGTTCCTGGAAAGGGACCTCCCTATTTGGTGTCCAAGGAGAATGCTATGATGAAAACAACTACAATGCCAGATAGGTGCAAACTTTATGACATAGCTCATCCTTTTCTTCTCCTGACCCTTTGTCATGTGCATCCACTGGGCATCCCCAGAATGGGAACAGAAAAGTATAGTGAACTCTGCTGAGAAGATGGTACTCCCCACACTGCAGACAGGTTGCAGCATAGTGTTGGAGGTTCTTTTAAGAATGATATTCAGGCTGGAGAGATGGCTTTATGGTTAAGGTGTTTGCCTGTGAAGCCTAAGGACACATGTTTAATTCGCCAGATCCCATGTAAGCCAGATGCACAAGGTGGTGCATGTGTCTGGAATTCATTTGCACTGGCTAGAGACCCAGCACACTCAATCTCTCTCTTTCCTTCTCAAATAAAAATAAATAAAAATGACACTTTGGGGCTAGAGAAATTGCTTAGCAGTTAAAGCACTTGTCTGCAAAGCCAAAAGACCCAGGTTCAATTCCCCAGGACCCATGTAAGGCAGATGCACAAGGTGGCACATGCATCTGGAGTTCATCTGCAGTGTCTACAGGCCCTGGCATACCTCCATTCTCTCTTTCTATCCTCCTCCTCTCACTCTGTCAAATACTTAGATAGATAGATAAATAAATAAGTAAATAAGTAAGTAAATAAATAAATAAATAACACTCTTTGCCTACGTAATGGACAGAAGACAGTATCTATGGGGAGGGCAGTCAAATCCATCAGTGTGGAGATAAATTCATTTGTTCTCTGGATACAAAGTGCAACTCCTGCCACAGTGTGTCAGAGTGTTATATTCATACAAGGACAGTGATACTGCCAATCCACACAGCTGTTTCCTGAGAACTCTTCTCTGCTGATGAAGCTAGGATCTTCAGAGGAGGCAATATGAGCCCATGGGGTGGCAAAACCCCTTCCTTGTCTCATCCATGGCTAGACAGTTAAGGTAGGCCTGGGGTGGGGACAGAGTCACAAGGAGTATAGAATCTTCAGATTGAGAAGAGATTAACTAGGGCTGTCCCTTCAGGTGGCATCTGTGTGGCTGTTCAGATTATTGGAAGTCTGGTTGTTTGTTTGGAAAAGAACCAAGTGGTGTGTTGGTACCAGGCATTCCTCTTTTCCCCAGGAACAAGGCTACATACATATGACTCATTCAGCTTCATCCTTCACCAGAAATGCCACGTACTGCTTCAGAAAGTCTTCTTTACCTTCCCATCCTGCTCTTCCTCCCCGGCATTACTCTACTGGTTAAGTGCCTTGTTCCCATCCCTGCCCCAGGCATAATACTTCTTCCACTTGCTGCAGGTTGCTATTTTCACAGAGAAAAGATGTCAGTGTGGCTCAGCCTCTACAGAATGTGTGCAGCTTGATACCATGGTCTTTCGCTACTGTGGCTATCTGAGAAGAAGCTAGGATAGGCCTGACACCAGTGATTTGCTCCAACATGATGGACTGTGGTCACTTTGAGCAGCTGTGATTGGACAGGTCAAGGTGCCCATCGCTGCTAGCCATGAACACTGCTGAGTTTGGAAGTCCATACTGGAAATGAATAGTTGCCTCCACGAGTGGCAAAAGCAACACAGACAAGAGTCTAGGACAACTCTTCATGGAGGATGCTGAGGTCTGATCAACTTTCCCCTTGGTACCAAGTAAGGGTCCCAGAAAAGCAATGGTCCTACTATGCTTCTCCATGGGGGCTTAAAAGGTCTCCAGTCCTTGAAGTCAATTGTTGCTGAACAACTGCAGGGGAAATGCTGCTTTCACTGCTGATTTGGGGCAGTGGCACAGAGATCTGGCCAGGGGATTCTTGCCCCAAATGATTTTTCAGTTCAGGTGCTTTGAGGTGATAGGTTGTATGTTTGGTCCTTAGATGTGGTGCTTGGTTTAGGGACAGGAGGTCTTATCAGAGCATGCCCCATAATTTATATAGAAATGCTCTGTAAAGCAGATATTCCCTCTTCTATGGGATGTGAGATAGTCCTGAGGCATCCATAAGGGCAGCTGATGTAAGAATGAAGGCCTTACAGAAGAAAGTGTGCATCTTATCAGTAAGAGTAGAGAAGAAGAAGAGAAAAAGAGGAAGAAATAGGCAGAAGAAGATGGAAAGAGAAAGAGGGAGGAAGAGGGAGAGAGAAGAAGGGAAGGGTGGGAGAATGTGTATCTGTTGACATATTTTGATGTTCTCAATAAAATCCCCTTGATCTTTCAATTATAACAGACAACAAGCAACGTTTTATCAAGTTAGTGGTATTTTCTGTTATTTCCAGCCTCCAAGAGTTACACTGGATAAGATTGCTGATACCTGAAATGTTTCCACTGAGATTTTGCTGCCCTTTAAAACAACAAAGTCAAGCATGTTAGTAACATGTGAATGAGTTTTCCTGTAGATTTCCTAAGAGGAGTTTTTTTTTTTTAATTAATTAGTTTAAGTTTTATTGACAATTTCCATTCATATACACAATGTACCCCATCGTAATCCCCCATCACCCTATTTTGTCCCTTCTCCCCCAGACTCTCTCTACTGAGCCCCTTCTTTTTTCTTTCTGATGAATTTGAGAGAGATGAGTGGGGATTACTTGGTCTCTGGTGGGGTCTGGAAGGAAGCTAATGAAGATAAATAGAATGAGGATTTGAGGAGACAGTGCCTGCCCCAAGCTTTCTGGGACTCTGAACAGGCAGGCTAATGCTCTTCCAAGGTTCCCAAGCCCTACAAATGATAGAAAAGTGCTGTGTGTGCCCGGGTACTGTCACCATCTATGATGCATGGAGCAGCATGGTGACAGCCTTGGAGGCTGTTAGGTTTGAATTTGTAGCCCTTATCAGCTGCAAAGCCTGTTGATTGATGTGGAATGAACAAGGTTTTCCACTTTCCTGTGCATGTGTGCCTCCAGGGTGCTCAGAAGTCACCCTCAGGAACATGGGAAAGAACTTTCTTTTGTCTGGGCATTCTGTGCATCTCAGTGCTGATTGGATACTTATTTATTTCTGAACCAATGGCTGTGGAAGGATGCAGTGTTGTAATTGGCCAGCTTGACTCATATGGTCATTGCTGCAGGCTGAAGATGCACCCATATGGCACCATGAACCCTTTCCATGGCCTTTCTTCCTGCTTTGCGATGGTTTTTGCTCTCCTGTCAGTCTAGCAGACTGGTAATATAATCATGCTTCCTGTCTTAGTTACATACATACTTCCTTTGAGGACTCTCTTGTGGCTTAATTGTCTGTTTCTTGTTTGTTACTACAAAAGGTTATCTGACCTTTGGTACTCAAGGGCCCAGGACTGCCAGCACCAGAAGAGCTCTGTCCAAGCTATTCACAATTCCTATCCAGGTGGACAGGAAGGACCCAGCAGAGTGGGATGTTAGGAGGTCACTCCATCATCTTTAGATGACCATCTGTGTTTTGTGTACTCATTCATCTCATAAACATTTGTTGAGCACTTACTATTTGTCTAGTGTTGTAAGTATAGAGTGTAGTAATGAACAAAATGCATCAAAATAGCCCTGCCCTCAGGGAGCTTACACTCTATTCAGGCAATGAATACAGTAAACTAACATATATTCATATATAAAACATGATAGGCATCGCATAGATATTTACATTGCAATGTACACATGTATGAATATATGAGCCAACTTTAAGCAGGAATGAGGAAAGACAGCACGATGAAGCACCATGAAGATTTCCCAAACGTGGGCTAATGAAGGTGTCTGTGAGAGGAAGTGAACGAGTAGGTGTCACAGACATCTTGGAGGGAGAGATATGAAAGGGGTGCTTGTTCTCAGACTCCAGGGGACTGAAATGTGAGAGGGGCATCAGAGTGAGGTGGGGGTGCTGAGGTGGGCAGCCTGTGTGGACTAGCCATGGCTTCTCCCATGAACTAGAAGGAAAGCCAGGGAACAGTGCTCAGCAGAGTGACATAATAGGGTCACTGACCATCCTGGTTGCTGCATGTGTGGTAGATATGGACACAGGGCAGAAGGGCAGAGATAAGTTTGAGAACTTGCAAAGGTGGTAATCGATTGATTTAGAAGAGTCACAATGTCTTGGACCAGGGTGAGGCATGCCACAGAGCATAAATGTTGGATCTGCATGCACTGCGAAGGCCTCTCTAACAAAGTTCTCAGAAGTCTAGATATGGGAGACAGAAAGGCAAAAACCAAGGATGAGCTAAGATAGTGGGCTGAGCAACTAAAGGAGTTGTTATACATTATGAAGAAAATTCTGAAAGAAGGTTGGAGTGGTGTGTTATGTAATATATATCACTCCCTTGTAGCTGTGCATTCTTCATGTGTGCTTCTGGTTTCAGACTAATATCCTAGCACTTGGCAGAGATTTGATTTATGTTTGGTGACTACTGCTTACGTGGCCAGAGATGTTCCTTCTGAGAAGGGAGGTTAGAGTAATTACTGTCCAGAAGGACCCAAGGTCTGTGTGAGAAAGCCCAGGCCTGTATAGCAACCTTGCTAGCTTGAGGATATGAGGCAGATGGTGTTTGTCATTCTGGCTGTGGGTCTGGGTTGGAGTGTGGTAGAAGCATAGATTTACTCTCTCCTGCTGTCTGGAAGTAAGCTGCAAGGTGCCTGGTGGAGAGAGATTGGAGTCCCTGGCCTTGGGCTTCTCCCAGTGAGCCTATATTTTAAAATTATTTTTATATTCAATTTAAAAAGATAAAGAGGAGGCTGGGAGAAAGAATGGAATCAAGGAACATAAAAGAGGGAGGGCCCCAGCTCATCACAACCCTCACTAACAGAATTGTGTGGACTGTGCTGGGGATGGGAGTCAACTCCTTTTCCTATGCTTGGTTTTATAAACTAAAGCTGGGTGTAATTGCGTACTTTATATCTTCATTGATTTCATACAAAATATATAGCTGTACAGGCATCCAAGAGAGTGGCTGGACTTGTACCAGTCTGGTTTCCAGCTTTCCTTCCCAACCCTTTACAGCCTGGGTGGGTGGAAAGAAACCTCTGCTGTCAGTATGGTGGTATTTGCATCCTATGGTCACCTCTCAGAGGCCAAAGGTGTGAGGTAAACCCAAAGAGTGGGTAGAAAGCTTCCCAGCCCAGAGTGAGCCAGAATCATGTCTCACTACACTCTGCTTGGGGCTGGGAGACACTCCTGATTTAAGTGGCAGGATAACTGGAATGGGACAGGAGGGACACATGAATCCTAGTTGAGGAGAAACTCTGATGCTGATGTAACCACTGGTTCTGAAAGGGTGGGGAGTTGTCCACTTGCCTTAATCACGTCTTCATCAGAAGACCTGCACTCCACCGAGTCCAACAGATCTCTCACCGTTCCATCCTCCTCCACTGAGATCACCCTCACAGGGACAGCCACTGTCTTCCCGGTCAGGATGGCCGTGTTCAGGATCTCCGCCTCCTGGAAGACCAAACACACTGTACATTACCTTCTTCTGGAGTGACCAGTCTCATGAATGTACACAACTCTCCTTGGCCTCCCTGAGAACGGACTGCCTGTCACCCAGGCTTAGGAAGCCCCGTGCTACCAGCCAGCTGCCCGGAGGACATTTTTGTCGCACCCAGATTTCTGCAAGGGAGGATGTGATGAGAAAGAGTGGAGTGAACTCACAGTTAATACTATGCTTGGCAGACACTTATACAAACTTGCTTCCAAGCTCAGCACTCTCTTATGTGCTTCCCAAGTATTGATCCAGTAATTCATGGTACCTGATGAGACTTGCCTCTGTTTCATTGACAGTCTGGTTTGTAATTTGCCCAAGGTCACAAACCCAGGTACAATTTGAACCCCAGAATTTCAGTCCTTGAGTCCATGCTTTAGTGACTAAAATACACCTTTTTTTTGGTGTGTGTGTGCACACACACTGTGTGCATGTGTATATACATATTCACAGCCAAAGTTCCCATAGGTCAAGGGCAGTGAAGGATGTTGGGTGTCTTCCTCTATCACTTTTCTGCCTTATTTATTTGGACAGAATCTCTCAATAAACTTTGAGATTTCTGTCATTCTGTTAGACTGACTGACTAGCGAACCCCTGCCATCTTCCCTTGTCTGTCCCCTCAGCACTGGGATCCCAGGTGTGAGTGGCCATGCCTGGTGTTTACGGGAATATTCCATGTCTGTTCCCTGAGCACTGGGATCCCAGGTGTGAGTGACCATGCCTGGTTCTTACAGGAATATTCCGTGTCTGTCCCCTGAGCACTGGGATCCCAGGTGTGAGCGGCCATGCCTGGTTCTTACGGGAATATTCCGTGTCTGTTCCCTGAGCACTGGGATCCCAGGTGTGAGTGACCATGCCTGGTTCTTACAGGAATATTCCGTGTCTGTCCCCTGAGCACTGGGATCCCAGGTGTGAGCGGCCATGACTGGTTCTTACAGGAATATTCCGTGTCTGTCCGCTGAGCACTGGGATCCCAGGTGTGAGTGACCATGTCTGGTTCTTACAGGAATATTCCGTGTCTGTCCCCTTAGCACTGGAATCTCAGGTGTGAGCGGCCATGCCTGGTTCTTACAGGAATATTCCGTGTCTGTTCCCTGAGCACTGGGATCCCAGGTGTGAGTGACCATGCCTGGTTCTTACAGGAATATTCCATGTCTGTCCCCTGAGCACTGGGATCCCAGGTGTGAGCGGCCATGACTGGTTCTTATAGGAATCTTCCCGTGTCTGTCCCCTGAGCACTGGGATCCCAGGTGTGAGTGACCATGCCTGGTTCTTACAGGAATATTCCGTGTCTGTCCCCTTAGCACTGGAATCTCAGGTGTGAGCGGCCATGCCTGGTTCTTACGGGAATATTCCGTGTCTGTTCCCTGAGCACTGGGATCCCAGGTGTGAGTGACCATGCCTGGTTCTTACAGGAATATTCCGTGTCTGTCCCCTGAGCACTGGGATCCCAGGTGTGAGTGGCCATGCCTGGTTCTTACAGGAATATTCTGTGTCTGTCCCCTCAGCACTGGGATCCCAGGTGTGAGTGACCATGCCTGGTTCTTACAGGAATATTCCGTGTCTGTCCCCTGAGCACTGGGATCCCAGGTGTGAGCGGCCATGCCTGGTTCTTACAGGAATATTCCGTGTCTGTCCGCTGAGCACTGGGATCCCAGGTGTGAGTGACCATGCCTGGTTCTTACAGGAATATTCCGTGTCTGTCCCCTGAGCACTGGGATCCCAGGTGTGAGCGGCCATGCCTGGTTCTTACAGGAATATTCCGTGTCTGTCCCCTGAGCACTGGGATCCCAGGTGTGAGTGACCATGTCTGGTTCTTACAGGAATATTCCGTGTCTGTCCCCTTAGCACTGGAATCTCAGGTGTGAGCGGCCATGTCTGGTTCTTATAGGAATCTTCCCATGTCTGTCCCCTGAGCACTGGGATCCCAGGTGTGAGTGACCATGCCTGGTTCTTACAGGAATATTCCGTGTCTGTCCCCTGAGCACTGGGATCCCAGGTGTGAGCGGCCATGCCTGGTTCTTACAGGAATATTCCGTGTCTGTCCCCTGAGCACTGGGATCCCAGGAGTGAGTGACCATGCCTGGTTCTTACAGGAATATTCTGTGTCTGTCCCCTCAGCACTGGGGTCCCAGGTGTGAGTGGTCATGCCTGGTTCTTACAGGAATATTCCGTGTCTGTCCCCTCAGCACTGGGATCCCAGGTGTGAGCAGTCATGCTGGGCTCTTTACATGAATGCTGGGAACTGAACTCAGGTTTTATGGTTGTGCAACAAGAAATCTTCCCCACTCAGGCTTTTTCCCAGCCCTGGTAGGTCTAAGTTTAGAGCCAATTCTAACTTAAGCAGGTAATTACTGACCAGAAGGGTAAGGTGTTTAGAAAGCTGCTTAGGTAGGTGACTTTACCTCAATAAGTGTGCTGGAGATGAGATGATGGGAGAGACCCTTGCTCTCAATTTTTTTGTGCCTTGTTTCTTTCACTGAATTCTTCCAAGTTCTTTCTGGATTCTGGCCTTGCATATGTCTGGAATCTTATTATGGCTGAAATCATACTTCTACAAGTCCACAAATGTGGCACACACATGTGCAATAGTCAGTCTTACTGCTGACTCATGAGAAAGAAGGTCTGTCCTTGAAGATGGCTTGGATTTCAGAGCCAATGGCATCACAAGCTCATTCTTTCTCTCTCTCTTTTTGGCATTACCTAGCTTCGGTGTTACAGTACTCATGTGAAGTTATTCCATCCCTCTCACTGCTTGCAGACATTGGGCAGGAGTGACACTGTAGATACCTGTCTGGCACATCTGTCTCTCCTTGGTTACAATGAAGATTTCTTGTGGTACTTGAATAGGTGGGTCCTGGAGATCCTATAAACCCATTTTCCAGATGAGAAAAATTGAGCTCCATGAACTAGGAAGTTGCTCTCAATTTTTCCTGAAGAGGCTGTTCCCTCTGTCACATGAAGCTCCTTTCTCTCAAGTCCCTGAATAGCCTCCCCTTCCAAGCCCCTGATCCTAGCATTTTTGCTCAAATCCAGTTCATCTTTCCTCCAACAGTTCCCAAGAGGCCTTTCTGTGACATAACACATTGCATTCCTTGTGATAGCTGAGCTCACTTGGCCCTGTCTTGATAGAACAACAGAAAACCTGGCTTTGTTCTAGGCTTTGTGATGTTTTTCCTGATTTGGTTGTCACTTTACTTTGAGATTTGGCTCAGTTTACCCTGTCCTAAAAGCTCCAGAGGACCCGTTGGCATCTTTTTGAGAATTGCACGCGTCTTGTGAGTTTCATCTTCATGTGAAATCTAGAATGCCTGTGAGTATCAGGTCAGCAGACACAATAGAGAAAAGCTTGCCATTCCCCAATGACATCACCACTTTCCTTACTGAGACTGCATCTTATAGAAGATGTGATTCTTCACAGGACAAGGCTCACAGCACACCCAGCTTATTCAGCTTAGCCTCCTCCTAGAATGGTGTATGTTATTTTCTGTATTTTAAACCTAAACAATATTCTTGTTTGGGTCATTTTTGAATTCAAAGTCTAAATCTGACAGTGAGTATGCATAAGCTTCCTGACACCTGCAACTGACATATTTTTTGCTGGAGTTCCTGTTTCATTTTATTGAGAAGAGGGAAAACACGCATATAATGCTACTTCCTACTGCCTCAGGAGGCAGAAAAATGAAGCATCTAAAGGAATAAGTCTTGCTTTGGAAATGAAATTGTTCCCACTCTGTGGCCCTTACTGGCTTGCCACAAGAGAGGCAAACAATGGAAGAACAGAATCACCTGTTGACTCTAGGCTCAGGAAAACCACTTCACATACTGCTTTGAAAAAGGAGAGAGCATCTATGCCCAACAGCAGAGGTCAAATTGGCCTTTGTGTATTTGTACCCTCATTTGGCATAATGAGAACTAGTGCTGGGAATAACTGGGAGTGGGGCAGCTGCATGTTGCCTGTCTGGATGTTGTCTTGACTTCTAGCAGCACAGGGACCTTGGGCATAAGATCATCATAGGCACCAGCAGCTCTGGTTTCAGGTGGGGTCTCTTCTGCATTCCTAATTCTTTCACATCAAACCATTTCTCTCAGGCTGACAGGCTGAGTTTCATTTTTTCATAGAGTTGAATGATGTTCTGATAACTCACAGAAATCTTTTTTTTAAGGGTAGGTGGGCATTGCTCAATGGTGAAATACCCATGTAGCCTCACCTATGGCTGAGATATGATCTACTATAGCCCTGATATTTGCATCCTGTGATACCCTTAATAGCTCAGCCACCATATTGCCATCCATCCAGCCTAGCACAGCTTCTCCAAGCCTAGGAAATAATGCATGGCCTTTCTATCAGCAAATCACTCCCTTCATTGGCCTCCCAGGCCCTAATACTGCTTTGTAGTGTCTTATCTATGCACTCCTGGGGATCTGCTAGCACTATTTTAGGCTGTGACAGGTTAGAAAAAAGGCAGAGAAGTAGAGAGACTGGACATGGCCTGGGAATGAACAGGTATGACCACTGAAATGAGGCCACCTTTGAGAAAGCATTACTATCTTGCTCATTTTAACTATTGCTATTTACGTTTTTAGATAGCCACAAATTATCTCACCATTTTAAAGCTGAAATGAGTATGTTAAAAGTGCTTTGCTATTCCTAATAAGAAAAAATAAAACCTACCACTTTCCTTTTCTCTCTTTCTTCCCCCTTCTCATTTCTGTTTTGCAATACTAGGGATTGAAGCTGGGACCTTATATATGCTAGGCAAGCACTCTATTACTGAGCTACATCACAGTCTATTATGTGCTCTGTGTCTCTCCCCATGTGTCTTGTGTGCATGTATATGTGTTCGTGTGTGTGTATGTAGGTGCATGTGCATGTGTGTACTTACATGTGGAGGCCAGAGGTTAGTGTTGGATATCTTTCTTGATAGCTTTTCGCCTTTGAGTAAGGGTCCCTCACCTGAACCCAGAGCTCACTGATTCAGCTAGTCTTGCTAGACAGCTTGTCCAGGGAGTCCGAGTCCCTACCTCCTGAGTGCTGGGAGTGCTGTGTAGTGACACCCATACATGTCCACCCATGTATGGGTGCTGGGGATCTGAACTCTGGTTCTCATGCTTATGCTTGCTAGCATTATTGCAGATACATTAGAGATCACTTGCCATTTTAAGGTGGACAACCAGGAAACTGCCTAAAAGCCACTGCTCTGCAAGGCTCCAAGCCCTCCTCAAGATGCAGCATTTGAATTTGTCCTTTCACTTTCATTGATGAATACAGACCACATGTCATATGTGTTTTGTATCACCCCCAGGCACCCAAGCTACCAAACCAAAGCCTCAGAAGAAGAAGGACTGGGTGTACTTACTGAAGGAAGGAATAGTAAGGTCAGGATGTATGGAGGCTGCAGCTGTTTCCCACAGTATTTGGAGTCTGCAAAGACCTAACAACCCAGAATTGTCCTAGAAAATGCTGTATTCTTTCCACTTCAGGGTAGATATCCCATGCTATGTGGGCATCCTGCACTGTGTGAACGCCCTATGCTGTGTGGGCATTCCACACTGTGTACACACTTCACTCTTGGATCTCATGATATCGGGTAAGAAAAATGTAGACAGTTGTCTGGGTTAGGTGAGTTTGGAACAGCTCAGACAAAAACATCTCAGTTATAAGGAAATGTCCAGCATAGGGGAAAGATAAAGGGATGTGATCACCCCAGAGACATCAACTTGCAGTTGAATTCAAGTGTTACAAAATCACTTCCAACTTCTAGTCAAGATGGTGGCCTACTAACTATGCTTCAGCTCCTAGGGTAATATCAGGAAAGATTTGTGGGGCTCCAGTTTGAGGAGATCTTAACATTGGACAGGCACAGAGGGGCACAGTTGGATATATGATAATTCCCATGCTCTCAGGTAGCCCACTAGACCCTTGGGCCTCCCAACCACTTGCCCCAGCCTTGGTGCCCCTGACTTCTCAACCAGGTACCCCACTACACTATCTACAGGCTCTGATGACTACACGCGTGACTCATATGCCCCTCTCGCTCCCACCAGACTACTCTCAGGCTCCTCCCAACTGCTGCATCCCTCAGCATCCCTATCTCCTGCCATGCTACCTGCAGGCTCTCCCCACTTCCCTGTGTATTGCAAGCTCCCACAGATTTCTCCCCCTGACTTCTGCCCATACACATTTCCCTGCTTCCCAAAGTGCTCCTACAGGCTCCCCTATGGCTCACACATGCTTCCCCATCTCATCTCCATGGTGGGCTGACCTGCAGGGTGCCTCACTTCCCATTCTTGCAGACCCTCCACATCATGTGCTGCCTACAGATGCCTTTGTGTGTGTCTCTTGGCCAGTGCCTATGTCTGCCCTACACCTGCCAACTCCCTAATCTGGCCTGGGCTGTGGAACCCAGCAATCGCCATCATCTCTCCAACATTCCACCCAATTCCCAGTGACTATCTGGGGCATAACCTCAGCCCTAGAAGGGGACACAGGAATATAACGCAATTACCTGCTAGGAGAAAACAGCAAGTCCTTCATAACCTGCTCATCTGGGTAGAGTAGGAGAGCAAGGGCAAGTGCTAGAGCCCAGAGCCACAGGCAAGACACAACTGAGACCAGGTCAAGGAGAACCTAGACCTCCAATCCCACCTTTGGTATTAAGCTTCAGCCCAGTGCTGCTGGTGTACTTACACCTTTCACAACCTGCACATCCCAAAATACAAAGCCAGCATAAACCTATTCTATTCAAACATAAAATAGAACACTCAGTAAAGACACTACAAGGAAAAATTCTTGTTTCCTCCTTTATTAAATAAGACTCCCACACTGAGATGGGTAGACCCCAATGCAAAAGAAACAACATGAAACAACAAAGTGAGAAATCTCCAACAAAGCTGTCTAGTCCCACAGTGGGAGTCTCCAATGAACATACAGAAGACGTAACAGGAACATGAAATTAAATGAAAACACAAGACATGTAACCCTGACCAAGCAAATTGCAGAACTGGTAGCAACAAACCAATAAAAAACAACAATCACATAAATGAAATCCACACAGTTGTCTTCACTAGACTTAACCTAATAGATGAAACCAGAGAGACTTCAAAAAAGAGATAAATGAACTGAAGGTGAGCCAAAAAATAGAGGATCTCAATAACCAGCTGGTTAAGCTTAATGAAGACATAAGTAAATGCAAGTATGAATTCTAAGAAGCATTAAGAAAATCAAAACATGACCTGAAATTTGAACTTGACCAAGAGATGGATGCTATACAGAGAAAGGCACCAGAGTATACAAACTAAACTGAATTAGTGAAAAGATTTCTAGAAACCCTCATGATCAGAGTTAATCATGCTGAGGAAAGAACCTCAGAGCTGAAAGACAAGACAGAAGAAACCACTTGGAAGTCTAAAAAATTTGATAAATTCAAAAAATCTTGTAAGCAGAACATTAGGGAACTATGGGATACATTAAGATGTCCTGACATTTAAACTATGGGTATATTGGAAGGGGAAGAAATTGAGATCAAAGGCATGCAGAACTTACTCAACAAAATTATTGAAGATATCTTTCCCACCCTCTCAAAAGAGAGATCCATACAAATACAGAAACTAAAAGAACTCAAACAGATTGGAACAAAGAAGAAACTCTCCAGGGCACATCATCATGAAAAGTCTAAACAATGAAAATGGAGAGTGCTCAAAGCAGCAAGAGAGAAACAAAACATTATGTACAAAGGCAATTTCATCAGAATTTCCTCAGATTTCTCAATGGAAACCCTGAAAACCAGAAGGGCATGGAATGTAGCACTTAAAAATCTTAAAAAAGAAAACAACAACAACAACAACAACAAAACTATGGCTTCCAACCCAAACTACTATACCCAGTGAAAGTATCCCTCATAATAGATAGTCAAAGGATAATTTCATGAAAAAAAGGCCATCTCAGCCATCTCTATCATTATAGGAACACAAGGACAAACCTACACAGAATACTTCAAGGAATACTCCACACACCAGAGTCAAACAACCAATCGCAAGAGCCTACAAGAAGAAGAGCACAATAACCAAAACCAGAGCAGGTTCAAAAAAGTATAAAACACAAGAAACACCAAAACCGGTAAAGCACCCCAACATGGCAGGGATTAAATCAAACCTTATAGTTATAACCTTAAAAATTAGTGGTGTTAACTCACCCATCAAAAGACACAAGTTAATAGGGTGGATTAGAAAAAAATGGACTCTTCTATCTGTTGTCTTCAATAAACCCATCCTGCCTCTAAAGACAGATATGTCCTTAGGATGAAAGGATGGAAAATGATATTCCAAGCAAATGGAAATAAGACACAAGCAGGTGTTGCTATATTAATATCTGATAAAAATAGACTTCAAGACAAAAACAATTAAAAAGGACAAAGAAAGCCACTTCTTACTTGTAAAGGGAATGATCTAATAAGAGGACATCATAATCATAAATGTATATACACCAAATACAGGTGCACCACAGTTTATAAAACAAAACAGACTTGACAACAAAACAGAAATAAACACCAACACATCATAGTTGGGGGACTTCCACTATCATCAATAGACATATCATCCAAACAGAAAATCAACCAGGAAATAATACAGCTAAACAACACCATAGATCAACTAGACCTAACAACCATATAGAACATTCCACCCCAATTCTACAGAATACACATTCTTCTCAGCAGCCCATGGAACCTTTTCCAAAATAGATCATATATTAGGTCATAAAGTATGCCTCTATAAATTTAGGTAAATTGAAATAACTTCCTATATCATATCAAATCAAAATGCTTAAAGGCTAGAAATTAACAACAAGAGACACATCCACCAGCTCCTGGAGATCAAACAACACACTTTTAAACAATGATTGGGTAGGGGAATAAATCAAAAAGAAACTTGCAAAATTTCTATAATTGAATGATAATGATAATATAATTCATCAAAACTTATGGGACACAATGAAGACAGTCCTAAGGGAGAAAATTCATAGCACTAAATGCCAAAGAAAACAATTATTAAAATTGATGAAACAAAGAGTTGTTTTTTTGAAAAAAAATAAAGATTGATAAATCCCTGGTCAATTTGATCAAGTGAAAAAAGAGAAGTCTCAAATTAACCAAACCAGAAGTGAAAAGTGAGAGATCATAACAGACATCAATGAAATTGGAAGAACCATCAGGACATACTTCCAAAACCTCTACTCCACAAAAGTGAATCATCTGGAAGAAATGGATGACTTTCTAGATACATACAACCTACCAAAGTTAAACTCAGAGCAGATTAATCTCTTAAACAAACCTTTTACATCCATCGAGATTGAAAAGTTAATCAAAAACCTCCCCCAAAAGAAAGTGCAGGATGGAATGGCTTCTCAGCCGAATTCTATCAAACCTTCATTGAAGAACTGAAACCAATTTTTCTCATACTGTTTCACATAATCAGAGAAATGCATTATCCACCTTGATCTAATAGGCTTCATCCCAGGGATACAGGATGTTTCCACATACAGAAATTAGTCACTGTAATACACCACATAAATAAACCTAATCATAAGAACCACATGATCATTTCAATATGTACAGAGAAGGCCTTTGACAAAAACACAACAACACTTCATGATCTAAATGCTGGAGAGAATATATATATATATATATATATATATATATATATATATATATATATGGAGGGTCTATATCTAAACACAGTAAAGGTTATATTAAAGCAGCTAAAGCCCAAATCATACTTAATGGGGAAAGATTCAAGGAGTTCCCATTGAGATTAGAAACAAGACAGGAATGTTCACTTCCACTACTGCTATTCAACATAATACTAGAAGGAAGTCCTAAATTCATATAGCCTGGCAGCAGGCCTCTGCTATCCAAACATATCCTCAGCAAAAGAAGCACCACTGGAGATACAATACCCAATCTAAATTATATTACAAAGCCATAGTAACAGAAACAGCATGATATTGGCATAAAAACAGAAATATAGATCAATGGAACAGAATTGAAGATCCAGCCCTTAGGTCAAGTAACTGCAGGTCCTTGATCTTTGACAAAGGTTCAGTAATGTAGACTAGAGAACATATAACATCTTCAACAAATGGTGCTGGACAAATTTGATAACCACTTGTAGAAAAATGAAACTAGATCCACTCATCTCACCGTACACAAAAATCAACTCCAAATGGTTTCAAGGCCTCGATATAACACCTAGAACTACTGAAATTAAAAATAGGAGAAATTCTCTATGATATAGGAGTGGGAGAATGGGAGAAAATTTTTACCAGGTATACCACTGGCAGAGGCTTAATATCTAGAATATACCAATAACTCAATAAACTAAGGAACAAAAAAATCAGTCCACTCAACAAATGGGGTAGAAAACTGAATAGGGACTTCTCAAAGAAAGACATACAAATGGCTAACACACACTTAAAATGTTCAACATCCCTAACCATCAGGGAAATGTAAATTAAAACAACTATGAGATTCCACCTTACTCCAGTGAGGATGTCAATCATTAAACAAAAAATCAAACAACAAAAATTGTTGGTATGGATGTGGGGAAAGAGGAACCCTCATTCACTGTTGGTGGGAAGGAAAACTTGTACAACCACTATGGAAATCAGTATGGAGATTCCTGAAATAGATGAATATAGAACTACCAACAGACTCAGTTATTCCCTTACTTGGCATTTACCCAAAATGCTCCATGCTTCACTACAGAGAGATTTGCTCAACCATATTTATAGCTGCTCAATTCATAATGCTAAGAACTGGAATCAACCCAGGTGTCCATTATGGGATGAATGGATGTTGAAGCTGTGGTACATTTTCACAATGGAATTCTAGTCAGCAGTGGGAAAAAATTATACAGTGAAATTTGTAGGAAAATGATAGACTTGGAATGATCATACTCAGTGAACTCACACAATCACAGAAAGACAAACACTGCATGTTCTCACCCATCTGTGGTTCCTAACCTGGATCATCTCAAGTTTCTGGGATACTGGATGTGCAACTCAAGGCCAGACAATAGGGATGAAAGGGTTTGGGGGAGGTTGGGGGAAAAGAAACTTAAAACTTAACCCAAAATAAACTGGTCCCATAAGAACCTTTATTGTTGAAGGTAGACTAAATTATTTAACCCTCAGTAGGAGTATGGGAGGAATGTCTGGAAAGAAGGGCCCTGGTGAGGGCCTGACCTTAATAATTTTTTTGGCTCTGGCTTGTAACTCTAAGTACCAAAAAATGGTTGCTTTCCTCAATGAGCTGTTGATTGAAGAGACCCAAGAGGCTTTGATAGGCTTCTGTCAAAGCACTTGATTACCTGCCTGAGGTAAAAGCTAAGACCCTATTGCTGAAGACACCATATGCTGCCAACACAGAACACAGAGAGACCCCAGCTGGACTCCAGAAGAGAGCCAGTCCCCAGACAGTTAGCCCTTCTAGAGCTAGAAAGTGGGACAGGGATGAGGGAAAAAATGGTACCAATATATGATGTATCCATACTAATATATTAGTAATAAAATAAATAAATACATAAATAATCACCCCCATGTGTAGAGAGAAATCACCCATGAACACATACTGGAGAAGTACTTACTCTTTTTAAAATAACATTTTCTTTATTTATTTATGAGCAAGAAAGAGACAGATGGAGATAAAGAGAGAAGAGGCACACCAGGGCCTCTAGCCATTGCACACAAACTCCAGACATATGTGCTCCCTTCTGCATCTGGCTTATGTGGGTCCTGGGGAATCAAAACTGGGTTCTTAGGCTTCACAAGGAAATGCCATAACTGCTAGTCACCTTTACTTACTTTTTGAATAAGAAACACCCCTGAGTATTCTCTCTTGCTTGGAGATATGTAACCAACATTTACACAAATTTACACAGCAAGTTTCAGAAGAAAAGCAAGTTCGCTGTATGATTCAAATGCTGGGAAAGAGCCAAAGCTCACCTGGAAAGACTAGTGTATGTGGTGCTTCAGGGAATCAGATGCAGACACAAGTGACCCTGTGGCCATTGGGAGATAATCTATGCACATGTCCCACATTGAAGTGCAGCTTTGACAGGGTTCATACCATCTGGGGAGCTGGCTTTGAGCTGTCACTATGCCACATTTAATGTAGCTCCAGTTCATAGCATTCTTAGTTTCTCTTCATCCATTGTTCTTAGTCTCTCTTCATTCATTGCAGCTGCACTTAACAGCATTCTCAGTCTCTTCCCACTCAATGTAGCTCCAATTCACAGCATTCTTAGCTCTTCCCAACACTCACAGAACCACAGGACACTTCAGTCAATGATAGTCCACATTGTCCATAAACTGTATAACCTATATTCAGTTGTGTTGCTTTTCCCGCTGCTCAGACCAAATCCCTGACAAGAGGATTGATTCTGACTCATGATATGGGGGTTTAGTTCATCATGACAAGTACCATATGGTGATGAAAAGGCCTTATGCCTGTAGCAGTAAGTGAGCTTCTTGCTCACATCTGGGTAGTTCAGGAAGCAGAGAATTAGCAGGAAGCCAGAATATGTTTTCACACTCAAGCCTTGGCACCAGGGACCCACTTCCATCAGTGAGGCTACATCTCCTAACGCTTCCACAACCTTTCCAGAGTCACCCGTTGGGGACCAAGTTTGTGAATAAATTTCACCTTCTAATCATCACAACAATAATGGTCACAGTCATCTAACAGCGTTCTTATCAGAATGTACCTCAAGGCGGGTATGGTAGCACCCACCTACAATCCAAGTGCTTAGAAGGTTGAGTAAGGAGAATCATGAGTCCAAGGCCAGCCTAAGCTACACAGCAAGACTGTAGCTCAGAAAATAAATAAATAATAAACAAATAAACATCTCACCATCAAGTGACATGTGGCTGCCTATGTTGTGATATATGTAATACAAATAAATGAAAAAGAAACAAATCAAGCCTTCAATTTCTCATCATACTTCCCAGTTTTCAAAATATTTTGGAAATAACAGCATTACAAAGCACATCATTGCTGTCTTCCACACACAGGTGGCTATGGCATTCATGGCCTCACAGTGACTGATGCTACTACCTACACCAGACCTGTATAACAGGAGGGAAAAAGTGGTGACATCAAAATAGAACAGGGACTAGATTGAAAGAAGGGATTCAGTGTAGGAGGATGGTGGTTGCAGCAAAAAAAGACTGAGAAGAGTGGTGGGGGAGATTATAATCAAGGTATATTGTATATGTACATGGAAGATGTCAATAAAATGTTTTTAAAACAGTATTGGTCAGAGATTTTATTTGTAGACAATGGAATGCACTCTAGTTTGATTAAAAAGAAAGGGCTTATGTAGAATTCATATTTTTCAGTGGATCCCATGCTACAGTAAGTATCCTCTCACCCATGCTCATGCAAACAATCTAATTAAACTCATTAGATCAACAAAAGCCGTGAAGGTATGAGGGCTGAGCTGAAAAGAGGAAGGAGATTAGAAGAATAGGTGGGGGACAGCAGAGGACAATACGGGTAAATATAATGAAAATACATTATATATGTATGAAATGCCTATAACGAATTCATTTTTTAGAAAGGAAGAAAGGATCTATTTTGGCAGATCCACAGGGTTGAAGAAACAGGTTCCAGCAGACCTCTCAAGAGCAATGGCTGCAGCCATGGAGCAGGCCAGCTGCACACCTGGAGATCTGACCATGACTAGGATATTTACAAAGAAGGCAGGTGTTTCTAGATCCATGGAGTGGGCCTGCCTCACACCTGAACACTTTTGGACAATAACCTTTAGAATACACATCTTTTTCTTCTCTGTTGAGGCAATAAAGATGTCCTGTCCAGTTGCCCACTTTTTCTCATCACCTATCCTGGAGACAGGGTGCTGCGTGCTTTAGGTGGTTCTAGGAATGGTGGTGTACCCTTCAATAACTTGGTCACCCGAGTAACTGTGTGGGGGAAGAGCTTCCTACTGACTCAGGTAGGGAAAACAGCAGGAGTAGTAGCTATGTTTTTCCTGTCTTATTGCAGTAAATCTGGTGGCTGCTACTGCCCTAGAACCTAAGCTAGCCTGACTGATACACAATAGTATCCAGTTTCAAGCATAGGCATTGAATTTTAGACTTTCCCAAAAGACAAGATTACCCAGATAGGAAGCTTTCACATTTTCTCCATACACTGGGTGTGGTGGTTTGATTCAGGTGTTCCTCATAAACTTAGGTGTTCTGGATGCTAGGCTCCCCAGCTGATGGCAATTTGAAATTAAAGCCTCATGGAGGCAGTGTATTGTAGGGGGCAGGCTTATGGATGTTAGAGCCAGTTTTCCCATGCCAGTGTTTGGCACACTCTCCTATTGCTGATGTCCACCTGATGTTGGCCAGGGGGTGATATCCACCCTCTGCTCTGTTGTCATTTTCCCTGCCATCATGGAGCTTCCCCTTGAGTCTGTAAGCCAAAATAAACCCTTGTTTTCCCCACAAGCTGCTCTTGGTTGGGTCATTTCTGCCAGCAATGCAAACCTGACTGCAACACTGGATAACAATTGACTGCCTTGGTTTCCATTACAAGCTTGAGTAGACCCAGCCCCAGACAGTTTGACAACCCAGTGTCAAACTGATGAGGCAAGCTCTTCCTAAGGATGTTTACTTAACTATTTGTTTTCCTAAATCTTTTCATTTCCCAGCAAAGATCAATAACCCAATAAATAGAATAATGACTTACCATTCTGTACTTGCCTTTTGTTTATTTTCCCAAACTCCCCTAACCTTATACACCTTCTATAAAAGGAAACACTATCATGATGATGAGTGGGGAGCTTTTCATCAATAATACATTGAACAGCAGTGTTATGAGATGGCCATAGAAATACTAGATCTAATTAGTGATAATGCTGCATCACCATAAACAACCCACAGGGTTCTTTTACCCAGTGGGAAGCATCGCTCAACGGGACACCTGAGTCACACAGAGATTTATAGGCCACTCTGTTTTTTCCTGAGATTCAGCATCTAGGTTGAATGGTGGTGGCATGCCATGGAGGATTACTGCACTTCAACAGTCACACTAGAACAAAATAATTCTACTTCTGGAAAGTGGCAAGATTCTTCATAGACAGCATCTACCACTTAGGCCAGCTTCTGCACACCTGCCACGGCACACCTGGTTACCTGGTGCTTTTCTTCCTTTTTTAAAAAAAATGTGCCTTTAAGCATCTCATGAAGGTGACATGTGCTCATTATTAAAATGTCACACTTGCTATTGTTTATGCCAAGACGCTACAAATGCTTCCTCCTTTCTATGTCCCTAGTTATCCCCTCAATCCCTTCTAAGTCTCTTGCCCACATTACAAACACTTTCCCCAACACTGAAAGAAGACACTGCAATGTACTTCCTTGTTGCAGCAGTTTACGATGTGGTCTACTGAAGGACAGTGTGCTGGGTGAGACGTTAACTGCATTCTATTTTCCTTCCTTCCTTCCTTTCTTAGTCACTGGACACATTCTTGGTTTGGTTTCTCTAGAAGTTAGTTTTACAATTTCAAGTGTTGAGGAATGCTGTCCTCTAGGCATAACATGCCTTTTGCCCTATGGAACTGTTAGCAGCTGGGATTACCAGAAGGAGACCTGAACAAGCCTGGGTCCATTTAGAAACAGGGACTCACAAGGCCATGCCCCTTCCTAAGGATTTACAGACAGCTAATGGTTACTAGAGGAGAGGGACTCTTGAGGCCTCACCCTTCCTTGAGAATTGATACACATTTAATGGTTACTAGGGGGAAAGGGACTCATGAGCCGATGCCTCTCTCTAAAATTTATAGACTGCTAACCATTGTTAGGGGAGAAGCTCACAAAGCCCCACTGCTCCCCAAGGATTTGTAGTCACTATCGCTAAACAGTTACTAGGGGGAAAGGGATTTTCTTCAGTGGTGTGGCTGCCTATAAATTGCTTGTGCTTCTGTCAGTAACTCTTCAACCATGTTCCTGTAAGAAATCCCAATTAATTTTATTGGCTCACCAGGAATACTTATATGGAGTCCTTTCTTTCTGAATTGAGCAGACATATGCTAGCATCTCCTCAGGAAAAGTTCATACAATACAATGAAATAGTTCCATCAGGAGACAAGTTCACAGAGAGACAAATGCTATAGGGCCTCCCACATCCTGGGAAGTAAGGAAGAAGGGTTCAGAGACAGACTAGAATGAAGGGTTTGGCCAAAGATGACAAATCTGCAGTTATGAGATTTAAGTTTTGCAGATCAAATTATATAAATATATATATTTGAATCATATACTTCAAAATGTTCCAAATGAATGAAAATTTTCTTACTCCAATACTACAAACAAATACATAGAAACTATGTGAGCAAATGGATTTATTGCCTAGTTTGATAGTGGCAATTACTTCACAATGTAATCCAAGCACCACACCCTACTATTTGTAGTTTTTATTTGTGAATGATACCTTAATAAAGCTGGGAGGAAAAGAGAGGATGCCTGGGTCCCTGAATAATTTGTAAATGCCTGCAGATTGTCTGATACTGACACTCAGAGGTGGAGTTTGCTCCATCCCCTCAACTCTGACTGGTGTCAGGGATGCATGGCTAAAGTCTGGGATGCTCTGTGACTTCTGAGGCTAGACCATAAGGACAACACAGCTTTCTCCTGGGAAAGCTTGCTTTTGGAACCCAGTCGCCATGCTGGGAGGAAGCCCAGGGTGTGTGGTGAGGCTGTGTGAGGGATCTGGTCAGCAGCTCTAGCAGCATTTTACCGCTGGATATGGGACTAGAGAGGCCTTTGTGGGGACTCCTAGCACCACCTCATTGTACTGGACCAGGGAATCTTGGCAGGGGTCCCCTGCTGAGATCAGGTAATTCCAGAACCATGACAGAAATGGGTATGGGTAACTAAGCTTCCTGTGACTACTCTTTGGTAGTTCCTTAGGCTGCAGTGGGTAAATGTCCCTGCCAATTATGAGATAAGAGTGTAAGTCCAGCTTGACCACATTTCAGCTTGTCCACATGCTGACTGTCCAGCTCCCTTCATGTCTTCAAGGGAGTCAGGTAGCTCTTTTAGGCAGTTAGGGTGACCCCGAAAGTCAAAAGGCATGCTGGTCTGCATTTGCTAGAAATCAAAGGATGGTCTGACTTCTTATCTCTTGCCTGATTTTCTAAACCTGTCTTACCACAAACAACCTGGGCCAATCCTGGGAGGGCCGTCTTTCTTAGGATTTAAACATTGTTGTTGGTCAAGTTCAGTCTCTGGGACTTGGTGTCAGGGCTAGCATCTTTCTGGGACAGCCCCTAGCCGTAACTAACCAGCTGGCCCTCTGACTCACCTGAGCCGGAAGGTAGGGCACACCACCAAAAGGTTATAAATATATTTACAAGGGGAGGGTACAATCTCTGAGCTGCCTGACCTCTCCTGAACTTCCAGCTGTTGGTGAACTTTCCCTTGGCTTGGAGTGGAGAGCCCCCCTAGCCCTTACTCTTTACCCCCTCCAGCTCTCCACATGGCAGGAGCTCTCTGAACTTGTTTTCCTCATGGTTTTCCCAGTCCCTCCATGTGGGCTCTCAAGCCACGTGGGTGTCTTTCCTTGGCTCTGTACTTCCCTCAATAAATATAACAACTTTGCAATTATCCTTCTCAGTCTAATTTGATTTAATTCTTTGATTAAAATTAGAAACAAGCAAATCCTACTAAAGACAATATACAGATTTAATGCAATTCCAATTAAAATCCCCACATTGAAAGAAATAAATTAATTTAAAAATCTCAACATTGTTCTTCACAGAGATAGAAAAAATTATCTCAAAGTTTGTATGGAAAAGCAGAAGGCCTCGGATATCCAAACATATCCTCAGCAAAAGAAATACCTCCGGAGGCATTACTATAACTGATCTAAAGCTATATTACAAAGCCATAGTAATAAAAACAGCATGGTACTGGCATAAAAACAAGAGTATAGACCAATGGAATAGAATTGAGGACCCAGGACTTTGGGTCAAGCAACTATAGCTACTTGATATTTGACAAAGGCCCTAACAATATAGGCTGGAAAAAAGACAGCATCTTCAAGAAATGGTGCTGGACAAACTGGATAACCATATTCAGGAAATTGAAACTTGATCCACACATCTTGCCATGTACAACACTCAAGTCTAAATGGATCAAAGACCTCAATATAAGACCATAAACTTGGCTACTACTGGCAGAAAATTTAGTAGGAACTTCCCATGATATAGGAATGGAAAAAGACTTCCTGAAAAAAAAAAAAAACCCAGTAGCACAGGATCTTAAACAGTCATTCAACTAATAAAAAAACAAAAATTAGAAGCAAACTTAGAGTTTGGGGTTCATGGACTTTTGAGAACCTCTAGCACCCCAACACATGTCTAACTTCTATTTTACACTATTGTGGTTGGTAGCCTCAACCTGTGATATGACATCTAATGGACTAATCCCGTATGTTGTCCCAAGGTGGAATCTAAATGTTAAAGCAGGAATATATCTAGTAGGCAAACACAAAATGTTCACTGTGGATCAGGGCTTCTTGGCTTATACACTGGACATGGAGTGTTCTCTGTTTTCAGCCATGTTCTCTGCACTGAAGAGGATGCAGGACAATACCCTTGGGTTTTGCCAGTAGATGCAAGGAGCACCCTAAGATAGACAATTTGACAGGATTGAGAAGCATGTAGGAGATTAGTAAAGTACACTTCTGGATGTGTCTGTGAGAGCATGTCCAGAGAAGACTAGCTAAGGGGAGAGTGTGGGTAGCACCATTCTGTAGACTGGGGACCAGCTGGAACATCAGGGAAGAAGGGCAAGCCTGCCAGCACCAGCATCTCTTTCCCTGGCTGCCATGATGCGAGCATCTGTGCTCTACCATACCCTGAGCTTGATGGACTCAGACCTTTGAAATCATGAGCATAAATAAATCCTTCCTCCTTTAAACCACTTCTGTCAGGTACTTGTCATGGTGACAAGAAATCTTTTTACACACATACTCCTTTCCCACCTTTAATCTTGTTTATGACAACCAAAATAGTCTCCAGACATGAATGAGTGTCCCCAGGGCTGTCTCTGTCATTGAGGACCATTTCCATATGCTCAGTACGGCCTGGGCTCCCATTTCTTCTCAATACAATGCCCTGTGCCTCAGTCATTTGTTGACTTGCTCCTTGCTTCACGATTTACCTTAATCTTTGTCAAGCTCTTCCCTGACCTCACCATCACCCTGTGGCTAACCCTATCAGAACACCTGTCCTTTTGCTTCAGTTGGTAGGTGTGGACCCACTGCAGAGAAGTAATCCTGAGGAGATGTGGAGTTGTTTTAACAAACTCACACAGAGAGTGGGAGAAATCTATATAATGCAGAAGCAAGAGAAAACTCTTGGTTTTCATCACCCAGGCAGCAAAGTGTGGACTGCACTAGGAGCAGGGCTTTGTGAGACCAGGGTTAGCTTTCCCAAGAAAATACATCCTTGTAAATAAAACATAAGTCAAGGTTTACGAAAAATATGTATCTGTTCATGTGCGCACACACGTGTGTGTGTGTGTGTGTGTGTGTGTGTGCGCGCACGCACGCATGCGCACAAGGATATCTGTCACTGCAAATGAATGCCAGTTGCTTGTGTTACTTTTAGAGTCTGGCCTTATTGGGTGGTGGGAATGGAAACTGGGCTGATAGCTTTGCAAGCAAGTGCCTTTAAATGTTGATCCATCTCTTCGGATTGTATGGTACCCTAGGGGCTCAATGAAGCTCGGGGGTATTAAAAATTCTACCAAAACCGGGTGTGGTGGCGCACACCTTTAATCCCAGCACTCGGGAGGCAGAGGTAGGAGGATCGCCGTGAGTTCAAGGCCACCATGAGACTCCATAGTGAATTCCAGGTCAGCCTGGGCTAGAGTGACACCCTACCTCCAAAAACCAAAAAAAAAAAAAAAAAAAAAAAATCTACCAAGCTCAAGCTCAAGGCCTCGCTCAAATGCTGAGTGTCTGTCTAAATCTCTTCAGGTGGAAACAGTGAGTATGAACCTGGCTTATAGATCACTACAGGTAGTATATTAAGTGAATATGGATGCCAGAGAACATAAAATGATGGATTGTGGGTTTGGCTCCAGAATAAACTCTCTCTTATTCCCTTTGAGGTGAGAGCCATGCCTTTGCACTGACAGAGGTTCAGCAGCCTTTTGTGGAAACCACATAAAGCCTGAATGAAACTCAGTTTAACATTATCTTCGTGTGTGTGTGTGTGTGCGCGCGCGCGCTCGCACATGCATGTGAGGGAGTATGGTGTGCCATGTGTGGGTGTGGATGTCAGGTGACAACCCTGGGTGTCAGTCCTCACCTTCCACCTTATTTGAGGCAGAGTCTTTTTTACCACTGTGTATTCCAGACTATCTGGCACAAAAATTCTCCTGTCTCCTATGTCACTGTTATCAGCTATTACACACATGCTAAGGTGTGAGGGTCTGAACACAGCAAGTGCTTTTACCTACTGAGCCATCTCCCCAGTTCTTGAACAAAGCACGTTTACAGTGACTCATGGTGGCACCTTGAGACTTTGCCCTGGTAGATGGTGCTCATCTCCAAAGTAGCAAGGTGGTATGGATTCAGTCCTCTGTAGCAGGGTCTACTCTCTGAAAACCATGCTTTCTTCATTCTGTGCTGACTGGAGAAATTTCCCAGCATGAGAAAAGGGTTCTGGCTTTGCATAACCAATTTCAAGTCTTACTTATCATCTAGTTTCAGAATGAGGGCACTAAGTGGCAGCTGTTTTATTAACTCCTGGAGCTGATTAGGTGGCATAACTGAAATTTCCACAAGAAGGAATTCCTGACTGTGGGAAGAACCCAGGTCATGTCATCGCTTCCATTTAGATTTAGAAAGCCACTGACCAGTTCAACCATATGCTCTGGCATTCTAAAGAACTTTGGAACTGATGAAAAACATATCTTTTAAAAAATATTTTATTTTTATTTATTTATTTGAGAGAGAGAGAGAGAGAGAGAGAATGGACATGCCAGGGTTTCCAGCCTCTACAAACGAACTCCAGATGTATGCGCCACCTTGTGCATCTGGTTTGCATAGGTATTGGGGAATCGAACCGAGGTCCTTTGGCTGTGAAGGCAAATGTGTGAACCATTAAGTCATCTCTCCAGCCCAAGAAAACATATCTTGCATTCACCAAATCCATAACACCAGGAGGGAGCTTCTAAGAGCTCTTCATACCTAAAGATATAGTGCTTGGTCTATTGTATTACCAGGGGATTTGATTAACCTTTGTCTCCCAGATAATGGGAGGCATATTACTTTCTTTTTTTTTTTTAAATTTTTTTGGTTTATTTATTTATTTGAGAGAGACAGAGAGAAGGAGGCAGAGAGAGAGAGAGAGAGAGAGAGAGAGAGAGAGAGAGAGAGAATGGGCACGCCAGAGCTTCCAGCCTCTGTAAACGAACTCCAGATGCGTGCGCCCCCTTGTGCATCTGGCTAACGTGGGTCCTGGGGAATTGAGCCTCGAACCAGGGTCCTTAGGCTTCACAGGCCAGTGCTTAACCGCTAAGCCATCTCCCCATCCCGGCATATTACTTTTGATGAATAAGACAGAAGCACATGAACAAGTTTAAGACTTTAAACTAATTTACTCCTCAAAATTACTGTATTCTAAAGAGGAACTTCCAAGAAAGAGGGGAAAGCCCAGTGTATGTTTCATTGCACATGTGAGGCCAAGGAGGCTGGATGCACATCCCAGGAAATCAGTCCTAGAGAGAGCAGAATGATGGAATTCCTTCCTTTTCTATCCTTACTGGTAACCAAGAGATGGATGGCCCCAAACATGAAGGGGAATGGAATGTCAAAAAGGAACATGCCAGGCCGAGGTGGCGGTACACATCTGTAATCTCAGCACTTGTGAGGCAGAGGCAAGAGATTGAGGATTCAAAGTCATCCTATACTACATAGTGAATTCTAGGCCAGCCTGGGATACATGACACTTTGTCTCAAAAAAAAAAAAACACCCCCCAAAAAAACAGGGGCTGGGGAGATGGCTTAGTGGGTAAAACACTTGTCATGCAGGCACGAGGACCTGAGAGACCTTGAATCTGCCTGAGTTTGATTCCCCAACACTACATAAACATCTGGACATGGCCGAGCATATCTGTAACTCCAGTCCTGGCAGGGTATGAAGACAGGAGTACTGCCTGGGGCTTGCCAGTCAGCCAGCATGAGAGACTAAACAAGCAGCAGCCCTGGATTTAGAGATTGTGTCTCAAGGAAATAAAGTGGGAGAATAGTGTAAGAGGACACATGTTCTCCTCTGGCCTATGTGCCCATGTGAAAGCACACGCGTGCACACACACACACACGCATGCATGCGCACACACACATGCAACTGAGGTTCCAGAAGCATGGTATATTCCATTTATTTGTTTATTTGATTTTTTTTGTGTGTGTATATGTATATATGCTTACACAAGCCACAATCCTTGTGTAGAGGTCAGAGGACAACCTCCAGTGTCTGCCCTCACTTTCCTCCTTATTTGAGGCAGGGTTACTTTCTTGTATTCTGCTACATGTGTCAGGTTGGCTCGCCTGCAAGCTTCCATGATTCTTCTGTCTCTCCCCCAGCCCCTGCTGCATCTTGCCTTACGCATGCTGGGGTTACAGATTCATGCAGTTGTGTCCAGCTTTATGTGGGCCCTGAACATCTGAACTCAGTACTCACATTTGTGTGGAAAGTGCTTTATCCACTGATGCATCTTCTCAACCCAGATTTAACTTTTTGAAAATATAACTTATTGGGACTGGAGAGAGGGCTTAGCGGTTAATGAGCTTGCTTGTGAAGCCTAAGGTCCTATGTTCAACTGTCCAGATCCCACTTAAGTCAGATGTACAAGGTGATGCAAGCATGCAAGGTTGCACATGCACACAAGATAGCGCATGCGTCTGGAGTTCTGTTGCAGTAGCTGGAGGCCCTGGCATGCCATTATACTTTCTCTCTCATTAAAAAGAAAAAAGTACGTAAATTGTTAAAGCTGATTTTTTTTTTTCTGTGTGGGTGCTGGGGATTGAAATTAGGTCCTCATGCTTGCACAACAAGCACTCTTACCCACTCAACCATCTCCCTAGTACCCCAGATTTAACGTTTTTGTTTATTGACAGCTTCTATACTTATAGAAAATAAACCATGATAATTCCTTTCCCTCCCCCACTTCCTCCTTCACAAATGCACGTTCTAATATACCCCCTCCTTCTCTCCATTAGTCTCTTTTTTTATTTTGATCTTATCATCTTTTCCCTCTGTCATGTGTATCTTGTGAAGCTAATTCTAGGCACTGTCAGGTCATAGATATTGAGGCCAATTTCTTTTTTCATTTTTTGGGTTTTCGAGGTAGAGTCTCACTCTAGCTCAGACTGACCTGGAATTCACTATGTAGTCTCAGGGTGCCCTCGGACTCTTGGCTATCCTTCTACCTCTGCCTGTAGAGTACTGGGATTAAAGGCATGTGTCACCATACCCAGCTTCTGGATGATTGCATTGTAAGCAGTCCTACCCTTTCTTTGGCTCTTACATTCTTTCTGCCACCTCTTCCTCAATGGACCCTGTGCCTTGGAAGGTGTGATAGAGATGTTTCAGTGCTGAGCACTCCTCTGTCACTTCTTCTCAGCACTATGGTACTTTCTGAGTCATCTCAAGCTCACCACAATCTGAAAAGAGAACTTCTCTAACCAAAAGTGAGAGTAGCATTAATGCATGGGTATGAATGTTAAATAAAGTGTAGAAAAGTAAAGTAACGTATGAATGTTAAGTTTCGTGAGCATAATATATGCATTTAGCCAGACACCAGCAGGTGTTACACTCCTAAGGCTCATGACCTCCCCCACCATAGGCTTTTGATTAGGTTTTCAGTACCAGGTATGTATTCCCTCCAGATTTAACATTTAAATGAAATTGTAGTGAGGTGTTTTCTAGTACACTGAGAAGATGTGGCCCCTACAGATTCAGAGGGTAAAAACTTCAATGTTATCCTCAAGCTCATTTAAAATGTATATAATTTGTTCATTTAGGACATAGTCATGGATCTATGCAACATCATCCCAATTATATAAGAATCTTATCACCTCCAGAAGAATTTCTGTATCCTTTAGCTATCTCTCACCGCCAGTTCCAGACAATCTCCAACCTATTACTGCCCCAAATTTTCTGTGCTATGGAGGTGGCATGTGAATTGAATCATACTGAGAGGTGACCTTGTGTGTCTGGTTTGGTCCACCTGGCATGATGCCACTTGGCTCTTCCATGGCTGTGACAGGTCTCAGTATCATATTTCTGTTATTACTCATTTGTGTTCCTTGAAGCACAGAGTGGAATGACTTCCATTGAGCAAAATCAGTTGTTCGAATGCTGACAAAATCAGTTTAACAACTAAATGTATTCTATGGAATAGATTCTACAGGATGACTCTAATCTATGGATGTGTTTTCTTTGACTGTACAGATTTAATTCATTTTCTATGGATCACAATATTTTTATGCATGTGTGCATGCATGTGCATGTGTAGGCCAGAGGACATCTCAGGGGTCATTCCTTAGGAGAGCTGTCTACATTTTAAGAGATAGAGTCTCCCATTGGCTTGGACATTGCCAATAATGATACACTAGTAGGCTAAGACCCAGGGATCCGCATGTCTCCACCTCCCCAGGGCTGGGATTACACACATGTTCCACAATGCTCAACACTTTCATGTGGGTCCTGGGACTCAAACTCAGGTACTCTTGCTTGGAAGACAAGCACTTTACCAACTGAGCTACCTGTTCAACCTCTGTATCACATTTAAAAGTGAATAAATAGGCGAAAATCTAGGTGTCTTGCTAAATATGTTGAAAAAATTCACAAATTTAGGCCTTGTGGTGGCCCAACTGAGAAGGGTGATTCATTAGAAAGCCTGCCAATATGACAAGAAGGTGGTTAAGTACAATTGACATAGATCACAGTCTGATGGCTGTGGATGTTGATGGTGGCTCTAAGGAACTTTTATTTCATTCATGGCCTCCAAACATCAGCCCCATGCAATGCAGCATGAATATTTAATTGATGCCTATTGATAGCTCCCTCCTAATGGCATGAAATATCACTCTTTGAAACTGGGGGAAGTTTTGCCTATAGCATTTAATCCAATGGGCTTTCATCCATTCCTCTGTCACCACAGAAAAATGCATGTCAAATTGTCAAAGGTGACAGAATTTTCCATAGGCTAGAAGAAGCACGTCAGTTTTACCGTTCATGAAACTAAAGAAGTAATTCATTTGGTTCAAGAAGGACAGACAAAATTAATAAACATCAAAGGATTGTTAGCAGGGTACACTTAGCAAAAGACAAGGCTGTTGTTGAGCATTTCAGTCCTTTTTGGAACTGCAAGCCTCCAGGAGTTCAGCAAGACCCACGTGGGGCCCGCACCAGGACTGATAATCTATGCTAATGCGAATGCAGTGGCATAGCTAATCCAAACAGTGCAACATAAAAGTCATGTACAGGTTGGCCCTGGAATACATTACGTTCTCCCCCCACTCTCACTTTCAGGAGAAAACTTTTTAATTACATTTTTCTTAGGCTAATGTAAAAATGAATTTGCATGTCTGCAGCCTACACTAATTAGGAAAAGGTCTGGTGCTATGAAGAGTACTCTTAGAGACACATGGGATCCACTGGAGTTGAGTTATCCATGCATTGCCGTCGACTACTGGCAAAAAGGACATATTGCAAACTTTCTTTCCCTTCTTTGAGCTGGGGCTACTTGTAGGAGGAACAAGTTAGTCCCTACTCCCCCAGGTCTCACTGTGGTGCTACTCCCCCCATATCATGGTGCTCTGTCCCTGATGTAATCTGTCTTCACACTACACAGAATGAAAGACAGACAAAAGTCACAGGCCTTGAAGAAAAGGAGTACAATTGTCAGGCACTCTTGATGAGAAAGCTCTGTGATCAAGGTTGTGGATACTGGTCTCACTATAACCTGTCTGAAAGTGCATAGGCATGTAAGACTCAGCAAGGTACCTCTGCTGCCAGCATGTTTGTGGGATGGGTGGTTGTCCTATTTCAGGAGACCAAGGCTGGGAAGGCATCTCAACCAGCCCAGGAGAATTGGTGTGCTGACTGGTTCTGGGTTTTGGGTTCTACCCTGAGATTTTCTATAAGCCCTGGTATTCTCTGCCAGTATGTCTCTACCTTGTTGGGATCAAGGTCTACCTCTTGATGCCATCATCATACCTGCTCATGTGTCAGCATGCTCAACTCAGAAAGTGGTACCTGCCAGGCATGGTGGCGCATGCCTTTAATCCCAACACTGGGGAGGCAGAGGTAGGAGAATCATTGTGAGTTTGAGGCCAGTGTGAGACTACATAGTGAATTCTGGGTCAGCCTGGCCTAGAGTGAGACCCTGCCTTGAAACATCAATAAAAGAAGGAGGAGGAGGAGAAGAAGAAGAACAAGGAGGATGAGGAGGAGCAAAGAAAGAGGTGCCTGCAGTTACTGGGTTGTAAAAGCACAAATCCAGGAGTCAGTGTTCATTTCTTCTGCCTGTTCCAATGTCCAGTCCATTAATGTCCTACAGAAACCATCTCCAATATGCATCAACAACCCATCCTCTTTCCTCTCTCTCTCCATTTTAAGCTCCATAAATCAACCACCATGAGAAGTGCAGCCAAGCTACAAGAGGTCTTGTTATTCTCAGGATCATGATTTTTTCCCCCTACACATGTGCTCCTTATTTGACTATACCTGAATACAATCCCCATGTCTGTAGCTCCAGTCCTGTGGGGAGCAGAGACCACAGAATTTCTGGGACTTGCAGTGTATGACTCTGTCTCAAAGAAGCACACAGATGAGCAATGAAAAGGAGACTCCTGACATTCTCCTCTGACTGCCACAGCCATATGCAGAGGGTATGTGCCTCTTTACACATACATGCATATACCACTTACACACCACACATTATATATACTACATACACAAAAGGAGAAAATTCCAGCAAATTAATATTTGCTATAACTGTTGCTGATATAGACAAGATTCCAGTGTGTGTGTACATGCATGTATGTGTGTGTATAGTACATACATGTAAATATGCATGTTTATAGGTTTGTGGGCATATATGTGTGTATGAACATTGCATGTATAGGCCAGAGGTTGACACTCGGTATCCTCAATCATTGTCCAGCTTATTTTCTCAAGACATGGTCTCTTGCTGAACCTAGAGCTTATCAAGATTCAACAACCAAGAGCCCCAAGGCTTCTCCTTTTTTTTGCCTCCCCAGTGGTGGGGTCCAGGTATGCTCCTCCATGCTCTGCTTTGACTTGAGCCCTGGGGATTGGAAGGAACTCAAGCCCTCAAGCTTGCATGGTAAGTGCATTACCTGCTGAGCCATTTCCCCAGCCCAGCATCTCTTTCATATAGAAGAGTATTATAACAGAAATGAACCATGCCCAAGGCCAAAGCCTATGCAGCTTTACTCCTTTCCCAGATGTAAACCTGAACTTCTCTGGAAAACTCATGAACACTACTATAAACTCTTGCTCATAGTGAAAACACTGATGCAAGGCTTGTGATCTGGATTTAACCTCATTAGCTGTGATGGTGTTCCAGGCACCTCAGAAATCAACCTACCATATCAGTGAAAATCCACGGGAACCCTGTCTGATGTGACTTCAGAATCCATCAGAATTGTATATACTGCTAAATAAAGCACAACTCTCCCTTGATAAGTCCACTCTCTGCTTTCTAGAAAATTTCATGCTAAATCTATGTTGAAATCTCTTCTTCATAAACTCCAACTATGCTTCATACTACCTTCCTGTCCTGAAATTCTTTTCTGCAGTGACCTCAAGAATCTTGGCTTTCCTTGAAGGGCAGTCTTTGAACAGAACTCCTCAGGGTCTTGCTGGAGGCAACATGGACCTGTGTCTCTGGCCCTTGTCCCACTGGCATTAACAAGCCAAGCAGAGGCTGTGCATGCCTTTCTGGCATGTCCACTAAGTGTATCTTATTAGCCCACTGTTTTTGAATCCATGTTTAAGTCCCTCAATCAACTTGCATCTTCAACAGATAATTTATACCATGGTCATATTCTCATGGCACTTTGTTCCACTTTGAAAACTAAATATATCATTGGTGGTTCCTGGTAGATCACTCTGGGTCCCAACAGCTCCTAGCCAGAGCTGGAATATCTTATTGCACTCCCAAAGCTGCAGGTGAAATGAATCACATGGTCAATCTCCTTTAGATTTTTGTCTGGCTCAGCACAGAGGCATAGGAGACTGGGGCTTCATTCATACTACCACTTTGCATTGCTACTATTCGTTTCTTTTTGAAAATTTAAAAAACAATTTTGTTTGTTTATTTTTATTTATTTGAGAGCAACAGACAGAGAAAGAAAGAGGGAGAGAGAGAGACAGAAAGAGAATGGGCGCACCAGGGCCTCCAGCCACTGCAAACAAACTCCAGATGTGTGCGCCCCCTTGTGCATCTGGCTTATATGGGTACTGGGGAATCAAACCTGGGTCCTCAGGTTTCAGAGGCAAGTGCCTTAACTGCTAAGTCATCTCTCCAGTCCATATTCTTGTCATTTAATTAAGCTGAGCTTCCACTGGAGAGCTACACCCATGTGCAGCCGACAAAACATCGGCTACTGGTTAGCTCAGCTGGATGGAGTGTGGTGTTAATGACTGCAAAGGTGTGGGATCTGTTCCAACTAACAATCTGCAGGTTTGCCACCCCAACTCTGTCCAAGAGCTTTATAGTTATGTGATAAAATATGGGCCCACTGGAACCAAATTGTCTCATCGTCTTGCGGTCCTGGCACCCCTGAGGTTGGGGCTTGTGGAATGATTCCCCACTGAGACTGAGGATCCCACATGGAGTGCTGAAGAAGTGTTAGAATGCTGAAGAGTGTGACCCAGCATCAGTTATTTTATTATTTATTTGTCTATTTAATGTATTGCATGGTGTATATGTGTTTGTATGCATGTTCATGTATGTAAGTGTGAGGGTATGGCGGTCAGAGGAAAACTTTCGGTATTGGTCCTTGTTTTCCATCTTGATTTTGAGGCAGAGTCTCTCGCTCACCACTCTGAGTCAGGCTAGCTGGACTATCAGCTTCCATGTGATCTTCCTGTGACTGCCTCCCTTCTCACTCTAGGCATGCTGAGATTACATATGTTCATGCTACAATGCCTGCATATACATGAGGTCTGAGGGTCTAAACTCAGGTACTCAAGCCCTAAGCATTAGGTAATATTTTATATCTTTGAAGTTGTTCTCCATCTTAGCTGCCTATTGTAATGGCCTAGGGAGATTAGAGTATATTGGCGCTGGGCTATGCACTTACATTCTGAATTGTTATGGATTGGAAGGCTAAACTTTCTTCCAATTGATCCCAATAAACCCTGCCAGACCTATAAATATATGCACACACAAACATGGTGTAGGAATTACCTCCTTGTTGCTGAAACAAAACACCCAACTGGAAGCCACTTATGGAAGGGAATGATTCATTTCAGGCTACTAGTTTCAAGGAAGTTTAATTATGGCATGGCAGAGTGGAGGCTGGGTATCACATGTTGCCAAAGCAGCTGACAATTAGTAGTAAGAGTAAGCTTAGCTCTGGCAAAGTGGGTTGACTATAATGCCCCAAGGCCTGACCAACTGTAGCAACATGCCTTGTAAACATTTGAGGATTTGGTGGCATCTCATTCAAACCACCACACATGGTCTAAAATCAGTCAACAAAGAGAGCAAACTGACTAACTTATGTTAGGCAAAATGTTTGTTACCTGATGTTTAAAGAATATGGAGAGTGGGGGTTGGAGAGGTGGCTTAGTGGTTAAGCACTTGCCTGTGAGGTCTAAGGACCCTGGTTCGAGGCTCGATTCCCCAGGACCCATGTTAGCCAGATGCACAAGGGGGCGCACGTGTCTGCAGTTTGTTTGCAGTGGCTGGAGCCCCTGGCGCTCCCATCCTCCCTCTCTCTCTCTCTCTTTCTCTCTATCTGCCTCTTTCTCTCTCTGTCACTCTCAAATAAATAAATTAAAAAAAAAAAAAAGAATATGGAGAGAGACAGAACCATAGAGGCAGCCAGAGGAGGATGCTGAGTTCAGAGCAAAATTCAGGAAGAACTGTGTGAGCTCTTAGTTGCAGGATCAGCAGTGCACTGGTCCACAGATGCCCAGCCTATGCCCCATATGGGACAGGAGGGCAGCGTGATTCATGGTGCCCTTCTCATTCATTCCTCCAATGCACTTCTGTGATTGCACAACTATTTCTGTCTGCTACAGCCCCCCAGTCAACCACTTTCCTCTTCACTACCCATTCAAAGGCTTCCTTTACTTTCATAGCACTTGGGAAGAGTTGTTATGGGTTTTTAAGTCCCTTTAGTTATTTTTAAGTTGTCTGTCTCCTGTTATTGACTGTAGATGGAGGAGGGTGGACCAGAAGATTCTCACCAGTGTATAGTGTGGTTTATCATTATACTCCAAAATCCTCTAGTGAATATATGAAATTTCATGGTTTTTAAAAGAAAGCTTAGCCGGGCGTGGTGGCGCACGCCTTTAAATCCCAGCACTCGGGAGGCAGAGGTAGGAGGATCGCCGTGAGTTCGAGGCCACCCTGAGACTCCATAGTGAATTCCAGGTCAGCCTGGGCTAGAGTGAGACCCTACCTCAAAAAAAAAAAAAAATAAAAAAATAAAAGAAAGCTTGTTGAGGACTTCCAGGTAAAATGGCACCATAGGAGTCATGCCAAACCACAATAGGGAGGGATTTAAGCAAAACCCCAGCAAAATATACTCTTCTTTTGAAAGGTGAAGGAGTATAGGTTATTCTCAGATTCAGTGGAGAAGCCAGAGAGACCGAGACCCATCAGAAAGGAGGAAAAGGGCCAGAGTCCCACTGTGGCACTCGCAGCCCACAATCTGTGCTCCATGCGCCTGCACAGCGCAGCCCCGCCAGGTGGCAGCAGCAGCAGAGACCAAGCAACAGATTTTTCAACTCCATCAGCCTTCTTGCAAAGTTAAGAAACCTGAAGGAAAGACAGCTGAGATCAACTAAAGAGCTACTGAAAGTGGGAGTAACTCCAGAAGTCTGAACTCTCCCATCTCCCACCATCAGAACTGTGAACCTTCAGCATTCAGCCCCCAGTGGTAGCGCAGCCAGCAGAGCGGGTCAGAGGCACAGTTGCACAGCACAACATGGAGAGTTTGAGGTGGGCATTCAGCATTGGTGAGACTGGAAGCCACCCCAAAAGGTAAAGAGGCTGAAAAGAAAACAAACAAACAAACCAAAAAAAAAAAAAAAAAAAAAAAAAAAAAAAAAAACAGGTACACAGGCCCACAAGAGCTAATCTCTCTTTCCTTGTCAGGGCAGATTATGGGGTATATATTCTTAGTTGGCTTTATCATTTTCAAATAATCTGTATTTGGGGGTTGAATATTTTAGCCTTTGATGCTTTCATATATACATAGGGCCCTTGTTTCTTACTTCTGTCATTATTGGGGGGCAGGGTCTGATCCAGATCCAGGTTAATCTGGAACCCAGCTACGAACAGAACTTTGTACCTTCCAGCTGACAAGATTAAGGGTGTAGAACAACACACACTCTTAGGTATTTTTACTTTATATGACTATTTGTTTTAATCCCCACAATTGCATACTTTGTGCTGGTTTTTATTGATTGGGTATGTTACTTGGTTGAAGTTTAGAATTTGCCAGTAAATTATTCCACCCAGTCCACTAGAATACTTGCTTGGCAAGCAAGCTCAACACCTAGGATTACTTCTGTGACTTGATTGAGCTACACCTGACACCTTGAACTCATATCCTGAGGGAATATAGAAGTGGATTGCCATGTCTGGGAACACTGCAGATAAGTAGAAAATCCAAGCATCAAATCAATTCAGAATGCAAAAGTCACTACAATATAATATAAGAAACTCAAAGAATCAAGACAATACAGTCACACCCATGATGGCAAAGTTAGAAAGCATATGATGTGTACGTTTTTTTGAGTTCTCTCCTGTTTGTGCTGTGGCCTGTAAAAAAAAAAAAATACAGTCACACCAAAAACTATAAATCCATCAGAAATGATTACCAATGAGACTGTTTTAGATGAAATGCCTGACAAAGATTTCAAGAAAATGATGGTATCTATGCTCAAAGAAATTAGAGAAGAAATGGAGGGAAACAAAGAAGAAAACAAAGGAACTAAAGAAGAAAACAAACTGCTGAAAGAGAACACAGGAAACAAGCTTAATGAAATAAAGAGGTCATTACTAGACATGAGTAAGGAAATAGAACTACTGAAGAAAAACCAGGCTGAAACCCTGGCTCTGAAGAATACAGTCAATGAAATTCTGTGGAAAGTCTCAAAAGCAGAATGGGTGAAGGAGACAACAGATATCTAAACTAGAAGACCAGGTGGCAGATCTAATATAGTCCAACAAAGAGAAAGACAAGGTGATAGCAAGGTATGAATGGGAATTTCAAGATACCCAGGACACTGTGAAAAGATCAAACATAAGAATTCAGGGTATAACAGAAGGATAAGAATTTCAATCCAGAGGCTTAGTAGATGTTTTCAACAAAATCATAGAAGAAAAATTTCCCCAAATTGGGAAAGAAATGCCAATGCAGATACAAGAAGCTTTTAGAACACCAAACAGACAAACCTGGAAAGAACCTCTCCTTGCCATGTCATAATTAAACTACTAAATACACAAACCAAAGAAAATATATTGAAAGCAGTTAGAAAGAAAAAGCAAGTCACCTACAAAGGCAAGCCCATCAGAATAACTGCAGCTCCAGACTATTCAACACAAACTTGAAAAGCCACAAGGGCTTAGAATGATGTATTTCAAATTATGAAAGATAGCAACTGTCAACCAAGATTACTTTATCCTACAAAGCTATCAATCCAAATTGATGGAGAAATAAGGACATCACACACACACACACACACACACACACACACACCAACAGTCTAAAGAAATTATGACAACTAAACCAGCTCTAAAGAAAATACTTGAAGGAATTCTTAATACCAAAGAGAAAGCAAAACACACTGGAGGAAATAGGAAAAATAAACCACACTCAAATAACAATTAAAACAAATGAATAAAGGAAAAACAGTACACACTACAAAATAAGAAGAATGGCAAGAATAAATGTGTACCTTTCAATAATAACTCTTAATATCAATGACCTCAATGCACCATCCAAAAGATACGGGCTTGCAGACTGGATTAAAAGGCAAGATCCTGCCATTTGTTGCCTCCAGGAAACTCATCTTTCAATAAAAGATAGACATGGCATTAGGGTCAAAGGATGGAAAATGGTGGTATTTCAAGCAAATGGGCCTAGGAAATAAGCAGGGGTTGCTATCCTAATATCTGACATAATAGACTTCAAGCCAACATTAGTGAGGAAAGATAAAGAAGGTCATTTCATACTGATTAAAGGAACACTCCAACAGGAGGACATTACAATCCTAAACAAATATGTACCTAACATGGGAGCTCCCAGATTCATCAAACAAACACTATTAGACTTAAGGTCACAAATAACATCAAAAAAATTGTAGTGGGAGACTTTAATACCCCACTCTCATCAATTGACAAGTCATCCTGACAAAAAATAAACAGAGAGACATCTGAATTAAATGATGTCATGGAACACATGGACCTCACAGATGTCTACAGAACATTCCATCCAAATGCTGTAGAATATACATTTTTCTCAGCAGTACATGGAACATTCTCTAAAATAGACCATATATTAGGACCCAAAGCAAATCTCCACAAATATAGGAAAATTGAAATAATCCTTGTACTCTATCTGACCACAGTATGATTAAACTGCAAATCAGCAACAAGAAAAGCATACAGAAATTCATGGAGACTAAACAATACACTATTAAATGATCAATGGGTCAAGAAACCAAAAAGAAATCAATAAATTCATAGAATCAAATGATGATGCTAACACAACATATGAAAGCCATTGGGACACAATGAAGGCAGTCCTAAGAGGGAAATTTATAGCTCTAAGTGCCTATATTAAGAAATTAGAGAGTTCACAAATAAACAATGGAATGCTTCACCTTAAGGCCTTGGAAAAAGAAGAGCAAGGCAAACCAAAAATTAGTAGATGAGAAGAAATCATAAAGATTAGGGCAGAAATTAGTGAAATAGAAACCAAAAAACAATCCAAAGAATCAATGAATCAAAGAGTTGGTTCTTTGAAAGGATAAGCAAGATTGATAAACCCTTAGCAAATTTGAACAGAAGAAAGAGAGAAGAGACAAAAATTAACAAAATTAGAGATGAAAAAGGCAACATTACAACAGTTACCAAAGAAATTCAGACAATTATAAGGACATACTTAAAGAATATATATGTCTCTAAGTTTGAAAATGTGAAAGAAATGTTTGATTTCCATGATTCATATGACCTACCAAAATTCAATCAAATCGAGATATACCATTTAAATAGTCTTATAACAAGTACAGAGATCCAACCAATTATAAAAAGTCTCCCAACTAAAAAAAGCCCAGGTTCAGATGGATTCACTGGTGAATTTTATCAGACCTTCATGGAAGAACTAACACCAATGCTTCTCAAACTTTTCCATATAATAGAAAAGAAAGGAATTCCACCAAACTCCTTCTATGAAGCCAGCATCACCCTTATACCAAAACCAGGCAAAGACAGAACAAAAAAGGAAAATTACAGACCAATCTCTCTCATCAACATAGATGCAAAAATTGTGAAGAAAATGTTGGCAAACAGAATACAAGTATACATCAAAAAGATTATTTGTCCTACCAAATTGACTTCATCTGAGGGATTCAGGGATGGTTCAACATACACAAATCAATAAATGTAATGCATCATATAAATGGTCTGAAGGACAAAAATCACATGATCATCTCAATAGATGCACAAAGGACATTTGACAAAACCCAACATCCTTTCATGGTAAAAGTAGTACAGAAACTGGGAATAGAAGGAATATATCTCAGTATAATAAAAGGTATTTATGACAAACCTAGAGCCAACGTAATACTAAATGGTGAAAAACTGGAAGTTTTTGCACTATTTCTTTTTTAACTTTTTGTTCATTTTTATTTACTTATTTGAGAGTGACAGAGAGAGAGAGAGAGGGAGAGAGAGAGAGAGAGAGAGAGAGAATGGGCATGCCAGGGCTTCCAGCCACTGCAAATGAACTCCAGTGCGCCCCCTTGTGCATCTGGCTAACGTGGGTCCTGGGGAATCGAGCCTTGAACCAGGGTCCTTAGGCTTCACAGGCAAGTGCTTAACCACTAAGCCATCTCTCCAGCCCCATTTTTCCACTATTTTCAGGAACAAAACAAGGGTGTCCACTGTCACCACTTTTATTTAATATAGTACTGGAAGTCTTAGCTATAACAATAAGGCAAGAGACAGTCATAAAAGGGATACAAATTGGAAAGGAAGAGATCAAATTATCACTATTTGCAGATGATATGATTCCTTATAAATGCAAAAAAAAAAAGACCCTAAAAACTCTACCAGCAAACTGTTAGAGCTGATAAACACTTTTAGCAACATAGCAGGATACAAAATAAATACACTGAAATCAGTAGCTTTCCTATACACTGACAACAAGCATGCGGAGAATGAAATCAGGGAATCTCTCCCATACACAATTGCCTCAAAAAAAAAGTACCTTAGAATAAGCTTTAACTAAGGAAGTGAAGGATCTCTACAATGAGAACTTTAAAACACTCAAGCTAGAAATTGCAGAAGGCACAAAGAAATGGAAAGAAATCCCATGTTCTTAGATTGGAAGAATCAATATTGTGAAAGTGTAACCAAAAGCAATCTACACATTTAATGAAATCACCATTAAAATTCCAATGGCATTCTTCACAGGAATGGGAAAAAAATCATAAAATTCATTTGGAAGCACAAAAAAACCTCTAATAGCAAAAGCATTAATTTTGAGCAACAAAAATAAGACTGGTGGTATCACCATACCTGATTTTAAGCTATATTACAAAGCCATAGTAACAAAACAGCATGGTATTGGCACATGTAGATCCATGGAACAGAATTGAGGACCCAGATGTTAATCCAGGCAGCCACAGCCATATGATTTTTGACAAAAATGTCAAAAATATTCATTGGAGAAAAGAGAGCCTCTTAAGAGGTGCTGGGAAAACTGGATATCTATATGTAGAAAGATGAAAATAGATTCTTGTCTTTCTCCAGTCACAAGAATCAAATCCCAGTGGATCATAAGCCCTAAGGGTTTAACGTCTGCTGTTGTCTGGCCAAATGTATATACTTTGCTTATCAAACTGCCCAGTAAGCACTTCTGCTAATGTTCACACCCTTATATTAATGCTCCTCTCACTTTTGGTTGAGAATCTTCTCTTTTCAGATGGCAGTACCTTGGGACGACTCAGAAGGTATCATGGTGATGGAAAGAAATGACCACAGTGGTCAGTAGTGCAATATCTCTATCACACCTTCCAAGGCTCAGGGTCTAATGCGGAAGAGGTGGCGGAAAGAATGTAAGAGCCAAAGGAAGGGCAGGACTCCATACAACATGCTCCCTCCAGACACAAAATGGCCTGGATATCCATGGCCTCACAGTGCCTGACACTACCTGCATAAGGCCATCATAAAAGGAGGAAAAGATCAAGACATCAAAAGTAAAAGAGAGACTGATTGAGATGGGGAGGGGGTATGATGGAGAGTGGAGTTTCAAAGAGGAAAGTGGGGGGAGGGAGGGTATCACCATAGGGTATTTTTTTATAATCATGGAAGTTGCTAATAAAAAATTAAAACATTTAAACTGGGCATGGTGGCGCACGCCTTTAATCCCAGCACTCAGGAGGCAGAGGTAGGAGGATTGCCGTGAGTTCGAGGCCACCCTGAGACTCCATAGTGAATTCCAGGTCAGCCTGGGCTAGAGTGAGACCCTACCTCAAAAAATCAAAAAAAAAAAATTTAAAAATTTAAAAAGTTAAAACATTTATCTACTTATTTGCATTTCTATATGTATGTTGTATGGCTGCATACATGCTACAACATGCATGTCTGAGGACAATCTTGAGTTGCCTGTGCTCTTCTTCCTCTTTGAGACAGGGTCTCTAGTAAATGAGTGCCAGTCTAGCTGGCACATGAGCTTTGGATTCTCCTGGCTCTGTGCCCTATTGGCATAGGTGTTATGGGATCATACACACATGTACCATTTTGTGTCTGCTTTTACTTGGGTACTGGGGAATTGAAATTTGATTGGCAAGCTTTGCAAGCAAACAAACACCTTTAATCCCTGATCCATCTCACTGGCCCCTATATTCCTATGTCTTCATGGGAACACTTTCAGTAAAAGCAGGACTATACATAAAAATTCTTTTTGCAGTTTTGGAGAACTGAAATGTACAATGTGATAAATGTCAATGTATCGAGACAGAAAAGCCCGGAATTAGAAATTAGAATTGTTAATGTTACTTTTACATGCCTGAGACTGCTTCCATACAGAATTTATTCAAATAACAACAGCAATATATACATTTTAAAAAATTATAACTCAGTCGACTTACAGAGTGAATGCTTTAAGCAAAATAGAAAGAAAGGGACATTGATGTGAAAGTGTTGAGGCTTTAAAGCTGACTGTTAGTGAAGTCTATATTGATCACTGAGTTTTCTCATCCCCTGACTCAAACATGGGAGCAAACTTAGGTTTTGAAATTTACCCCTCCCTTGATTTATAAGCAGAATATTTTGAGAGTTGAGTCATTTCAGAAAAAGTTCTTGAATGTAATTGCAAAAAACAAACAATAAAACAGTAAGAAATGGACTCCACACAGAAACGACGCTAAGGAAATTCAAGCATGAAACTTAAAGAAATAGAACAGGCATGCACAACACGAATGGTCATTTGCACATCCAGGAGATCTGAAATGTTGTTGCTGAAGCGCTGTTAGGAAAGGATGTGATCTGTCTTGAAATAGCACCCTTAGCACAACAGTCAGGGAAGGATCCCTGCCCTTTCTCATCTAGGCTCAATGGCAACTGCTAAAAAGCTCATTTTCAGGAGGCCGGAGGAGAATTTATGGTAATTTCCAGGCAGTGTGCTCAAGAAAATACATATCTGCTCTTCACATTGGCTTTGCCTCAGAAATGCTACATTTCCCCAACACCAGATTTATAATGACTTGTAGGCTTATTCTCACCTGCCCCAAACACAGAGCCAGTATTTATTTCCCTGACTTTTTTCCCAAATGAAGTACATTTCTTAAAATTTTCTGTTTTGTCTAACTGTTTTTAAAATAATGTAAGCACATGGAATCAGAAATCCATAAAGAATGCCAATATTAATGACTTATATATGCAAATAGGATGGGTTTTTAATAACTGATAGGAATATAAGCACCATTATTGTGGGAGATTATAATTACTTTTTACAAAGGCAATCTGTATGGGCTAAATCCATTATTTTAAGAGTATTTTGATAATGATAGATCTATGTACAAAGACTATGCATTTCATATGCAATTGTTCAACTCTATTAAACACGGTTAATAATTAGTTGGCCAAAGAATCTCATTAGATGTATATTAAATGTGTATTTAAGCTGCATTTGAGACACTTCATTAAGAGTAATACAATGATCTTAACCTCATAACTTTAATAAAAATACTAGTCAAATTAAAACTTGGATTTATGTCACCCCCATCCTATCTTTGTCAAAAGACCAGTGCGTTGAATTTTTCTCCCTAACCAGGAATCAGTCATTGTCATGCCATGCTCTGTACAGATGCTCTATGTGGTAATAATTCAGACACAAAAATTCATCCACTCAGTGGGCATGATGGCACATGGGATTAACCAGCATTGTGGAGGCTGAGTTAGGAGGATTGCTGTGAGTTTGAGGCTAACCTGAGACTACACAGTGAATTCCAGATCAGCTTGGGCTAGAGCAAGACCCTGCTTCATAATACCAAAAAAAAAAAAAAAAAAAATTACCTGCACAATTCACTGAGTTTTACTAAACTCATACAATTGTTTAATAGCCCCAGCTTTGGAGTATCCCATCCCCAAGTCCAAATCCCCTCTCCTCAGTCATCAGTTCTTACTCTACTCCTTATGTTTTGCACTGTGGCTTTTTATATGTCTAAGTAATCGTATGACAGAAGTTTTCATGACTTTTTTCTTTCTCTTTGTATGTCAGTTTTAAGAGTGATCATTTTTAGGCTGAGTGTGGAACACATGCCTTTTATCCCAACAGAGGTAGGAGGATTACCATGAGTTTGAGGCCAGCCTGGGACTACAGTGAGTTCCAGGTTAACCTAGGTTAGAGTGAGAATCTACCTTGAAAGAAACAAAAACAAACAAACAAAAAAACCAAAGTAATTGATCACTTTTATTTATCAGTAGTTTTTTTGTTCCTGAATATTATTTAAGTGTATATACCACAATTTAATTATACATTCCATTATATATACATTATATACACCACAATATAATTATGTACATTATATACTAATGACATTTGAGCTACTTCACTTGGCTATTTTAAATAGTGTTAATGTAAATATTCATGCCTCAGTCTTTGTGTGGATCTGTGTTTTTGCTTCTTTGGGAGTTGCTGGCCATAGAGATCATGTGATTTTACATCTGCAAGTGTCAGGCAGTATGCACCTCCTTTATATTCAGGATTGCTTTGGTTATTTATGGCCTTCTGTGGTTCCAGATAAATCTTAGAATTGTTTAAAATATTTCAGGAGGACTGCTGTTGAAATTCTGATAAAGATTACAGTGAATTGTAATTGATTTGTGCGGTGTGGACATTTAACACTTTAAATGTTTACAACCCACATACATGGTATATCTTTCCATTTCTTTGTATCACCATGGATTTTAAAAATATATTTATCTGTGTATATATATGGGCACATGTGTGCCATACATATTTGTGGAGGGAAGAGAACAACTTTGAGTGTCTCTGCCATCTTCTTTGAAACAGCATCTTTTGCTGCTGCAAATGAATGCTAGACTCTCTGGTCCATGAGCTTTGGATTCTCCTGGCTTGAACTTCCATTGCTATAGATGTATTGAGATCATAGATATGTGCTCTACTTTACATCTGGCTTTATGTAGGTGTTGGGGAGAATTAAACTTGGGTTGTCAGGTTTGCAAGCAAGCATCTCTATTCACTGAGCCATTTCCCTAGTCCCCACCTTGATTTTATTCCACAATATCTTAAAATTCTCAGTGCACAAGTTTAAAAACTCATTCGTTAAATTTATTGCAAAATATTTTGGTATTGATGCTATTATATGCGGGATTATTTCCTTTCTTAAGTTTTCAGGAATCCATTGTTGGTGTTTAAAAACACAACTGATTTTTTATATGCTTGCTTTGAGTACTACCACATTGCTGACTTGTTCCTTGGGTCCAGCAGTGCTGTGCCTGGGCTTCTTATACAACATCATCTTGCCTGTTGTCAGAGGCATTTTTTTTTCTTCCTGTCTTATTTAGATGCCTATAATTTTTCCTATAAAATTATGATAGCTGGTTTCTGTCTTCACATGTAAATGGATATTAAATGCCATCACATTGTGGTTTCACATTCTCTCAATGACTAACAGTGTCATGTATCTTTCACATCTTCTTTGGAGGAATACCTCTTGAACTTTTAACACTATGTTGGATAGAAGTATGAGAGCAGGGATTTTATTTTCATGTTTTACACTATAATGGACAGAAGCACAAGCGTGTGGATTCTGCCTTCTTCCTGATCTTAGAGGAAAATCTGACTTTCCACCATGAAGTGTGAAGTGAGCTGCAGGCTTATTTTATATCTATGTAGGCAGAAATAACCACATTACACATATCATATATGTCTACACATAATTGTGCAGTAAATTTAAGATAATTATGCAATAAATTTAAGCATTGCATGTATACACCAATATATGCATCAGTATGAGTATAATTAGCATATCCATCAGTTTCAAAAGTTTTCCTTTTGAGCTTTGGTAATCCTGACATTTCATTCTTCTCTTTTGATCTGTTCAATTTCATTGTAATTATCTTGCAGTTTCTAGGTTTTGTTATAAATAGAAAAATTTAGACATACCATCTTCTCTGCCTCACAATTAACATAATTATTCATTTAAGATATTGTATATCAATATATCAATAACTTATTCCATTATATTGCTGAGTAATAGTCCATCTTATGAACCATCCTTCCTTGCATTCCTGGGAAGAATCCCACTTGACCATCATAATTGATCTTTTTAATCATTCTTGGATTTGCTTTGCTAGTTTCTTAAGGATTTTTAAATCTATGTTTATCAAGAGTATTAATTAAAAGTATAATCATGGGAAATCAGGGATGGTGGCAACATACATGTATTTTTAGTACTTGAGAGGTCAAGGCAGCAGAATCATAAATGCAAAGTCATCTTTAACTACATATTAGTTGGAGGCTAGCTAGGGCTGCATAAGACCTTGTTTCATTTTTTTTCTTTTTTTAAATTTATTTTATTTTATTAATTTTTTTGTACTCAGTGAATACAGTCAAGTTGGTACCATTGTTAGCCTCCTCCATGCCCTACCCCGTCCCTCTGGCCCCTCTTTGTTGAGGTATATGGGTCATGCATTGTGGAGCTAGCCCACAGTTATGGGTAGGAGAAATGTCTCTGCGTATCATGACCCAACATGTGGGTCTGCTTCAGTGATGAGGTATTGGGATCCTCTGTGTCTCTGGATGTTTGATTTGGCAGGAGTTGATTGTTCTCTGTGTCGATCTCCTTCACCCTTGCAATGGTACCAGGTTCACCAAGAAAACAGCACCCTTGCTTATTTCGCTAATTATTCTTAGTTTCTTTTTGTTTTTTAATTAGGACTACTCTAGATACCTGATGAAGCTAGAAAATGCAGTGTTTGCAGCATTATTTTTTATCTGACTAGCTTATTGCACTTAGAATAATGTCCTCAAGGCTCATCTGTTCTGCATCATATACCCATTGTGGCTGAATCATACTCCATTGATGGCTAGGCCATATTTTGATGGACATTTGCATTTCTCTCATCTGTCAGTTATTACAAATAATGCTCCAATGAAAGTGTGGGAACAAATATTTCTTTGGGACCTTGCTTTCAATTATGTTGGCTATACATTCAGGTTGTATGGTAGCTCTACTTTTAATTTCTGAGGCTCTGCCACTTTCTTTCCCACAGAAGCTATGCATTTGCACATTCTCACAGGCTTCCCATGTCCAGCATCTTTTTCTCTGCTTGGTTTGATGTTCTAGTGGAGACAAAGTAATATCTCATCATGGTTTTGAATAGTTGATTATGTTAATAAATAGACTATCATATGCTTATTGGCCACTTTCATATGTTCTTTGGAGAAATGTTTCTTTAACTCATTTTAAATTTTTATTTATTTATTGTAGCAGAGTTATTGGTTTTCTAGATAAAAACTTGGGGTGGTTTTGTAGTAGAGTTGTTTATTTTCTAGATAAAGCATGGGGTGGCTAATCACCTATGTTAAGATACTTTGGACAGATCTGCCATCACGAAGAGTTTCCCCTGCTTCCCTTTAAGCCCTCTGTAGTCCTAGTTCTTACATTTATGTCTTTAGTCCATGTTGAGTTGAATTTACATGTGGTGTAAGGTAAATACCTAGTTCATTCTTTTGCATGTCATTATCTGTCTTTCTTAGTACTTTCATTGATAAAATATTTTTGATAATTTTGTTCAATTTTTATTTGTATTTTGAAATAAATTTCTAACATTCTTAATCAGAAGTCTAGACCTTGTCATGAAACTCTCATTGAAAAGTCCTGGAGTCAGGATCCCTGGCTCACTGAACCAAGAAGCCAGTTCTCAGATCTTGCTACATGTTTGACTCATGGAGCAGATGGACACCTACTGGGCTATGCCTTCCATCTTTAGACTCATCAATTGGTGTGAGTAACATGGCTTTGGTATTTTATAAAACACTTCAAGGTGATTGTAATGTAATCAGATTTCATGGGGGTCATTTCATGTACCCTTGAAGACATGTGAAGTCTGTCTCCCAGTACCTATGGATACGACATTATTTGGAAATAGGATCCCTGCAGATGTAATCAAGTTAGGATCTTAAACTAATGACTGGTGTCCTTCTAAGCAGAAAGACATTCAGGGACAGGCACAAAAAATAGAGCATGTTGGGCTCAGAGTTGCAGAGAGGGGAGTGATGTATCTTCATGCCAGGGACTCTGAGGGATGGCTGTCAATGCTGAAGCTGGGCAAGCACCCACTATGTCTGCAGGACAGAGCACTGTCCTGTTGACACACCTTTGTGAACTGTTAGAGAAGAAATGTTTTGTGAAGCCATCTAGCCTATAGAAATTAGCTACGGCAGCCCCAAGGCTTTGGTTTTAGTCTCATGTCTGGCTCCAGAGTTACTGAAAACTTTCCCTCCCAGTATTTGGAACAAAAGGGGAAGAATGGCTGTTAAGTTGGCTGTCAGTGATGTTTCTTCCCAAACCAAATAGATGAAAGCCATATCCTTTCATATGGGATAAAAATGAATGGGATGTGTTGTAGAGCATTTAGAAAACTCATGTACACATAAAGACTAAAACAACAGCATGTGGCAAACCCCAACATTCAGAATGAAACACTGTTACAATTGTGTTCATGTCTGCTCCAGACCATTTCTAGTATCAGTGGTTGTGCGTGTGTGCCCTGCCTTACTTCTATGTATCCATGGATACCTTTCATTTCCCATTCTGTTGATAATTTAAGCTTGTTCAATGCTAGTCTTGAGTTGGAACAAATTGGTTTGAATTTCCCCCAGGGTGGCAATCGTTATGATACTCAAATAGACAGCACATCAAAGACAGAACTAGGTACAGGGAGTACAGTAAATGCTCAGAGGAACATTGTTGAACGGGAAAGAAATTCAGAATTGTCCCACAAGATAATTTCTCAGCTTACATTGTGCACTGTTCCCAAATCAAGCATCACAGAGGAGAACTGGGACAGCTATCAGGATCACCAGGTAGAACATTTTCTTTTTCTATGACTTAAAAGCCATAAAAATCCTTTGCAATTTCAAATGTTAGATTCATCTGTTATTATCTTTTCATGGATGTTTTCTCTGGCAGACAGAACACTTTACGGCTGAGAAGCTGGGATTTGTTTATCTCTGCACTTAATGTGCAGTTTCTAAGGTACTGAAGGCTCAGTGTGTACACACTGCAGGTGACGATTTCCACAGCAAGCTCAGTTCACTTCTGTTATCTCTGTCTCAGAGAAAAGACAACACTTTCTTTCCAAGTATTCAGTCTGTGAGCCTGTGAGGCTGCAGTGAATCTCTTGTATCTCTCTGTCCATCCATCATCAGGTCCCTTCCATTCCACCTCACCTCCCTTTCTTTTTGTACTTGCCACTCCATCTCAGCCCACACAGCCTTTTATCTGTGAGACTGCTGGTGAGACTGCTCAGTGGTTAAAGATACTTGTGTGCATGCCCTCTGACCAAAGTTCTATTCTCTCCACCACCTATATAAAGTTGGATGCAAAGTGGTGCACACATCTATAATTTCAACCTGTCTATGGTAATGGGAGATGGAGCCAGGTGAATCTGGAAGCTCATAAGCAGTATTAGCAAATAAGACCTTGTCTCATAACAAGGTGAAGGGAGAGAAAAAACACCTAGAGGTTGTCCTCCAACTTACACATACACACACACCATGGCATGGGCATTTTCATATACCCTACACATATACACACACAATTAAAAAGTAAATATAAAGCTGAAGAGATGGCTTAGTGGTTAAGGCACTTGCCTGCCAAATGAAAGGACCCAGGTTCAATTTCCCAGGACCTACCTAAGCCAGATGCACAAGGTGGCATATACATCTGGAGTTCATTGGCAGTGTCTAAAGGCCCTAGTGTTCCCATTTTCTCTCTCCTTATCTATCTGCCTCTTTCTCTATCTCTCTCAAATAAATGGAAATAAATATGGAAAAAAATTAAAGAGAAATACCTAACTAGAGCACCTATAAATGTCATTCAATCCTTAGTTCTCTATGTTCTGGTCAGGAAACTTTTTTCTTCTCTCTTAATCCTTTCCCTCTTTCCTCCAACAAAACTAACATCAGTGGCTTTCCAGTGCTTCGGAAATAATGCTGTGCTCCCTGAATGTTCGGAGTGACATAGCTACTTTCCGCTGCTTCAGATGCACCTTGTACAGCATTCTGCTTCCTGTTCTCTGGTCTACAGTCCTTGTTTCTACATATCTATATATGTTCTTCCTCCAACCACAGGTCCTTTGCACATGCACTTTCCTCAGTCCAGAGCCTCCTGTGCTCCCTTGGTACCCTGCTCACCCCACATTCACCTATAGGTCTCTAGGAGCAAAGAGGTCAGCTGGGAGGAAACATTGCAGCTTTCTCTTTGTCAGTCAAACCCCTACTATAGCTCTGGCTCACTAAGTCCTTCATAACACTTGTCATAGATAATATTTAATCTTTTATAGTTACTTCTGCAATTAATTGAGTAAAATCTACCTTCTTCATTAGGCCCTATACTCCCTAGAGACTGGGACATACGTGTTTTGTATGTATTTTATCTTTGCTTCCTACGAAGTGCTTCAGAAAGTTGAGGGGGCAAGGGAGATGGTTCAGTGGGTTAAAATGCTTGCTGTTCAAGCATTAGGATCTGAGTTTGAATTCCCAGAACTCATTTAAACTTTTGGGTGTGGTGTTGAATGCCTGTAATCCTAGTACTGGGGAGGTAGAAACAAGAGGTCTCTAGGTTCAGCAAGACAGCTTTTCTCAAAGAATAAAGTGGAGAGTGTTGACCTTTAGTGCACACACACCCACCACAGCTATACCCATGCACATATGAGCATGCATACATACATACATGCCACACACACCCACATGCACGCACACACATACTTGTACCTATGCTCATATACAAACATACTACACACACACACACACACACACACGGGCAAAGAGAAAAGAAAACGTAGTTGCTGAGTGGATGACACATACTCAGCACCCATAGCTATTAGGTGAGTGCATGCAGGAAGACTGAACCCATTTAAGCAGAAGCAAAAGCATGTTACCCTGATAATCTCATGTTCTGAAGACTCTTGCAAGACAGATCCTCCAGAAACTGTCCCACTGACCATGGACTTTTGACCAAAGTGCACTTAGTGAAGGGCATTCTGCATGCCCTCAAGGGTTCAATGGAGACTTTAGGGCCCATGAATCAAAGTGCTATTGAAACTGCCCTTGACCTGTTCTGCTAGATGCCAAGGAAGGTGGTTTTAGGGCTTCTCACACTGATCTGCTCTGCCTGTTCTACCTGATGAAGTGATTTTTCAATAAATAGGAGAGTAAAGCTTCAGAGGCATGTTGTTTTGGTTAAGTTTTTATGCACATGGGAAGTGGGGAGAGTGCTCATCTGTGCTGGAAGATATTCTTCCAACCTTTTATTTTCAATCTTTTCCAGCCTTTATGTTTTGGATTGTCCCAGCTTGGCAACATGAACCTTTTAATTACAGAACCTAATCATCTTTTTTAAAAAAATCATTGTACTTCATTATAATGATTGTTTTTAAATTTATGACTGAAGCCTCTTGGTCCCCACAATGAACACCAATAACCCCACTGGAGACCTTGATCATCTTTTATCAGTTGGCTCCCTTATATATGTGACTTCATTCCTCTTGAGCTTATTTATTTATTTATTTTATCAGAGAGAGTGGGAGAGAGAAAGAGAATTGGCATGCCAGGGCCTCAGACACTGAAATCAAACTCCAGATATGTGTGCTAACTAGTGGGCATGTGTAACCTTGCAGGCTTACATCACCTTGTGTGTCTAGTTTATGTGGGACCTGGAGATCAAACATGAGTCCTTAGGCTTCCCAGGCAAGTGCCTTAACTTCAAAGCCATCTCTCCAGCCCTCTAGCCTTTTTTTTATTTTATACAAATGTTTTCTTTCTTCTTGTGTTTTCTCTTCTTCTTCACCATTTAGAAAGGAGGTACTCATTCTTACTTTCCATAATTAGCTTGGAGATATTTACTTATTATTACTAGACCCAAGGGATACCTGCTCCATTTATCCTTCAGAAAGACACGGGCAAAAGATCCCATTATTGCTGCAAAGTCTAGAATATTCTTTGTAACTCTGTTTAAAAAAAAATCATCCTTTGAAGCCAGGTGTGAGCACTTGTCACCCTAGCACACAAGAGACTGACATAAAAGACCTGCAAGTTTGAAGCCAGCCTAGGCCTAACAGTGAAACCTTATCGCAAACAACAGGGCTGGGCAGGAGGCTCACCAGTTAAAGGCATTTTCTTGCAAAACCTGACACCTCAGTTTTGTTTCCCCTAGCACCTACCTAAAGCCTTATGCAAATGTGGCACAAGCATCTGGCATTCACTTGCAGTGACAGGAAAGCATGGCTCATGTAATCATGCATGCACACACAGATGCAAACAAATAAGAAATAAAATGAAAGCTCAAATTAAAAAACAACAAGAAGAGGGCTGGAGAGATAGCTTAGCAGTTAAGCACTTGCCTGTGAAGCCTAAGGACCATGGTTCAAGGCTCGATTTCCCAGGACCCATGTTAGCCAGATGCACAAGGGGGCACATGCATCTGGAGTTCATTTGCAGTGGCTGAAAGCCCTGGCGCGCCCATTCTCTCTCTCTCTCCCTCTCCCTCTTTCTCCTTTCTCTGTCACTCTCAAATAAATAAACAATAAACAAAAAAATTAAAAAAAAACAACAAGAACATAATAAATGGAATGTATTGTATCAGTGGTGGAATGATTGCCTAACATGCATAAGGCTTTGTGTGGAATTATCAACATGGTTAAAAAAAAAGAATTGTGCTCGCTTCGGCAGCACATATACTAAAATTGGAACGATACAGAGAAGATTAGCATGGCCCCTGCGCAAAGATGATATGCAAATTCGTTAAGCGTTCCATATCTTTAAAAAAAAATTAACAATGCTAACAAACAAACAATAAATAAAAAATAGTTTGGGTCAATTCTTATTTACAACAAAGCAGAGAAAATGCATGTTGCACAGTCACACACACAAATACATGCACACACACACATGAACATACACACATGAATATATGCACACCTTTGCTTTCTCAAGTAAAGACAGATCAATTACATTCAAATCCTTAACTACTCTTGGCAAATGGACTCTTGTGTTTGTTGTGAGGTAAAATGCTTTTACTTCATTACAAACAAGTCATAGTTTTTCTGATTCCATTTTATCAGTGAGGATATTCAGCTACAATTAGAGCAAGGTTTTGAATCAGTCCAATATTTCTGTAAGCTAAATTTACGCAGATTCACACATACCACATATTTAGGTAACATTTAGGTAACATTGGTGTGTTCAAGAGCTTGGGGGTTAGATGGCAGCTTTATCTTGTGCTGTACTGCACACATATACAGCACTTGAACAAATACGATTTTGCAGCCATGTGGGGATAGCCACAAAGTTTGGCCTCTGGCCTATTTCCTTCCTAACATAGCCTGGTCTCCCTACTAATTCTCCTGGTGCACATTATCACCTAGCAAGATTTGATTTTAATTCTTGTAAAGATAGGCTTAATGCAAAGTAAATTAGATTCTTTACTGGAATTTCCTTTAGTGTGAATGAGAAATATAAAATGCCAATATTAAATAGCAAATTAATCTTGATTAATTTTTTATGGTTTAGCTAATAGCTGATGGGATACATCTTAGATAATTATTTCTATTAATGCCACATCTTGGTGTTTTAATTAACCATGTGGTTAATTCTGATTGGTTTTGCTTTCTTGAATAAACGAAGAGGGATCCTGGCTCAGGTTTATACCTGGAATGTTAACACCTTTCCACCTCTCCAGGGAAGGAAGCAGTCACTTTTCCAAGGGATGGAAGAGCAAGAGGAGGAGCATGAGAACAGGGTGACAGTTAAGGAAAGTGTCCTGTCACCAGCCACAAGATAGAGGGTATTCACCTTCATGAATTTTGAGTTAAGGATGAAGAAATCACAAAAGGCAGCAAGTAAATGAGAAGGGAGGAAAAGCAGAGAGTGAGACTTGGGGTAGATTTGTTCATTAAGCAAAAAATCCAATTCTAAAAGTAACTTCCTCACAGACTGAAGGAGTATGTTGTCCCCTCATTTGTTCTGCTACTGCTGTGCACATATGAGGCATGTGCTGCACCCAGTAGACACAAGGTGGAGATGGCAATGCCTCATGAGTGTTGAGTGCTCAAAGCCCACCTGGGGAGCTGGTGCAGTTCCTTAATGAGGCTGCTTGGGCTCATAGGGTCCATGTGGAGCACAGTTTGCTTCAAATTCAAAACAATAATACCTGACTAATACTAATTAATACTATTTTTGAGCAGATTTAGGTATAAAACAAAGCTCATTGTGACATTCTTCTTTATCATTACTTTTACACTTGTATGTCTGTGTACTCATGTTCATACATGTATGATGACATTTGTAAGGGAAATGTATATCAAATTCTCATTCCCTCCTCTAGTGTTGGAATTCTCTGCACACAGAATTATACCTACCTTGGGGAGTGGTAAGGAAGTTCATGCCTCACATCTGATAGCCAAGAGTGACATTTCCCAACAGTAGCATGACAACAACAGCCCAGTCCTCAACTGTTGCCTCTCTTTCCTGAGACTCTGCCCTGTGGCTTCCTATTCTGTCTTCAGAGATGCAAAGTTGTGAGGTGAGACATTCCAATATGATTCAAATGGAACAGAGAGTGGGCACAGTGATACTAGGAAAGAATACATCACGTTGTGTGTCCACAACATACTTCTCATTATACAGGGAAGTTATCTCACTATCTGAAGTCAAGTTGGCTATGTGGAAACAGAAAATGACACACCTGACACCCCTTAAATCTTGCTGGTGGAAAATCACCCCTCAAGGTGGAGGACTGCCAGCCTCAAATGGTGGCTTTTAAATGATAAAGCACTTGAGTGGAGGAAAGGCAGGTACTTGGAAGCAACAACACCCCAAACCAGCAAATACAGTGGAGTACTGCACACACTTGCATTGTGGGTGTTGTGCGCTCTCATCCTAATATTGGACTGGAAGCTAAGCTTACTCTCTATTTGGTACCATGAAGTTGGCTGTGTGTTTAAATCCTTTTTTGAGAAGAAAGGGCACAGGGATTCCAGATGAAATTGAAATGCGTTATAATTCTAAACACCTTGGACTTTGCATTCTGAGACTGAGAGCGATTGGAGAGGAATCTGTATTTATTGAAGTGTTTGCTGAAGGAAATAGTGTTTGTTCTCGTAATGCTGAAGCAGGGCTGTAGCAAGTAGATTTTCCCATCAACATGGTGATAATGAACTCAGTGTGCCCTGCTGCCCCCTCACTAATTAACTCAAGCATCATGAAAGAGCTCTGCAGATAGTCTCAGAATTACAGCATGGTGAAGATGTTCCTCATTGCAGAATCCATCCTACAAATGAGATGGAAGAAACACTAATGAATTCACTTCGAAACCCAGTGTTATAGCACAAAGATCACTGAAGTGCTGGATAAGAACCAGTAAATTGCTATTTATTTCCTAGAAATGAGTAAGTACAGAGGTGGGGTTTCATTATGAGAATACTTGATTTAAGATTGATTTCTGGAGATCCATTAAGATAGAGGAAGCCTTGTCCTGAAGATCCCAGGATGCTGTGACAGAGCTCAGTAAGCAATGATGAGATCAGTTTCAAATCTGACACATAGTAGGTGCTTCTTTAGTTTTTAGCTTTTGTACATGTGCATGTAGTGTGTATGCATGTATAGGTACACAAGTGTAGATGTACATGCAAATGTGTGAGCACACATATGAAGGCCAGAGCACTACTGTGGGTGTCACTCCTCAGGAATGCCATCCCAGTCTTTTGGAAACAGTGTCTCTTACTGAACCTGAAGCTCACTAATTATACTAGACTGGAACCAGGGAACCCTAGCAATGCTCCTATCTCCACCTGCCCAGCACTGGGATTACAGGTGTGCACCACAATGTTTGGCTTTTTTATGAGTTCTGGGGCTTGAACTGAGGTTCTCGTGCTTACAAGGCCAACACTTTAACATCTACTCAGCCCCTGTGCTTCATGATACTTGAGAATATTCCCATGGGAAGTCCTAGAATATTTTCCAGGCTTTGCTTGACTCATTCTACTGTTATTTAAAGAACAATGCATGACCCGTATACCTCAACAAGGAGGGGCCAAGGGGAGGGGGTAGGTCACGGATGAGCCTAATAATGGTACCAAACTGACTGTATTTGCTGAATACAAAACTGACTAATAAAGGAAAAAAAAAGAATTCTTCATGTCTGAGTGTAGATGTGAATTAAATCATTTCAAAATCAAAAAAAAAAAAAAAAGGAATTCTTCATGTCTGGAACCTTGAAGATGCTGGGACACTGTCTTCTGAGCACTTAGAATCATCTACTATGATGATGACCATGTGTTATTCCCCTCGTGGTCTAACCTGGTCTATATTGGAGGCACATACAACTCTCCACGCAATCACATTCAGGTATCAAGTCCTACATGGTCTATCCTAGTCTAACTAGAGGTGGACACAAGAAGGGATGAGAAAAATCTGGCAGTAGGGAAATATTGATGGGCAATGAGTAGGGGACAGCCATGAGATTCTGGTGATGTTCTTTGTGACGTGGCTATAGCTGTGATTCTTGCTTCTTAGCTTCTTTCACTGCCTGTCATGGCCTTTGTTCTATATGCCCCTTCCAGGTGGACAGTCCCTTGCCTTCTTGGCTGCTGGCTCATTTCAGCCATTAGGAAGAGTGGAGAACACTGAATGTAGGGAGGAGAGTGTGGCTTGGTGTTTGGCACCTGGCCCCAGGTCTTGTGAGCCTTTGCTTAGTGGCTCCACATTCACTACCCATGCTAGATTCCTTCTGCTTGGTTCCTTCTGTGGACTGAAGGACTCTACTGCTGCAAGCCAGCTGCCTCTGTGAAATGCCTGCACTGGTTGATGTTTCAAATGTCCCTCACAGGCTCAAGTGTTTATACATGTGGTCCCAGCTCATGGTGCTTTGGCCCTTGAAGTTTTATAGTCCAGTCCCTGAGTGTGCATGCAAGGTGAACAACTGGCTTCCTGCTGGTATCATGCCTTCCCAGCCATGGGAGACTGTGCTCCAGGAACTGTGAACCAGAGCAGCCCTTTTCTTCCTTGGGTTCCTTCTCAGGTTTGGGGTCACAGTGGTGAGCTAAGTAACTAATACGCCCCAGCCAGTGGGCCTCAGCTCCCACCAGTACTGGCTTTATCCTAATTCCAGTGTGTCATCCATTTTCAGCTTTCACCCAGTTGGTCTTTTATCCATATCCCAGCTGCAATGAGAACTGAGAAGACAAGATGTGCTCAGAGATGCTGTAACCCACTCAGTATCTTTTCAATTAAACTCCTTTTCTGTTTCTCTCAGTCAATGTAACTATCTGCTGTTGTAACTGATAACCTCGGTCAAGACAGCCAGTGGTATGCTTCACAAGACTAGGAACCTCTGTACTCCTGGACTCATGGGAAGGATAGGCTCCAAGGAGAAACTTGGTATATGTTCAGTGAATGAGTTATGTGTGATTAAATGCATGGCATTGATCTTTAGACATGAGTGTCACAGTAATATACCAAGATGTATTCTAGACCCTTCCAAGTTGCCCCCCCCAGGATGATTATCTACTTATTTCAATGATCAAAATATTCCTGTGAACTATTTTTTTGGAATTAGCTTTGAAGCAACATAGCTCATTATTTATGTGCGTTGCACAGGGACTGGCAATCATGTCAGTGTTTCTGATGATAGGAATCTTTTTTAGGTCTAGTCTTTTTGCACATTCTGCAGGTATCTGGGTGGACAGAATATTTCCATGAATGGTAGGTAAGAGCTGTGGACACTTGGGCTGCCCTCCTTTTAGATGAAATGCATACTCATGCTTACAATAATGAGTCACTCATTTCCCCTATGGGATGGCTTACCATGACTTAATGGCAGAGCTGTCCACATTTCTCAAGAGTGGGGCATGTGTGGATTAGTCGTAATAGATGACCATGGAGAATAAGAATACAGCCTGCTTGGAAGCCAACTTTTGTCTTGTAGGGTTGTTCTCACACTCCTATGCCAAGGACAGGAAGATCCAGCAGGACATTAACTCACACTATGTCTTCCCTGAGATTTCCTAGTATGGAGAAGGAATATTTTACATGGGAGGCAGTTTATGTCAGCAGGGGCTAGATCATGTATAATCAAAATTAATTTGGAAAGTCTGCTTAATTGCCTATAAATTTTAGCAGGCTTGGGTTAGTGTGGGCAGTCTGGCACAGTAATCAAACACTAAGTTGGAAGGCAATGAGATATAAGACTGAAGAAAGGAGAAGAAAAGTATCTATTGACATGCCTAGTTCTTGTGATTCTCTTGCTTTTGAGTTACCCATCAAACCTTGTGTGAAGAGAGACTAGATAAAGAATATTACAGTGATCCTGTTTGCTATTGTAGTTTCTTAATTATATCTTATTTTAAGCTTATAAGCTTTAAGACATATGCAAAATGGTCTCTTTTGAATACTAAATAAAATAGAAGAGTGCATGTAGCATCGTATTATAAAAGTGTTGATCAAAATCTCTCTCCAGTCCTATATAACACTTCTCCCAAGAGTTTGGTGATAATTTATAGCTTCCCTCGCTGCTGAATATTATCATATGACTAAGAACAGACTCCTATGGTATCATGTGTTTTTCAGGGCACCATTAAGAGAGCAAATGTATCTTTCCCAGGCCTTCTACCTCTGCTGGTTGGACCTTGGATACAAGAACTCATGGGTGACCCAGACAGCTATAAGATACAAGGGCCACAGGTGGAAGAAAACTGGTTCACTAAGTCACCTTCGTACCCAGAGTCCCAACCCCATACTTTTATGCAAGTGAGAAATAAATTTGTGTTTTCTTCAAGTTAGTTAGAGCTGTGAGTCAATCCCAGTTTAGAGAACATCCCTGTTGTAGTCTGTTCCATGTGGCTGGGATGAACTTCCAAACAGACACAGGTTATGGGAGGAAGGGATTTATTTCAAACTTATAGGTCCAGGAAAAGTTCCATCATTGGTTTAAGAAGCTGTTTCCATGCATCCAGACATAGAAGAAAAACCACCAAAAAAGCAGCACGCATGCACCTGCCAAAACTCACATAGCAATCTCCACACCTTTGGGCTAGAATCAGATCTGCCACCAATGACATGGCCTTCATCTAGGAGGTTGGAGACCCAAGTTGAAAGATTAATAAAACTCCTGAGTCTATGGAGAACATACATTCACATTTAAACTACCATAATTCCCAAGTCATGAACATGCTCAGATACCATTTGGGTATCTGGTTCAAAATAGTGTTGCAGTTACCTCTCATTGATGGACAAAACAGCTGACCAGTAGCAGCTGATAGAAGGAAAGGGTTTATTTAGGCTTACAGTTTTGAGGGGACATTTCATCATGTCAGGAAAAGCATGGTGGAGCAGACAGTCAGCTGGGTATCATATATGCACCACAACAAGAAGGGAGTGGTCTCAATCCTATGCTTGAAGCTAGGCTCTTAACCCAAGACCTACCCCCACAAAGGTTGTACCTCACAAAGGCCCCACAACTTCCCCAAATTGCTACCAGCTGGGGACCAGGTATTCAAAACACATTAGCCTTTAAGGGCAGCTCATTCAAACAACTGTGGATGGGTACTTAAGAGCTTTTGAGGCCTTCATATTAAAATTCACAAACGTTTAGAAACTTAGAGGATTGTTTAAAATGAGTTGAGACATGGACCTAATATCTCAGCCTAATAAAGAATTTCAACTGTGCTTATCAGCTGAGATTGATACTCACTCCAGCCAGACTATGGAACAGATCTCCCAACTGCCAGCTGGCCTGAATTTACCTTCAGAGTTGCAGGTAAGCTCAGAGTCCCTGAAAAGAGAGTAGAAGATTTCTGGGAGAGCAGGGTGGGCTGTATAGCCTTTTGCTGGCTTGGGGCTGCCATTTTGGTCTTCTCTTCTCTTGGCAGAACCAGGAGGGACTGATCAACTTTCCTGCAATCTCAGATGCCTTGCCCATTCCACAGACCATCAGATGTGCTGGAATTGGGTTAGACTTCCAATGGCAGTTTTTAGCTGTGATAAACAATTCCCAACTGTGTTAGTTACTTTTATATAGCTGTGATTAAAATACCTGACAGCAACAACTTGGAGGAGGACAGGTTTATTTTTGTTCATGATTTCAAGGGCTCAGTCTTAATGGTGGGGAAAGTGTGGTGCTGCAGCTCAGTTGATGGTGAGGCAGCAGGAAGCAGAGTGAGACGGAGAGTGGCCAGAGTTAATATAGGAGCAATAAACTGAAGCCATTGACCTACTTCCTCCAGCTCAGTCCTACATCCTGAGTTTCTAGAACTTTCCAAAACAGTGCCCCTATGTAGAGGTATTACATATTCAAATCATATCACCTACTGAAATCATTTGAAATAAAAACATTTCTCTTTTGAAAGGAGGTGAGGAGACTGGCAAAGTGGCTCAGTGGATAAAAGCACTTGCTAGACAAGTGTGAGGACCTGAGTTCTGATTCTCAGAACCCACATAATACCACACACTGGATGCTGTAGCATGCATCTATAATACCAGCTCTCCTATGGTGAGATGCAAAGCAGAAACAGAATGCCCAGAAGTCTGAGGGCCAGCTAGCCTGGTGAACACAGCATTAAGCTACAAAGAGCAAGGTGGAGGGTGAGGACAGAAACCTGCACAGTTATTTGACTACCCTATGTGCACCATGACATGTGTACCTACTCACACATATGAACTGCATACACACAGGTCGTAAATACACATACACCAAGAAAAGAGGAGGAAATGGTAGTTAATACGAACTGCATACCACATAGATATGCACATATAAGGTGTTGTGACACACAAAGATAAAGGGAAGGATGGGTCATTACTATAAACTGCATAAAAGACAGACAGATTTCTGTCATACTACTTGATGACCCACCAAAGGTTAGTGGTAAGACCCTACTGCTGAAGACATCTTATGTGGTTGACATGCAAAATAGAATGGCATGGCTGGAAGCTGGAAGAGAGTCAGTCCCCAGACAGTCAGCGCGTCTAGTGCCAGAAGATGCTACATGGGCGACTGGGGGAAAATGGCCAATACCTGTCCAAGCAACTCATGGTCTAACTTACTTAGCAGCAAGTAACTTGTGATGCCCACACAAGTGCAATAGTGGCACACAGCCATGGTGGGGAACCAACTGCTCTTAATTTGGCTAACTGATCCCCTCAGTGGTATGGGACCCATAGCTGGAGCTGGGAAACAAGTCAGAAACATATCCAAACATAAGCCCACTCTCCAATATCAAGCTACTATCAATCATGGGCTACAAGAGGGCCTACACCTATTAAATTCTCCATAAAAAGTAAGGGTTATCTCTTTTGTTCTGGTGCTAACTTACTCTCCGTTGGAGAATCTGCTTCTCTTTTTCAGATAGATGTAGATCCTAAGGAGAGAGCCACCCCATCATACCTCCAAAGGGCCCTGGCTGAAAGTAAGAAAAATTGGCGAAACAAGCAAGGGTGCTGTTTTCCTGATGAAGCGGATCCCAGCACAAGGGGGAAGGAGATCAACACAGAGAAAAATCAACTCCTACCAAATCAGAGAGCCAGAGCCTCAGAGCCCCCCAACACCTCATCACTGAAGCAGACCAAAAATAAACCCAACATGGCTCAGGGAAATTTTGCAGAACAGGGGGCAGAAAGAATGTCAGAGCCACATGTTGGGTCATGATATGCAGACATTTATCTTACCGATAACTGTGGGCTAACTCCACAATGTATGACCCATATACCTCAACAAGGAGGGGCCAAGGGGAGGGGGTAGGTCACAGATGAGCCTAATAATGGTACCAAACTGACTGTATTTGCTGAATACAAAACTAACTAATAAAGAAAAAAAAGAAAAAAAATCTGCATATGCTCAGGTCATATATACAAAAAAATAAAGGGAGGATATGGTAGTTAATATGAACTACATGCACATATTCACACACCCAAAGTCAAGGGGAGGAAGTGGTCGTTAATTTCAGTTGTCAGCTTGGTTGTATCAGGAAGCATGCAAGAACTCTGATTAATATGGAGGACTAGTGGGAAGACAAAGGGGGAAAGGAAGGATAAGAGGGTAACTGAAGGGGTGAATGTGACTTGTGTACATGCATGGTCATATTGGTGGTCATTATTTTGCAAAGTTAGTATATGGTAGTTGAAAAAGAAAAGAAATGAACTGGAAATTAGTAGGCAAAACAGGATCTCAAAAGAAAAACATTTGGAGTCAGAAGGCATCAGACATAGGGAATAGTCCTCAGCTGAAGCCCATTAGGACGTGTGGAGAGAGTAATACCTGCACTGCCTGTGGGACCCAGGAACAATCTCCAGCCCGGGTGCCTGCCCCTACAGAGCTGGCAGAGCCAGGCATCAGAAGGCTGTGTGAGGAAGGGAAAATGATGCCCAGGCTTCCAGGTGTCCTCCTAAGTGCAGACGTGCTTAGCAGGAGGCTGCAACTGAATGCCCAGACTTAATCCCCACTCATCATTTACTGGGACTTTGGCATGTTAGTTTTATATCCCTAATCCCCAGATCCCTCAGTAATCAAATGGGAATAAATGAGTTTCTACATTATAGATTAAGGGTGAGGCTTAAATGAGATTAGGCCTCTAAAGAGCTTAACACAATGTTTAGAACACACAAGGCCTGGTATATGTCTGGACCATCTCCTTTTTGACAGGATACATATTGGGAATGGACAGGCCCTTCTGTCCATTTCTAGAATGATCACTGCAAAAGAACAATTCCTTTTTAAAATTTTCTTTACTTAATAGACAGGAATGGGTTTTATTATCACATTTAAGGAACATGTACTTATGTCTTCTTCCCTTTTCCCTACCACCTTACCGCTTTCTGGTTGATGTGCTAACCAACATGTTGTTCAGGTACAATGCAGACCTCTCAGCCTAGTGCCCTCATCTCATCCTAGGGGATTAGTAATGAAAGCTATAGAAAATTCCACCGAAAAAGAAATTTTATTTTCCTTTCTTTTTAAATTTTCATTCTTTCTTCTTTTCTCCCAACTTTTGTCTCGAGTTTTCAGAAGTGAAAAAAAATATTTTATTTTAGTTTAAAGAGAGAAAGAAAGTGTATGGCCCTACCAGGGCCTCTTGCTGCTGCAAATGAACTCCAGACACATGTGCCACTTTGTGTAGCTGGCTTTATGTGGATACTAGGGAACCAAACCTGAGCCTGCAGACTTTGCAAGCAAGTACCTTCAACTGCTAAGCAATCCTCCAAGTTCATCTTTCTTTCTTTTTACATGGTATATGTGTGAGGGTACATGTGGAGTCCAGAGTTTAATATTGGGAGTCCTCCCCAATCACTCTCTACCTTATTTATAAGACAGGGTCTCTCACTTGAACTCAAGGCTTACTGATTTGGTGAGTCTAGCTAGCCAGCTTACCCTAGAGATCCCCTGATTTTGCTTCTGAGTGCTAGGTTTATAAGCAGGATGTTATACTTGCCTGACAATTACATCGGTGCTGGGGATCCACACTCAGGTCCTCATGCTTGCAAGGCAAGAGCTTTACTGACTGAGCCATGGGTCCAGCCCCAGGGTTAGGATTTATTAATTCTTTTATTGAGGTGTTCAGACACAGCTGACACAGCAGCTCAAATCAGACCATCTAGAAGGGAACCGAGTTCACTCCAGCTCATGCTTCTGTCTTCCATGCTGCCAATTTTATAGGTTTACAAATTGAGAAAATCAAGATGCAAGATTCCTAGTTGAATTTCATATGAACATCATATCATTTTTAGTATAATTATACTCAAAAATCCTACAAGAGTACAGATAGATTGGGCATGATGACACATGCTTGCTATCTCAGCACTTGGGAGGTGGTGGCAAGAGAAACAAGAGCTTAAGGCCAGCCTGGGTTATATGAGACCTTATCTCAAAAAACTTTTTGGGATATACAATATTAGTTGCATATGATATTGATGTCTGGAAATCCTACAGTTTAATGAATTTTCATTTCACTCGCGTTTTGTTCTCCACATCCTAAATTCCCAACTCTGTTCTATACCTGTTGCAGTTACCTTCACCAGATCAAGACCAGCAGATGGGAAGAAAAAGTTTACTTTCAGTGACAGTATCGATGATGGCATGGGAAAGTGTGGCACAAGCAGAGGATGGACATCACTTTTGCCACAAGTGGAAAATGACAGCAAGAAAGTGAGCTGAACTCTAGTAAGGGGAATCTGGCTATAATACCCCAATGTCTGCCCCAAGAACAAACCTCCTCCAGCAAGCCTCTGCCTCCCAAACTGCCACCAGCTGGGGACCAAAAATTGAAAGCACATGAGTTTCTGGAGACACCTGAGTCAAACCACCACAACGGCACTCAAATAAAGTAGCCACAGCTTTTCACCCTCTACTTTAGAGGGTAAGAGAAAAAAATATATGCAGAAGGCTCTCTTTCTCAGAAGTGCCAGCAAGTATCTCTGCTTATCTTTGGCTTTCACCATCCAAAAACCAATCAAAGTATACTGAGTACATAGGTCAGGTGAAGGCTACCTTTGTGTGTGTGTGTGGGGGGGCATATCAATCCCACCTAAGTCACAGTGATGACAAGGGAAAGGAGGGTTCTCCCATAAGGAAGGGAACAAGAAAAGCACTGGGTACCAGTTAAATGTTAGATACTTCACTGTGATATTTCAGCCTTTGGTCTGATAGCTACAGTGTGGTGCTTATACAGGCCAAGTGCCCACACTTGAAATGCCAAACATATTTATAAAGACTTACGTCAAGGTAAAGTGGGTTCACCATAGTGCTAGCTTTATTCCTCCTGGTTTCTGACAACTACCTGACTTTCTCTGCTAAAACCACCCTGATTTACTTCCTAAATATCCATTCCTTCCTTCTTGGTTTAGATGAGATGGAGGCATGTGATTTGGGCCTGGTGAATCAGAACCTTGCATACTTCTGGCACTGGAATTGCTCTATGGGTAGATACGTGACCATACAGTTAAGGAGACAAGACTTTAACTGTGGTTTATAGACACTATGACTGCATAAGAATGGAGGAGATGACCTTAACCTCTACTAAGTACTCAGCATGAGGGGAGAGGCTATCTGTGCACAGAGCTAGTCTGAGGTATGGGGAGAAGGCAGATTCCAGAGGCATTATCTGGACTCAGCTGCACCTGAAGTCAGGTGTGCCTTGGATGCATGTAGATATTTTTTTTTTTACCTTTTTTTAACCCAAGTCACTTTAGGTGAGTTCACCTGTCTCTTGTAATGCAAGAAGTCCTAACTATCACATTAATTAAATCTAAGTAAGGACACACTTGTTCATAGAGCCAGACACATATGTTTGAAATACTGACTCTGATCTCTTATGGCTGGCTCAGCTTGGGCGAACTATTCCAACTGCTATGCCCTCATTTGCAAAGCTGGGTGAGATGCCACTTAACTTATAGGGTTGTTTTAAGGATTATATAGGAGTTTACATGAAATAGAGAACAGATGTGAGCCACAGTGATTATACTCTAGCAGGGGTAATTATTCTTCTTGCTAACACTAACTACAGCATCATGGGGTCTATGAGATGGCACTAATCTTGATCTTTCTTGCAAAAACTAGAAATGGCCTAGAAGTTTCTCATCCCTGAATTGAGGAATAAGCCATTCCTAGTGTACACTGGCTTATGGGAACCCAGCGGGAGGAATATTTGTGAAGGGGAATATTTTATTGCATTAGTTCATTAGTACAAATTGGTATCTGCAAAGGTAAGGGTAATGACCCAGGAAGACAGCCATTTGCTAGTCACTTATGGAAGGCATACTTCCTCCTTTCATTTATTCATTTATTCACTCACTCATTCATTTAGTCATGTAATATTTCAGACATTCTTATCTTGAAGGATGTCAGACATGAATCACCTACTTTCAGTAGCTTATAGTGAGAGGAGAGGAGGAAAAAACAAGCTGGCAAATCAGTCTAGCAGACACTTTCAGATAGTGGTAAAGTGCTGTGAAGTATGGTGCGAGGTGGGGATTTAAGTGCACAGGCACTCCTGGGCAAGGAATGGGGTATTTGCATAACAATACTTACTGAAATATGGTGGTAGCTAGAGGGAGTGTGGAGTCCCAGGGAGGGAGTTGTTTTGAATTGTCTATTTTGTTTTGTTTATTTGAGAAAGGGTCTTACCATGTGACCCTGGATAGCCTTGCATTCATTATGTAGCCTAGGTTGGACTTGAGCTCATAATTCTTTTGCCTATGCCTCCAAAGTGTTCAGACTATAGGTTTGCACTACCATACCCCCTGACATTTTAAGTCATCTTTTTTGAAAGCAATATTAATTAATATTAGTCACCTAGAACTGCCAGAACAAATAGCACAGATTGACTGATCTGAGCAAAAGAAGCTCATTGTCCCACAGTTCTGGAGGCTGGAAGCCCACAATCACATACAAGTTGATTCATTCGGAAGCATTTTTATTGGCTTGAAGGTGGCTATGTGTTCCTTGTGTCTTCTTATAGCCATCCCCTTATTGTCCCCTTACATGTCCTTACTGGAAGAACATAGACATACTGGAGTAAGGTCCAATCTGATGGCCTCACTTAATCTTAACTACCTCTTCAGAGACCCTGTGTCCACAAGAAGTCATTGAGCTTGGACATATGAATTTAGACAGGACACACTTGAGCCTATGAAAACACTAAGAATTCATTTTGTGATAGTAGAGAGAAATTAATGATGCCAGAGAAAGGAGGAAATTCCAGGTTGGTTGTGTCCAGGGGTAGATCAGGGTCTAGGGTCAAGGATAGCTGCAGAGGGGCTGTTCTCCTCTCCCTAGGTGCTCCTGGCTGAAATTTTGTGTCTGGAACATGGTCTGTATACCCTTGCCTGTCACAGCTGCTTGTATAATATATGTTAGAGAGTGCACCAACCAGGCAGACTATCAGCTAATTTCTTAGGGCAATATCCTTGATCCAGCAAAGATCTTAATTAAATAAGCAATTACCTTTGAAAATATTAGTGCACATGAAGGCATAGCAAATGAATTTTCCAATTGTTCTTTTGTGGCCATAATCATTAGCTGTTGTGACTACTGAGTTTTGATCACTTTCCAAAAGGTCTGGGCAGGGCATCATCCTCAAGTGTTTGCTGAGCTGGAAAGGTAGTTGAATGAGTTCAGAGAAGTAGCCATGGCCAAGAGAGAATGTGGGCTCAAAGTGGTTCCACTGGCATCTTTGTAGAGGCTATCAATCTGAACTTTTACATGTCATTGTTCAACTTTTGAATTTTGATCAGTAATTCAACTTTTTTTGAAGAGACTGAAGGAAACACAATTATTTACTTTTGGTGACTCACTTTGTGGCCTTCTAGCCTGGATCTTCCTTACTTTTTCCAGGGGTCAGTGTGGAGGTAGGTGGTGCAAAGTGCATGCATCAAGTGCTCAGGACTAGAAGCACATGGTGGGGTGGGGGTCAAAATGCAGACCCCACCTAGGGAAGGTAGAATGCTCAGAATGCAGACCCCTCAAAGTATGGAGTGCACACATAGGATGTTCAGAACAGATCTCCAGCCCAGGTCCAAAGGACAGTAGTAGCTAACACTGACAGTCTGAACGTCTTCTTTAGTCTCCCCCACAACTCTCACCCTGCACAGTGACAGTGAAGAAGCAGTACAGACCATGTAGCCACTGCTTCCCTGGCTTCTTCTCTCTAGGTGGGTTTGGCCATTGGGAACCTTCAGTGTCAGGCGTGAGGGAAGGGTGTGAAGGCTTGAAGGATTAGCCTCCTTCTGAGAATGCTCACTCCTGGCTAGGTTCCTATGGGCAGGGGCACCTTCATGTAAAGGGCACTCCTGCTGACTAGGTCCTCTCTGCATGCCTGTCTTTCTGGGTTAGCAAACCCCTCAAGACATGACAATGGAAATGGCTCCTTGTTGATCATCCTCCCACCTCACATTGTGCTTTATGGCTTCCCTACAGACCTTTTTTTTACTCTGAGAGATCCAGCTTGGGTATCTTTTTGTTTTCTGGTGGGATCCAGAAATCCCAGGTGCTTGGCCATGTTCTATGAGCCCAACTCATTTACCATATAGCATCTCTGTTAAGACTGAAGTATAGGAATTTAAGAAGTTTGCCCAACATAACCCAAATGGAAAGTGATAGCATTGGGACTGGAACCTGACAGCTGGCTTTAGATTCTGTACTCTGAGGGGAGTTAGGGAGAACAAGCTATAAGGAGGTCACAGTTATCAGAGACCAGGAGGAGTTTGAACCACATCTTGGCAGATGCACACATTGAGAGAGGAAAAGGAAGAATGGAGAGAGAGTGTCACAGGTGTGTAACTGCCATCAGTGAGAAAGCATTTTGAAGAAGTAGAGGGGCCACTGAGTGAAGCATTGTCACCCAAGAGTTAAGGAGGTAAGAAGCGCAAGACATAGGCAGGCTGTGTCCTCTGACTCAGATGGATAACAGCAGGTTTGAAGCAGTGAGAGTCAGTATTGTGCCACTTATGACTGACAGAAAAATAAATGGAGGACAGATTAATCATAAGAAAATAGGGAAACTGACTTCAGAAGATGTAGCCTCTTGGATGCAAGAGGCTGTGCCTCCCTGGGGGCAATCAGGCCTCACCTACTGCTGTGCTTCTCTTGGTATTGTCTTGACATTAGTCCTTAGGTGGCACTGAGCTCCAGAATGCCATCAACCTTACAGGTTCATCTTGTTGAGAAAACATCTGTTTTCTTCCTTAACACCTCTAGCACAATCTAGGAATTAACTTTGAATATCTGGGGTCAAGTGCAACCATTCATGGGCCAATCACAATTGCCAAAGGGAAGTCAGGTTTTCTTTGCCTTCTTTGGGTTCCTGTGACTACCTTTGGAGCTGGGAAGTGGGGGTCACTCCAACTGAACCTCATAAGACGAGGAAAGAGTGGCTTAGTGTCAATAAGCACATGTGTCGAATGCCAGCCACTTAAAGGACAAGATTCAGGTAGTTTAGGTCTCCATTAGCTCTTGCACATCAAGACAACATGAGGCATCTATTGTAGAGGCAGGATTTATCTGCATGTAGGCAGTGATCTAATACATCACCACCAACAGCTGTCTGAGCTTCCTTACTCTACACCTTCTCCATCTCCTGGATATGAGTCCTGATGTCCACTGACCTCTATGGCTGTCATGAAGATATATGATCCTTCAGGCTCCTTGTGGAACATGCCACCATCTTTTCTTTCCTCCCCTCATTCCTTGCTGCAGCTGCCCTGGCCTCTGTGGAGGGCCATACTCCCAGCTCATGTGGTTATGAGCTCCAGCATACAACACTCTCACCCTGGAAATAAACATGCACTATTCTGTCCCTTTCTTCTTTCAGATGCCCTTTGTCTCAGTGAGGTCGTCACTGAGACATGAGACTGAGACATGAGAGCTAGAGGTTTTTGTTTTATTTTGTTTTTTCGAGGTAGAGTCTCTTTCTCTAGACCAGGCTGACCTGGAATTCCCTATGTAGTCTCAGGGTGGCCTTGAACTCATGGAAATCCTCCTACCTCTTCCTCCTGAGTGCTGGTATTAAAGGCCTGTGCCAGCACACACAGCAATAGCTAGAATTTGCCACCTTTGGCTATGTTTCCTTTCTCTGGCTCAGAATATTGCCAAGCACACAGTGTATAGTAACTTTATTGAATGAATGGATGGATGGATGGATGGATGGATGGATGGGTGCATTACTGAATGAATTATTTCCTCTGTTGACCATGAGGCATATCCAGATGCTGAAGAATCTGAATTGGGAAGTAGCATATCAGAACAGGACAGACACAGCAGAGGAAGGTCATCTTGGAGACCTTCATAAATGACATGATGTATCAAATTTCTCCAGTTCCAGTTGCCCTAGGATCGGCTCTGCCTTGGCACTCCTTTCTAAGGCTACAGCAGCCCCACCTTTTGCATCTCATTATTCAGCCAGTGTGAGTTGGGGCATCTAGTTGGCTGGATCTAATTGTGCATACTGAATGCAAATCTATTATCTTGTTACTAAAAAATACTGTGACAACAGTGCTTTGGGTTCTGCTACTCAATGATGGATGGAGATGTGACCCAGGACCCCAGAAGGAAAAGCAATGCTGTGAGCCATGGAGGAAGGACTGCATCTGGTGAGGCAGTGACAAATTGATCAGCTCAGAGTGGGGGAAAAAAAAAACCATTGAGCCAGTCAGGAAAGGAACCAGGGGCTAAGAAGAAGGGTCTCATAGAAATCTGATGTCTTGGCTTTTAAAAGCCACAATCTGTTAAACTTCAAATTTGCCAGTGGCTCTGGTATCCTATACACAGATAAGGCTGCTCAGTACCACCTGCATTCTGTTCTCATTTCCCCTCTAGCTATGATTTATCCTCTGCCCCAAACGTAGGACCAGGTCCTACCTGGCAGGACCAGGTCCCTCTAACCAACCCTAAATAGCTGCATCACAACCTGACACCCAGCCCCATAAACTGTTTACCATAGAAACCCCATCATACATTGGGTACCATTTGAGTGTGCACTCTCAGAATCAGGAGTCAGAGATGACTCCTAAAAAATGAAGCTACTTAGTTTATCTGGGAGCCAATAGCATTATTAAGCAGAATGACATTAGTGTACCATGAAAGCTCATTACTCATTCCCTGGAAAACACATATTGCAATGGTCATGCTCAGATGTCATTACAGTCCATCTAGACACATCTCCATCAATCAACAGGTGAAATGTAGCAGTCTGATAGAAGGTCTGACTTTGACTCTTGGGAGTGATTCCTTCACAGTCAAAATCCCATGCTGACCAACTGGATGTGAACATATGTGTTAAGTGGAACGTGTGACACATAGTTCAAATTACATTGGAGAAACAGAAACTTATTGTTTGCTACACACCTGGACTTCTAAAGTCTTCCATTAACATAAGACTGAAATACTTTCAAAATATTGCTCATCCTCAAATTTGGTCACATGTCAAAATAATAGCACCCTTTGAAATTCATTACAGATAATTACAGAAATGGCAAGGCAAAACTTTTGTTTGTTGAGAAACAGCTGTTGTTGGGTTTCTTACAGCAGCACCTGTGGATTCTGTCTTCTGGTAGCCAAGGGCAATTTTGCATTGATGGAAGCTCACTGTTGCTGCTGCCTCAAAGACTTCTCTACTAAGAACAGAGTTATATCTAGTGTTTTATAGTGCCACGGACACATGTAAAGATTTTTATATTTTGGAGTGTATTTTCCCCAAAGCACTTAGCTTTTAAGTAATGCTTATGTAAGTGATTTGAAGAAAAAGATCAGGCCTTTGCTTGACTGGGATTGAGTGATATTTGTAAGTGCAAAGACAAGTCTCCCAGACAAGCTGCTCTGGGGAAACCAGGGAGTACCCTTCAATGGGTTTTCCATGGCTATTCTCAGCTTTGTAACTAAAAGCTACAAGTAAGACCAGAGTCCTTTCCTGTATTGTTGGAACTAGGAATCATACATTTCCTTTGCGAAGGACAGACCCCAGAGGGATTGTACTTTGGTAAAATGGAGGTTGTCCTAAAGCTTTGTCTTTAGAGTAACTGTAATTATCTGCAGGAGACTCTCATAAGATCAGACCCACTAACATTTCCTAGTGGAAGTGGGGAGGGTCCATGAGGCTAACAAGACCCTGCCCCTTCTCTAGGTTACATCAGTGCTTAGCAATGCTGGGGTGAAGAGAGACGATTTCTTGGTGTTGTACCATAAGTTGCTTCTGCAAGTAAGTGCCCCAAACTCATTGGTTCACCAAGCTGAACTTAGCTGCAACTGTTTCTTTGGTCTGTTGCTACCCTATCTGGGGAGTATTGAAATGGACTCCAAATGGGGTTGAAGAGATGGTAAAGTATTTTACATGCAAGTATGAGGACCTGCATTCAGACCGGCAACACCAAGGCAAAAGCATGGAGGTCCATGCTGGCCATCTCAGTGCTAGGGCTGCAGAGACACTGGGGTCCTTCAGTCTTCCTAGCAAGCTTGTTCAGCTAACCAGTTAGCTCCAGGTTCAGTATGTCTCAAAAAATAAGTTAGAGAGCAATTGAGGAAGATAACTGATGTCTGCCTCTGGCCTCCATATGCAAGTGCACACATGCACATGCACCCATATATATATGAACACATATACACCCACTTACCACACCCACATTCACATGCAAAATAAGAGACTTCCCAGGAAAATTCACTCAACAGAAGTGGTTGAAAATAAGAGTCCAACACATCTCAGGAGTGAGACTACAAGGAAGAAAGAATCACCTAAGCCCTGAGGCACCTTGCTTCACTGAGTGTGGCTCTGGACCATGCAAGGACCATATTTCCTGGGAGTGACCAGCAACGCAAAGTCTGGGCCATCCTTAGTGGAAACTGCTTTCAAATATCCCTTGGCCAGAACATGCACTGTTAGATATGAGAATCCCTTCCTAGCAGGCTGGCACCGCAAGCCACCCTCTCTAGAGGGTCACCTGTTGCTTCATTACATAAATTCATCAGAAACATAAGTAATGGAGTCCCCAATCTCAAATTCTACAAACTTTAATTGTAGGTCCATGAGGTACTTAGCAGATTGGGTATTTCTTTATTCCTAGAACACAGCCCTGTCAGATTTTAGATATGTGAACTATCACTAATTTAGACATGCTTTGTACTCCACAGCAGGGAACACCTGTTTCTGATGTGAGTCCCCAGTTATGCAGGTCAGATTGAAGTGGAAATGCCCATATTTCCCTCAAACAAGGTGAGGTGGAAGATGGTGTCCAAAGGCTTGCTGGCATGTAAGTTTGAAGCAACCAGAAAAGTCTTCCTGCCACTGCTTCTGTACCCCAGAGGCTCGTGTGTCTCTTAAAAGCACTGACTTCTCTGGGGCTTAGCTTGGTGGTACAACACTTGCCTAGCATACTCCAAGGCTCTGGGTTCTACTTCCAGCATTTCAAGAAAATTAACTGTTACTGGTACAAAACAAGAAACTGATAGAAAACAGGAACACTAGACAATATTTTCCCTTCTGGGTGTTATCACTGCAGCTAAATGCTTGGGTCTAGAGTGTCTCAGAAGATGAGATGAAAAGTGGTTGTAATTTACTGCACGCATATTGCCTCAAAATACTGTGGACTGACACAGTAAGATGCAGTTATTCCTGTTCAAATGTCCAGCAGAGCTTCTGATACTATACTGATGTCAGGCCTGTGTGGAGCCAGTCTGACATTTCCATCCTTTGAACATAGATAAGCTTCCTTCCTGTTCATAAGAGCAGCCAGCTTTCTCCCTTTGAGAAATTGCTCTGAGGATGTGCATGCTTGTAATCCCAATACCTGGAAGGCTGAGACAAGAGGATTATTGAAAGTTGGAGGTCATCCTGGGCTACATATTGAGGTCATGTCCCAAAAAATGAAGGAAAAAAGGCATTCTGGAAATATTCACTTTATACATGTTATTCTTCCTATTACCTTATTGTAAGTGATGACAGTAACTGAAGTAAAATATTATATCATTTTATTGATGTTTAGCATGTCCATATGTACACAGTTCACATGTGTATGTGCGTAGGTGCACATATGTGTGTGAGCATGCACGTATAATTCAGAGGACAACCTAGAGGGTCATGTTTAGGAACACCATCTACCTCCTTGGGGACAGTGTTTCTCATTGGCATGGAGTCAACAATGAGGCTAGCAAGTGAACCACATGGATCCTCAGATTATTAGCATGTGCATCCACACCTGGTGTTTTATGCGAGTACTGGGACTCAAACTAAGGTCCTTGTGCTTTCAAAGCAAGCAGGTTACTCACTGTGCCATCTCTACCACCCTAGGTAATATATTTTAAAAATATATTATTGAATAGGTTGAGTCCACTTAAGGAAAAGCATTAAGCCCATTGCAGGAACAGCAACAGGGAAACATCAAAAACTGGAGGGATCGTAGTTGGATAATGGAAATGTAGGTGGTCCTGCAATGATGAAGCAGGAATTTATTTCTTTTATTTCTGCATTGGTCAAGCTGCAGTCACAAGCAGAAAGCATGGGATTAACAGGGAGTGGGGTTGGACTATAAAACCTCAAGGCTCATCTGCCCCCATGACCCTCTTCCTCCAGTAAGGCTCCACAAGTTTCCCAAATAGGATCACCAGCTGGGGACTAAGTGCTCAAACATACCAGTCAATGGGGGATGGTTTACACTCAAAGTATAACAAAGGCACACACTTTCTTTAAGACATAGAGCTGATCTTATCATGCTAGTATACGACAGCTAGATCACAACCCCAGTCTAGATCATACACTCACCCTTCTCAATCTCTAAAATGAAGTTTGAAAGATCTTCCACTCAGGAGAATAATATCGATTCCACTCATTGGCCATTCTTCCATGTGAAATTCTCTTGGTATCATTACCCAAAGATAAAATGTATGCTACCCAAAGCACCATTTCATTGAGTAGCTTTGACAGGGAACTGTTATCAGAAACTCTGAAAACTATACTTTCAAACTGGGAAGATCCTGCAAAATCTTTTTCAGATAGATTTCAAGGACACTTACGATAAATCTATGAAAAGAGAATGACTTATAAGCCAGGGATTCATGGAATTTGCCAGTTATTTGTGTCCCTTCTTTTGTCAATAGCATTGAGATTTGCTGTTTGTGGAGGATTATCTACTGACCTGAATCCCAGAGAGCTATCAAAATCTGCTTCTCAGATAAAGCTGTGAGGTGTATGATACATTTGTCAGTTCTGGGCATGCAGCTGCTCTGCTGAGGAGGCTCTTCACATCTTCTCTGGGCACCGTGGAGGCACAAATGAGTCACAGTCCACTTTTACTGAGAGCTTTAAACCATTCCCAAGTGCTTATTGTTTAAAAGAGTGAATAACAGCATTCATGGGTTCCTGCAAACTTTTGAAACATAATGACATGTAATTTGTTTACCTAATGTACTGCCTTGAGAATTAATGACAAGGCCAAAGTGGTGTATTGTTCTTGCATTACACAGACTGTTCTGGGGAGATCATGCTTCATTATGCAAAATCAAAACCACTGCTATTCACTTGGACACATCTCAGTGCATCACTGCCGGTGCCCTCCATGACTAGCTGCAGGGTTGTTGCTGCCCCACTGTCATAGACTTCAAAGCAAGAAAATGACTCAGGTGCTAAATCATACAAGAAGAAATGCTAATTTGGGTAGGGATTTCAAAGCCAATACTGAAATGTTTCTACAATACCCACTATGAACCTCAGAGTCTTAGAACATGGAACAGCAAGAAGAACTCTGTGTGTGGGCACACACAAGCACATGTGCATGTGAAAACCAGCCCGGTATTCTGTTTTTCAAATCTTTAAAAATGTTTTTATTTATATTTATTTATTTTCAAGCAGAGCAAAATATAAAGGAAGGGAGAAAGAGAAGAGAGAGAGAATGGGGATGCCAGGGCATCTTGCCACTTCATGAGCAACAAATGCATGAGCCACTTTGTGCATATGGCTTTACATGGGTACTGGGGATTTGAACCTGTGCCATCAGACTTTGCAAGCAAGCACTTTTAACCACTGAGCCACCTCTCCAGCCCCTGATATTCTTTATTTGATCTTTTTGACTAGAAATATTTGTTTTTATATTCTCATCTATTTTTCTCTTCTTTATTAGTGTGTATGTGTGTGTGCACACAAATGTGTATGTGTGTGCATGTTTATGTGTGTGAGTACAGGTGTGTATGCCATGGCATGTGTGTGGATGTTAGAGGACAACTTGGATGTTGGTCCTTACCTTCCACCTTATTTTGAGGCTGAGTCTCTTATTTACCACTGCATTTGCCAGGCTATCTTGCTCCCGAGCTTCTGGGTGATTCTCTTGTCTGTGCTTGCTGTAGGTGTGTTGGGATGACAGATGCCCACCTTGGTGTCCAGCCTTTTACCTGAGTGCTGCCGATCTGAGCTCAAGTACTCATGCTAGTATGGAAAGCACTTTATCCCCTGAGCCATCTCCCCAGAGAAATTTATCTTCCTCTACCACAAAATCCATACTTAAGGTGTTTGTGTCAATTTAGGGCTTTATCATTGTTTTGAAATGTTTAAAATGGAAAAGTTCTATTTCATTAGAGATCTTGTCCTGTTATCACAAGAAATTTCAATACTACCTTTGTCAAGGAAAGAAAAGTTTCTTTTTTTTCAGCACTTAATACATTTTTGAATGCCTGTAAAGATTATTTAAAAAATTCTTCACCACCTATTCATTGATGCTATCAAGAAATTGAAAAGACCATTTATGAAAGATTTGATGCAGTCATTTCAAGCACAAAACCAGAAATTTGAAAGTCATACTCAGGCATGAAGCTCAAGTTTCTCATTAAAAACTTTAAAAGAAGCCGGGTGTGGTGGCACATACCTTCAATCCCATTACTTGGGAGGGAGGCAGAGGTAGGAGGATCACCATGAGTTCTAGGCCACCCTGAGATTACATAGTGAATTATTCCAGGTCAGCCTGGACTAGAGTAAAACTCTACCTCAAAATACAAAAAAAAAAAAAAAAAAAATTGTATTTAAACTTACAAACACATTCTGTATCTGACATAGTTCTTCATTGCTTGTAATGCTTTTCTTATAACAATAACATAATATTAAGAAACAAAACTAGGCCTGGTGGTATTGCCTTGTCATCCCACCTACTCAGGAGGCTGAGGCAGAAGGATTACACATTCAAGATATGCCTGGACTACAGAGTGAGATCAAGGCCAGCTGGACAACTCATTGAGACACTGTCTTAAAACAAAAAGTGAAAAGAAGGCTGGGGATATAGGTCAATAGCAGAATGCTTGCTTACAGTGCACAAGGCCCTGGGTTCCATTCCTATTGCTGCAAAAAAGCAACTTTTTCAGGAATATCCCTGTAGCTGCTCTAAAAGCTTCTACCATTTACCCTGATCCAACTAATGTTCTGACGTATAATGCCGTTTGTGAAGTACTGACCCAGCACTAAGAGCCCCCTTGCTCATTTATTGTCATCTTTTACAACATCTAACTCTATGCAGGAAAAGCATGTTCAGGTCCCAACCACCCATCAGTGTTCTGACCATCCATTTTTGTTTTACAACGAGAGAATCATAGCTAGACAAGAGTCACAGAGCAGACAGGCCAGGGAAGTTCTCCTGAAGACAACTTGTCCTGGGCCAGCTTGGGTCATGTCTCAGCTAGCCCTCCCCACCTGCCTGGTCACTCTTAATCCTAGAGAAAATGGTCATAGGCACTTATGTGGGTTTCTTGGGGGAGCTCTGAGAAATGCAGCAGTTAGTAGGCTTGTGGAGAGCGATGTGATTATTGCTGGAGCAGGCGTATGAACATCTCTGGACCTAGGAATGACTCCTGGGCAGCAGTGAATGTGTAACTCCCTCAGGATCCTTAAGGTCATGCTGTTCCATCCTTGCTGGGTAGATGGAAAAGGTCAACAGAAATACCAGAGGGAACTGTCCAAAGAACAGAAGGAATTTGTTCAGAAGGAAGTGATGATGGTGGTGTACTTTAGGGTTGTCCTAACACCAGGTTCTCCTGAGCTCACCTCTGCTTGGCTTCAGAAGAAGCCAGCTCTTGACTGCCCAGGTCCAGTGGCCACTGCACTGCCTTTGATGCCCTTGTCAGAAAAGTAGGAGCTCATGCTCTTTCATAGGGGTTCCTCTAGTGTGAAGGGATGCATGGCTTTGTTCCAGGAGGAATTAAGTGAATTTTACTTTGAAAAAAAGTCATGTAATTTTATGATGAAACTTTAATGTTATGTCACACTGAACTTATCAGTGACAATTAGAATTTAATGTCATGAATTAGCCATTGTGATTTATGCATCTTATTAAATAAAATGTTTTATAAGTCACATTGATAAAACCTTAATATTCTTTTCCATTTTTGTCCTCACAACATCTTTCATGAATAAAATAATAAAAAAGTAAATATTTTTTTCTTTGGAAAACATTTCTGGGGTATATATGTATTCTTTTTTTGGTTTGGGTTTTCTGAGGTCAGGACTCACTCTAGCCCAGGCTGGGGGGAAATTATCTTTTAAAAATCATATTCTTCAAGGAAACCCACTAAGTGATCCTATTAGCAAGCTCCAAATTGTCCCAAATGGAGGTAAAAGAAATACAGAGGGGTTTGCGTTAAAGACCTGCAGTGACCAGCTGCCTGTCACCAAGCAGGATTCATTTAACCTGTGTAACAGTGTCTCATCTGGCAGGGAAAAAATGGAAATCCAAAACTTTTTGGAAAGTTTCTGATGTTACTCTTGGCACCAAAATTTAATTAAAAAACAAGCCGGGCGTGGTGGCGCACACCTTTAATCCCAGCACTCGGGAGGCAGAGGTAGGAGGATCGCCCGTGAGTTCAAGGCCACCCTGAGACTCCATAGTAAATTCCAGGTCAGCCTGGGCTGGAGTGAGACCCTACCTCGAAAAACCAAAAAGAAAAAAAAAATTAATTAAAAAACAAACAAAACATCCTGTGTAGCCCCAAAACAACATTTCCTTTCCTTCCTCTCTCTTTATTTCCCTCCCTCCCACACAACCCTTCTTTCTTTTGGAAGTCAAAGGATAACTTTGGGTTTCATTCCTCAGGTGCTGTCCATCTTTTCCTTTTCTTTAATATTTTATTTTTATTTATTTATTTGACAGAGAAAGAGGGAGAGAGAGAGTGAGAATGGGCACACCAAGGCCTCTGGCCACCGCAAACGAACTCTAGACACATGCGCCTCCTTGTGCATCTGGCTAATGTGGGTCCCAGGGAATTGAACCTAGATCCTTTGGCTTTGCAGGCAAATGCCTTAACTGCTAAGCCATCTCTCCAGCCCTATCTTTTCCTTTTTTGTTGACAGTTTTATGCATATTTATCATGTATTTTAAGCATAAACCCCTCCCAATACCCACCCCTCTCTCTCCTTTTCAGGGTAGGGTCTTGCTCTAGGCCAGGCTGACGTGGAATTCACTATGTAGTCTCATGGTGGCCTCGAATTCATAGCAGTCCTCCTACTCCTGCCTCCCAAGTGCTATGATTAAAGGCATATGCCATTATCTTCTCTTGTCCCCTCCCCATGTCCTTCCCCTTAACCTCTTCTTTCCCTCCAACAAACCAGTTTTTTTTTGAGACAGGGTCTCTCACTAGCCCAGAGCTCATGAATTAGCACAATCTGTCTGAGCAGTAAGCTCCAGGTATGCTGCTGTCTCTGCCTCTTGGCACTGGACTTACAGGCATACGTCACACCCAGTATTTTCACATAGGCCTTGAAGATCCAACTCAGATCCTTGTGCATGCAGTGCAAGTACTGGGAGCACCATTTGCAGTTTTGGGTGATAGGAAGGAGTGTTTAGGAAGGACACTCAGGAAGCAGGTCTCCAGTGCATTAACACTGGTACCAACACCCTGTGGAATGATCACAAACTGGGTGTACCTCTCATGGGAAATAATGAATGCTGGAGGGATGATAATCTCTCTACTTCCTCTGCTTCACATGGAAGTGTTCAGAAATGGGAACTTTTTGTTCAGGCAAGAACTGAGAAATGAAGCCTAACACGCCATTGCTGAGATGCAAACTTAGAAGAGGAGGTAGTAAGTGGGTGCTGCTCCTTGGAGAGGGACCATGACCATTCCCACATGGTATGATGAGACATTTCACAATGAACAGTGAGTTCTTTCTGGTTGTACATTAGGGGAACCCTACCATCCCCAGACATGGACCTTTTAATGCCATTAGTAAAAACTGGGAATCATGAAAAAATTCTGTTTCTTCTTCTCCTCAGAATTCTGGTGCAACTTAGATCAAGAGCAGCCCAAGTGTCAAGCAATGATCTCATGTTTTATGCACTCACATATGATTCACTTCTAAATGACATGACTTCATCAAGGACAGCCAGATAAGTCCATTGTATCTGAAGTTAAGTCTGTTAACATAGCTTGAATTAATTTTCCCAGTGTTAAAGTGCAAACAAGGCTAATAAAAGTGACACATTGACTTTTGCTGAGAGTGATGCTCAGCTTATGAGGAATGGTGGTGTAGATGAAAATGAGCCTCAAGACGATGTTAATTATACTTTATCCATTCAGAGGAGTGAACTGAAGAACTCATCCACAGAAAAGGGGATCTCGCTGTATTCATAAAGGAAAACTATATTATATTTAATGTGCTAATTAAGGCCAATGACTATAGCTGTGTTTAGAGGATAAAGAGGAAGTTTTCACACAGAGATGTGGACTTTACTGTCATTTCATCCATTCTTCCATCATTTCCTTTTCCTTCTTCTGATGTATGTATAGATACTTGATAAAAGACCACATACTAGTGGGTCATAGTAACTAAGGAGTGTGATCTACAAGACAAATGCAAAACCTGTCACACAAGCATTTACACTGGGAACACACAAAGCTGGTTTATGATCACAGAAACAACTTAAAACAATAAAATTACTAATCATGTTCAAAGTGGATTTATAACACAGGATCAATTCAACACATGCCATAAAAATCAGGGTATTGGGCTGGAAAGCTGGCTTAGCAGTTAAGGTGTTAGCCTGAACAGCCAAAAGACCCATGTTTGATTGCCCAGAACCCACATAAGCCAGACACACAAGGTGGCACATGTGTCTGGAGTTCATTTGCAGTGGTTAAAGACCCTGGCATGTTCAATCTCTCTCTCTGCCTCTTTCTCTCTCAAATAAGTAAAAGTTTTAAAAATCAAATTAAATTTTTTATACAACATTCTAACTTTTACTTAAGTCTTGTGCTAAGTTGAAAGCATGCTCCTTGCTCTGTTGCAGAAATTGGTAGGGGGAGTTCACTTCCTTCCCAACCCACACCACGCTGGTTGCTGGTACACAAGCACCCACTTCTCAGAGGCAGGACTGAATACTGTGAATAAGGTGGCTTACTTTGCCCTCTTTGAGATACTGTGGTTATTTTAGGATTGTACTCATGGAGAAGGGACTCTTCTTGCTGTCTGGGTGAGATGCACACTTCTTATCCATCCGTCACTGAGTGAGCAGGACAGCAGCATTCTAGCTGCCACTGTGAAGTGTTGCAATGTCAATGATTCTTTTTAAAAATAAGACTTTCCTATCATTACCATGGGGCAAAGATGATTGTGTCTCCATAGCCATGGCCAGGAAATGAGCAGTACACTACAGTGACTGCCAGGTGTATGGTGCTAGTAATGGGGCTGTCTTTCCCTAGAAGAAGGAGGAGGGGTGGGTCTTAGGATCCTCCTGCCTCCAGCTGGGTGTGATCTTGGGAGATGTGAACATATACATGAAGTGCAGGATTACCTGCAAGGAAACTCTATGATTCACCTGCCCTGAGGTGGTCACCACATTGGGTTGGGATTTTTCAATGATGTAGCTGTTTTTGAGTCACTCACACTCCCATAAGAAATCTCTGAGACCCTCGTAGATCTCACTCAAGCTTCTGGAGCTTGTGCCAATGAACTCACTGATTGGCTAAGTTAGAATGGATGGAATCTTTTCTGTGAGTGCAGATGCCCTATCTGGTGAGTAGTACTTATGCCTTCCCAAGAAAAGTACCAGCATAGAAGCTCACCTCTCAAGAGGCTCAAGCTCTCAAGAGCTTCCAAAGGTGAGTGGATCTTTGTACCTTCAAATTACCTTTGCCAATTTTTCACCAGTAGGGAGGGTGGCCTTAGCTTCCATTCCTTGGAAGTTCAACTCAGTGATGCCATCCAGGCTCCAGAGCACCCCAGAGTTCAACTGAGCCTGGCTACCCCTGAGCGGAATCTCTTGCCTGGCCCCCTTTCTTTCCTTCTTTCCTTACAGCATTCTCCTGAGAGTACACTCTCAAACAAGCATTCACATAAGAACCTCACCCCAGCTTCTTCTACAAAACCTAGCCTAAGACACTATTGGAATCACAGGGTCCACAGCCAAGGGAATAGATGACAGTAGGCAGGACACCAAGGGTTTAGGAGGCAGTTGTGTGGGCAAGACAGGTAATCCCATCTACTAGAAAGACCTTGAGTATGAAACAGATAAAGTGTCACCTGATTTTTTTCTGCAGAATATGTTTCTATATACTCCAGATAGAGAGGACAGTGACAGAGCAAAGAAACAGTTCTATCGAAATCCAGTGAATTTACTGGGTTACTTCCAGGAGCATGGATGACTCAAAGGCATAGTGGAAAAGCCCACCAAGCAAACTGTATTGCTGACAGCTCCATTGAGGAGTCTATCCTTCCCCCAGTAATTGTTTATTGCTTATATAACCAAAGGGTCTTGTGAGCTTCTGGAATTTCATGAGCATCTGCATGCTTCTGTAAAGAAGTGTCTGGCTGTGGAAGAAGCAGCTGTGCAACAGAGGGCGGAGCCTTCCCTCAGTCCCACCTAAGCAAAGGCTAGGCACTGGCGAGGGCTCAAAGACAAACAGAAACTTGCAAGCAAGGTTTCAGACACACAGGCACCTTCCTGCAGCAAGAGTGACATTGCTGTAGGAAAAGCACAGTGTGCATGGATCACAGAACAGATATGCCTGCAGACACTTCCACGAAAGCAGACACCAGCTCTCAGCTATGGTGAAGAACTGTACTGGGAAGTTTGCTGACCTTCCCTGAACCCAGCCTTTGACTTGGCAGTAAGAAAGGAATTTATGCAACCCTGGGAGACATGTGAGAGTCAGACTTGGTATCATCTGAGAGGATGGCAAGCAGAAAGTGAAAATTGAGGTGTAAGTAAGAAAACTAGAAGTATTTACAGTTCTGATAAGCCTTGGAGCTGAGGTAATGGAGGAGACCTCAGATGTGGTTCATGCTGGGATGATTCACTGCATGGATTGGCCCAAACCACAGAGTGTGAAGAAGAGACTTCAGCTATGAGCTGCTGGGTGGTGGCACTTCCTGCTCTGTGAGGCCCATGCATACACCTGGTCTGTTAAATTTTGTGGCCATCACCTCTGTATTTCCGGTCATCTGTAGCAGAATGTATAATTTCTAGAGTGCAAGAGGGTGAAAGGTCCTGATGCTCAAGTCTTCCCATGAGGCTAAGAGATGAATTGTCCAGCAGGAGCCACAAATCACTCATTCACTGACTCAATCATTTATTTATTTGGAAATCCTATAAATGAGGCACCAAACATACCTTTTTATGGAACCAAGGGCCTTTGCATGCTAATCAAATGCTCTTGTCCCATCCCACAAATACTTATTTATTGATTAACTGCTATGAATCAGGCATTCTTAGCTCTGGTCATTTAGCAATGGTAAAAATAGAAAAGAGGTCTCTCTCATAGAGACTACAATGTAAAGCAAGAAAGAAAGTAAAGAAAGAAATCAAGCAAAGAAATGTATAGTGAGAAAGCTGGGAAGACGGCTCAGTTGGTAAAGTGCTTGCTTTGGAAACATGAAGAGGATCTGTTGTACCCATGTAAAAGCCAGATGCGGTACTGTGCTCTTATAGTCCCAGGGAGTGAGGCAGAGACAGCATAATTCCTGGGGCTCCCTAGCCAGCCAGTCTAGCCTACTTGGTGAGTTCCAGGCCCATGAGATACCATATTTGAAAAAAAAAAAAAAAAAGAAAGGTGGACAATGTTCCTGAGGAATGACATCTGAAATTGTCCCCTGGCATCCACTTGCATGTGCACACATATGTGCATATATACTCATAACCACACACATACACACACACACACACACACACACAAACAGGTCACTTCAGAGAGTGGTAAGTGCTTTAAAGTGATGTTAGATTCTCTTGCTTATGGTAGATTCTATTCACCAAATCATTTAATCATTACAACAACCTCACAGTCATGGAAATATGCTAATGCCATAAGAATGTAATGGGGGTAGACCAAGGTCATAGGTAGGAAGTGGTGGAATTAGACTCTGGCCCTGACAGCCTGGCTTCAGTGTGTGACCACATCATATTACCTTGAGTGATGGTTTTGGTACTATGGCTGTGTCACACATGGCATCCTTCCTGCTACACACAGCAGGTCAGAGTGACATATTCCAGTCAGAGAAGGCCTCTGTAGAATGTCGTCAGTAGGTAACCTTTGATCTGAGAGCTGAGTGATGAGAAAGGCATAATGAAGTGAAAGCTGTTTGAAAATTAATTATTACAGGTGGAGGAAATATCAAGTGTGAAAGTTCTCAAAAATGAAAGAACTTGGAAAGATAGGGAAATATAAAACTTTTCATTCCAGTTGGTCCTAAGTGTGCTGACATTGCTAAGTGCCTCAGAAGCAAGTCCCATTCACCACCAATGGCAGCAATGTCCTCCCTTACCCCCTTATCTGTTTGACTGAGATACCAGCTCACAGGGCTCACAAGTCAGACTCAGGTCATTGTGTAACTCGTGAGCTCTAAAATTTCTTTATGTACAACAGAAAAACTTCCATTTTTAAAGAACTTTTCCCTCAGGTCCTAGATGGATTTTTCATACTTGCGTAAATATAATAAATATCTAGAGAAAATATTCCCAAAGTACAGAGTGATTTCAAGATGTCTCTTTGAAAATGAAATTCCTCTGTACTCTCCCTGATGGGAGACGGAGCCAATGAAGACAGGGCTCTGATGTTCCCAGTCAGGGAGTGTCAGTTACACTAAAACAGGGATGGAGTAGAGTGCTTGCCTTGTAATCATGAAGACCTGAGTTCTATCCCAGACTCCATGTAACAAAACTGGGCATGGTGGCAAGTGTCTATAATCCTGGTTATGGAGAGGTAGAGATGGGAGGTTCCCTGGGCTCACAGGCCAGCCAGTCTAGCCTAAGTAGGGAGCTCCAGGCCAATGAGAGATATAGCCTTCCTGAGGAAAGATACCTGAGACTTTCTTTTGGCCCACACATGTGCATGTGCATACACGCACACACATTTATGTGTATATAAAACTACACACACATGCACCCACACACATGGACATGCATACATATATACATACAAAAAGAAAACAGGAACAACTTGTTCAAAGACTTCCTGCTCCATCCTTCAATATGAGTTTGACCTATGTGATAAATGGAGAACACTGGTCAAGACATTGGAGGCCTTATACAACTGAGAGCTTTTTCCCTCTTTTGGACACCCACTCTGAGGATGGCACTGAGAATGCTGCCACTAGACTGGAAGACAACCAAAGCAATTGAGGCTAACTGCTTACAGTGGGTGTTGGCACCCAACACATGAGAGAGATGATGCAGGCATTGTGACATCGCAGGTGCCAAAGCCCATCCACATTACTCAGAGCCCAAAAGTGTCAGGTAGTCTCAATTAAACCTCAAGGTCACAGGCCGTGACAGAAATTCCTGTTTTAAGGCACCTGGCAGAAGATAGCACAAACAACCCCTCACTTTAATGATCTCGTAAAACACACATGGCTGATGGCTTTTAGACTATGGGAGCTGTGGCTTCCCCTCCTCTGACTTTCAGGACAGGTAGAATGGAAGATAGCATTTCCATTTGGCCCCACACAATATTCCATCCCTTAGGTATATACCCCAAAGAACTGGAAATATGTATTCAAATAAATACTTGTACATATATGTTCTTGGTAGTGCTATTTACAAGATCCAAAAAGTGGACATTAGCCCAATCAATATTCATTAATGAGTGAACTGATCAACAATATACAGCCTCTAAATAATGGAAAATTATTCAGTCATTAAAATGAGAGCAAATACCAACCTGTGCTAGTAAGTTTCTACCTTGATAAGGTGTCAACATTTACATTAAATCAAGCTGCCTAAAATATAGGTCGAAAGTAAATTTATTATTTGTTTATCTCTATGAAAATGTAACTTGGGGGCTGGGGCAATATCTCAGTGTGTCAAAGTCTTTGCTGATCAAGGGTGAGTACTACAGTTCAGATCCTTAGAACTGATGTAAAGACAGATCTGTAATACCAATGCTCCTCTGATAAGGTGGGAGGTTAAGCCAGCAGAATTTTACCGGCAGCTTGTGGCCCAAGTAACCCAGAAAATACAGTGATGCACAACCAGAGACCCTACCTCAAACAATGTGGAAGGTGAGGACCAGCACCTGAAGTTGTCCACCTCCACACATGCTGTGTCACGTGCATACCCACACTCACACTCATGAATACACATACACAGATTATACACATATGCAGATAAAGTTTTTTAAATGTAATTTGGTCCACAACACTCTTCTCTTCCTACCCTTAAGTGTCCCTCTTTCCTTTCCAACTTCCTCTATCATGACCTATGCAGAGACATTTAGACCTTCCTTAGCCACAGTTTGCAGCAGTGATGCAACTTTATTTCACCACTTTTCACAGCCTCATATTTTCATTATTCCATATAAAGTATTTTTAAAAATATGTTATCAAAACCTATGATTTTCTTCTTGGTTTATTTTCAGTAAGCAGCATATAGAAGTCTGTGGCAGCCAAACTCCTCAGAGCCTTGTTCTTGGAGAAAGTGTCTCTGGTTTTAGGTTCATTTAGGAGGAAGTGGAACTAAAAATAAGATAGCTGGAATTTTAGTTTCAGACAGGCTAGTTTGCACAATCCTCTTCAGATTACTACACAGGATAACTAGCCAATCCCAACAAAGTACAGGCGTAGGCTATATGTAGGCATTGGTGCTCCGTGCCTGGGGTTTCAGACAGAGTGGAAACATCGCAGCTTGGCTATGTCTGAGGCTGTCCTGATCTTCTCATAGTTCAGGTGACATCATTTGTGGCAGCGAGTATAGAGGTACTTAGCTGGGCATGTGACCAAACAGACAGGTACAAAGAACTGCTCTGAGGCATGAAGAGTTGGAAACAGAGTTAATGGCTGATGGTACAGAATGTGTTTGGGGGGGGGGATGTGGATGTTGGGTCTCTTCCTGGACCCCTGGGAGATGAGATTCCCTGCTTTCCTTTTTAGTAGGTTGTGTCATGTGCTGACAATCAGGAACGTGGGCAGCACTTGCTGTAGAATTTCTGTTCAAAAGCGGTTAAGAGCCAGTGTATGCTCTGAGCTTCCAGGACTCACAGTCTAAACATTCTCCACCAATGAAAGAAGCCGTGAGGCTCATTGCAGCCTGAGACAGAAAGAGTATTCCATGGCAGAAGTGCCTCACAATGGATGAGTGGGGCTGTGGTGGAGCTCTCCAGTGGAGCACTTGCCTACCAAAATGAAAGTACTGGGTTCCAGCACCAGCACTGCAAAGCAAATGAGTGAAGAAACAGATGGATGGGGCATACAAAATGAGCACAATAGTCAGCTTGTAATCTCACAAGTGGGCAAATCACCTAGGGGTAAGTGCTTATGCTTGTTCACAGTACTTTGGAAGCTGGGGCAAGAGGATTGCCATAAGTTCAAGGACAACCTGGGCTACATAGTGAGTTCCAGGACAGCCTCAGCTACAGGACAGGATCTTGTCTCAAAAACAAACAAACAAACAAACAAACAAACAGAAAAACAAATGAAGGACAAGTCTGGAATATTTTGTGAGAAGAGTTATAAATCCATAGACTAAAAGAAACAATTATGAGTTCATAGCTAATATATGCATGTAATGTAATTAAATAAAACAACTCCAGTTAATAAACACAGAGGAATGATGGAAAGAGAAAATATCTGATTGAGAAACACTCAGTGAGAACTTTCAGACAAGCATGAAAAGACGGTAAGGTTTATGAGCAAAGTATGGCCTGTGGTAGGGTCACCGCCCAGTGTCAGAGAACCTCCACATCACCGTAATACACAAGGAAAAGCCATGTGGAGGAGAATCTGGCTTCCCCCATCTTACCCAAGTGCACAAAACTAACACCACTGGTAAAGGGACATATCAACACCACTTACATCCTTAGGTGATGCCCGGTGACATGCCAGCATGGTTTCCATGGGAACCATGACAAAAGGGCACAAATTTCCTGTGGACATCAGGGTTCCCAACACCATTTGTCTCCTCATAGTGTGCTTTGTCCCTTGTTGAGGATCAGCTGGCTGCACATGTGGAGTGTTCTCCCTGGTCTACTGCCTGCCTTTCTTCCAGGCCCACCCTGTTTTAATCCCTTTGGCTTTGAGATCATTATTAAATCAGGATATGTGCTGCTCCCTGCTTGCTTCTGTCTCAGGATTGCTTTCACTGTTCAGAGCACTTTATGATTACATGCGAATTTTTAAACCTGGATATGCACATGCAAAGGAATGAAACTGAACTTTTATTTTACTCTCTACACAAAAATCAACTCAAAACAGATTAAAGAATTCACATAACACTGGGAGCAGTATAATTCCCAGAAGAAAACAAAGGAAGACTCTCCATGACATTGGTCTAGACAATGATTTCATGCAGGTGACACACAAAGTCCCAGCAACAACAACAAGGTAGACAAGCAAGATTTCATCAAGCCAGAAAGCTTCCACATACCAAGAGAATAAAAGAACCAGGGTGAACAGATGGTGAATGACATGGAAGAAAACATTTGTGAACCACAGAGCCCATATGAGACTAACTTACAGAACATATGGGGAGCTGCTTCTATTCTGTAGCCAAGAACAAAACAATAGTCAATTAAAATTCACTAATAACACAATTTTAAAAGTATCTGAAGACTTTAATACACTTGATTTCTCCAATCAAGACAGAAACCCTCACTAATCATCACGGACATGTAAATCAAGACACAATGAAATGTCACCTCACTTCTGATAGGTTGGCTAAATTATCAAATCAACCAATTCCCAGTGTTAGGAGGCATGTAAAGAAAATATATTCATCTTTTTAAAAATATGCAACCATTATGCAAAACAATATGACATTTTCTTAAAAGATTAGAAACAGAATAACTGGGTATTTATTCAAGATCATTGAAACTGGTACTTGAAAAAGATATTAACATTCCCACTATCAGTATACAACATTCACAGTAGCCAAGATGTGAAGCAAAACAAGTATGTACTGGTGGGAAAATGGATAAATAAGATGTGGTATACCTATATAGCAGAATATTATTATTCAGCCACAAAAGAAGAAAATTCTGCAACATGTGTGAACAAGGAAGAGCTTGAAGCATAGTGGCAAGTGACACAGTCACAACGCTGTCGGACCTTAAGTGCACAAAGTCTCTAAAGCACACAAGCCAGAGCATCAGAAAGGAGCAGGCTAGTTGCCAGGGCCTTGCCAATGAGGATGTTGGGAGTGTATTTCTAGGTATAAAATTTAAGTCATGAGGATACTAGAAATCTGTTGCAGAGCCATACCTATAGCTAACCAAAGCCTGGACTGCTTTGAGGATAGGTTATGCTAACTGCTCTTGCCAGGATGAAGAAGAAAAATGACAAAAAGTACAACTTGGATTTAATCAACTAGAGAACACTAGGCAAACCCAAAATTAAGAGTAATCTATAAAATAATTGGCCGCTACTCATTAAGAAAAAAAGGCCATGAAGAATGAAGAGAGTGTGAGGACAAAGTCGGGGTGGTACCATATATGCCATGTGACCCTGAGCTGTACCTTTCATGCCAGAACGGGCTGTTAATGGGACCTGGTGGAGTTTGAATAGTCTCCATAAACCAGGAAGTTCATAACAGTGTGCATTTTCTGGTGCTGTGGCTATACAACATATGAGGAAATTTAATAATGAGATTATGGGAATTTTTGCTATTATTTTTGTAAGTGCATTTAAGCCTCAACTTTAAAATGAAAAGTTAATAAGTAAGGCTGGGGCAATGGCTCACTGGGTAAAGTGCTAAAGTTTAGATCTCCAAAGAAGAGCTGGCTGGTGGCAGCACACACCTGTAATCCTGGCACTGGGAGGCAGAAACAGAGAATCCCTGGGGCTTGCTGGCTAGTTAAGTAAGTTAAGTCAAGTCAGTGAGCTCTGGGTTCAGCTAAGGACCAGACCTCAAAAAATAGCAGGAAAAAAAACCCATAACATAGAGAGCAACTGAGGAAGAGGCTCAACATTGACTCTGGCCTCCATATGTATAGACAAACACACATGCACTCACAGACATGACACACACACAAGCACTCACAAAGATGACACATTCATACACATGCATGCACACACATTCACTCACAAACATGATATACACATGCACTCATAGACATGACACACGCAAAAGCACTCACAAAGATGACACGCTCTCACAATGCATACACACACATGCACTCACAGACATGATACACACATGCATGCATACACATGCACTCAGACATGACACACACACTCACACACATACATACATGCACTCACAGACATGACACTCAAACACATGTATGAACACACACATACAAACATGACACACACATGCATGCACACACATGGACTCACAGACATAATACACACATGCATGTGCACACACATGCACTCACAGACATGATGCACACATGCATGTACACACATGCATTCACAGACATGTCATACATACACATGCAGAGGCAACGTGTTTTCTCCAGGTTGACCTCAGAAGTCATGCACTGAGAGTAGTGGGGAGCAGGTCAGGGGGACATGAGATAAGAAAAGCTGACTCTTTGAGTTGTTACATGAACCAGCATGGCTGTCAAGCTAACATGAATGTCCCATAAGTGAGAAGTGTGTTTTTGCAGATAGACACTAAGATTTAAAGACCGTATTATTGTTACATAGCCTGGGAAGTTCTAACAAATGTACCTCAAGACAGCTGAGTGCAAGAAGCTAGCTCCATTTGTTCAGACTTCAGTAGAGCTCAATAGTTACTGATGGGTGATAGAAAAACAAGTTGCAACATAATAGTCAGAGAATGAATCCATCTATATTAAAATAAAGTCATAGAATTGATCTAGGTTTTCTGTGAGCATGTGTGTGTACACAAAAGGGAAAATGTAGGAGGATATGCAAGTGGAAATGGTGACATTTCTACTGGGAGGAAAAGGCTATAAGGAGAGGGTTGAGAGTCTCATCTGCAAAATGTTAAATGTGATCATTCAGAAGTCATTTGTGTAATTGAAATTTACAATAAAAGCAAGCCATGTGTTAAATAGTTGACCTCAACTAACTGCTTTGTAAATCCAGGGCAAAGATACATTTTCAATAATGAACCTCACTAATTGGGTAGGTCCTGATTCTCTCTACATTGTATAATAAAGTTTAATTTCCCCCAGTGGATTCAATCCCAGAATCAGAGTTAAAGGTAGAAACTGAATAAAGTTCATAACTCTTATTTTTCCTTAAATTGCTCATAAAGCATAAAATAGATTGTGTTTCTTTGTAAATTTTTTTGAGGATTTCATATATACATATAATGTCTTTTAATCAGATTCGCACACATGTCAGCATGTGCATACATACACACACAGAATGAGAGATGTTTGACCTTTGGCAGTGTTTGGATACCCTGCACGTGAATCCTTTCTGGAACAGGCTGATATGGAGGGATCTATTCACTGGTTTTCATCTTTTGTTGGTCAAATGTTCACGCTAAGGAAGGCCTAACTTCTCCTGCTTCTGGGGAGCATGTGTATCTGGTCAGAAAAACTGCCAGTTTCAGATGTTCAGAGTGAAAGATGCCCTTGCTTGGCAGGGAAACTGGCCTGGGGATACTTTATTCAGGGTCAAAGTGAAGTCACAAGACGTAGCTGCCCCCAGCAACAGCTGAGGAGGGAAACCAGCATCAGAAAGGCTCGAAGGTGATATGAACTCCTTAGCCAGGTTTTCACAAGTCCACACCCTGGGTGACTTTGGCCTGGCTGACTCTCACTGAGTACAGGGCAAGACATTTGTAGGAAGCAGTAACATGAGACTTTGGATAATTTACTTGACACAAGGATTTACAGGGAAGGTGTGTTAAGACTCCAGAATCAAAAGAGTAGCAGAGAAAGCAGGTTTCTTCCAGAAAGGCATGGACGGGGCATACATACCAGCTGTACAGCAGGGGCTCCAGCCTCTGCATTTAGGGAAAATGGACTTCAAAGGTCTCTAGACTCTAAGGTTTTCCTGTCAATTTAAAAAACCTTGGCAGAGAAGCTAAATGGTTCACCTTGCATGATGTGTTTTAGCTGTGATTGTTCAGTTCAGCTGAGGCTGGAGTATAGAATCATAGCAGGTTAAAGGTGCCTGTTAGAATCCTGCACTACTGGGGATAAGCATGGTCATGCTGTGAAATGGACATCCCCATTGCCTTGGAATTCCAACAGAGGAGCATTCTCCTTGTGTGACATTCATTGAGCTGAAGCAGAGCACAGCTCTGTAGGCTTCTTTCCTTGCAACAAGATTCTATGGTAAGAATGAGACATGTGACTCCACTTGACCACAAGGGAAGAAGCAAGGAGAGAAGAAAGGGCCACCAGGAGAAAAATGAATGGAAGGTTTTGGAATACAATGTGATTTAGCATCATGAACACCCATGGCTCTCAGGTCATTCCCAGGGGATGATGAGGGAGGCATGAGGCAGACAATGTGATCAGTATCATTTATACACAGTGAGTACAATGATATCTCAGGCTTTTAGAGGTCAAGTACACCGATATCTTGCCAAGTTATATTTCTGCTTTTTCTATATAGCTATCTATCACCTTTCTGCATATGTGTATGATATACATGTGTACATGTGTGCATGCTCATATGTGCATAAGTAAGGTGCACAACTGTAAGTGGCAGTGTGCTCATGTATATATGTGCATGTGTGGAGGACCAATGTTGGTATTGGGTATCTTTCTCAATTTTTCTCAACTTTATTGTGGTAGGGTCACTCTCTGAACCCTGGAGCTCACTGATTCAACTAGATTAGCTGGCCATCTGGCACCAGGTATCCTCCTGTGTCCACCTCACCAGCGCTGGAACTATAGGAGCATGTCCAGAAGGAAGGAACTGGTCATTTTGTAGGTGACAGAGACAGGACTAGACCTTGTGTGACCTCCAGTGGCAGCTTTCCTTCACATAGGCTCATTGTCAAGTGTTTCAGTATGCCAGATTAATTACGTCGATGCTAGATGACTTTTTGCTTTGTAAAGCATTTCTTCTAACACTGACATTGGATCCTTCATATTCTTGCACAGAACAGAGAATCTGAGCCTTCACTCCACTCACAGATATGGGATTTGGTTTTATATTATCAGATCCAACAGGGACAAGAGATGACATTGGCATCACAGCCCATGACAAGCCTTCATCATTGGCTAAGAGCCTGGGAGATGAATCTAGGAACAAGAATGAGGTAGAGGTGCTGGGCCAGCTTGTTTGGGTAACAGTACAGTATGCAGGGGAAAACAGAGCTGAAATGCACAGAGAGCAAAAAATGGTCCTGATGACAGGTGGAGCTCCTGGATCAAGCCATGCCTAAAATGCATATGCAGACATTTTTTTCTTACAAAGTCAATAGATATCTTTTTCTGTCTCACACTATTGAATTGGCTTTTATCTCACTTGCAATGAAATGTTTTAACTATTTTACATTTGATTGATTTCTCCAGAGAATGCACTTTGTCCCCAAACAATTTACAGGAAGTTCAGAGAATGCTCTATATGTGAAAGCCGATGGCACTCTCCCTACCTCACTCCTTACTGAATAGTCACTTTTTACCCCTTGGAACATGTGTGGAGCACCAACAATAAGATATCATTCTCACTTCAACACTGGTATTATATACCCCCACTGCTAAGAGGGACAGGAAGCAGACACAACACTGTTCCAGCATGTTCTCACCATGGCTCTGAAGCCACAACTGCTAATCTTTTGCAGACCCTTTTGTCCTTGTAGAGCTCAGTACATGTCTTCACTGACCCATCCCACCCAACAACATTCACATGCACCTAACCATTTTCATAGGAAACCTCCAAACCTTACTTTCTTTCCTTGTGCTTTCAAAATAGGAAATGAGCCAAACTCACAATATCTTTAGGACTTAAAATGCTGACAGAAAAGGTGAAAAAATGAAGAAAAAAATAAAACCTCACACCTTTTGTTTTGTGAACGTCTGCACGTTTGGAGCTTGAGCACAAAGAACATTTGTAAGCTGATGGCTGATGTGGGGGTTGGCTTTCAAAAAATACTGGGGTATGAATATTTCATCCAGCTGTGTACTAAATACTTGGAATGTGTGCTCTATACCCAATACTCCAAGGGCTGGTACATGCAGAGAATCACAGATAATCTGCAGAAGGAGGCCAGCTGCCAGTTACCTCATTAAAGAAATTTTGAGACTGCTGTTGACTCATTGAGGTAAAAAGAATTCAATATCAACTTAGTGGCTGGTGTGAGGGACAGAAATGTGACTGCAGATGGTCTGGACACCTGTCTAGGTTAAGAGGTCACATGTGAGCAGCGTACATGCTAAGGTTCTTGCATCTGCTTCCTATAGCCACTGTGACATATTATTATGCTCACTGGCTAAAAGAACAAAGATTTATTTCCTTTCACTGTTGAGTTCAGAAATAGTTTTAGCCATACCTCTTGGAACCTCAGTTATCCCATCATTAAAATGGGGGCTAATAACAGCTATGCCCCCATCGGCTATCCTGAAACTCACTGGATCAAGTCCTGTGTCCTTCCTTCTGTGAGCAGTGTATAGTAAGACTCCGTTTGGATTTGCTATTATTAGGATAAATAAATATTAATTTGGATCAAATTGTAGATACAAGGCAGAGAGAGATCACAAAGAGAGCTATGAAATAAATAAGACTTGTTATAATTTCCCTGTGGCGACTTCTGAAAATAAGGCCTTCTTAACAGGCAGCTTAGAGCTCAGCGACCCACCCACCCACCAGCTTCCCAGTTAGGTTTAACTTAGGGAAGAGTTCTGAGCAGTCTGAGCAGCATTCTTTTCTCCCTGACAGTTTATCCAGGACCACCTAGCACAGAAGGTGCTTTGCTTATTGTAACTGCCCTGTGAACAAGACCTGGACTTTCCTAACACTCTGGACATCAACAGTGAAAAAGCACCACTAAGTCTTGTACTTATGTCTGTTTGCACAACATCCCTGTGATTTTCAGAATGTTTGGTAATATTATCCCATTTCCATATAAAAAGATTAGAAAGAAATTGAGTTGCTCCTTCCTGTGGTGCACTCCACAGAGAAATTCCCCAGCAGAGAGAGGTGACAGTCTTCCTTTCCTTTCTTCTTTCTTTCTCTTCCTCCCTTCCTTCTTCTCTCTCTTTTCCTTTCTTTCTGTGGGTATGCTGGGATTACAGGCATGTGTCATTGTACCCAGCTTTTACATAGGTGCTGGGGATTTGAACTTAAGTCCTCATGCTTGAATGGCAAGCATTTTACCCACAGAACTATTCCCCTACCTTCTTTCTATTTTGGTCTTCAGCATAATGGAATTAGTGTCATAGTTTACGTGATGGCTTGTTCCATACCAAAAGTCCCTGTGCATGTCAAAGAAAACCCAGGCTTCCCTGAGTGACAGTCTTTCTCATGTGGACAGCGAGTATTATTTATGGGACTGGGTGGGCCTACAGCAAGCAGCCTGGCATTTCATGGCTAACCTGGCATTTCATGATCTTGGCAGAGTAGTTTTCAAATAACAACTCAATGATACTGATGGTGCCAAGTTCCATTGCTAACTCACTTCTGAGCTGTCCTGAGTAAGTGACAGTGCAAGGCAAAATTAGGACAATGAGGGGACATCCAGAGCCAAGGCAGGGTCCCCAAGCAGACTGCAGACATGCAGCCAGTTACCTTCATCTTAAGGCCAGTGTCATGTGTGTGCTTGTGAAACTAGGTAAGTTGGGGCACATAGTTTCCAGTTATTTAATTATGCCTTAACTAGACTTCTTTAGTTATATTAAGATTTGACATAGAGAAACAATATAGGACAATGATCAAAAGGCTGATTTTTTATGTTTTTAGACCAAGCAAATTTAGCAATTCCAAATGTAATGTGTGACATTCTTAGAGGTGCTATTCAAACTTGTTTTAAAATTAGTGCTACTAGTTTCCAATGTCATGTTTGCCCATACAGAAAGACATTAGAGGATTTCTATGAGAGTTAGGAAGTAGAACACACCATAGAAGTGTGGATTCCAGATGACTGACAGTAGCACTAAAACAACTCTGTTCACCCACAGAGTAGGCCCACCACACCACTACTGCTTGCATCTTATCTCACAAGCTAAGAATCAACATTATTTCCCTGTCCACACACTAACCAGGTTGGACCTTGCTTAGACTCTAAGATCAGATGTGTTCCCTTCTTCCCCAACCCTCACCCCTTGTGATAGCTAATCTCAATTATCAATTTGTTTGGATTTAGAATCACAATGGAAACACTGTGAGGAATTTCCTAGAATAGGTTAATTAAGTAGGGAGTACCCATCCTGAATGTGAATAGAATCACCTATGGGCTAAGATTTCAGAGTGAATAAAATTAAAAAGTGAGTTGAGCACTAGCATTCACCTCTTTCTATTTCCTGTGGATGCAATATGACCAGGCATTTTATGTCCCTGCTGCTATGAATTGCCAATCATAATGAACTTCAAACCCCTTGAAAGGTAAGCTGAAATAAACTCTTCCACTCTAAGATGTTTCTTGGCAGGCATTTCGTCACAGCAATGGGAAAAGTAACCAAGACACCTTGCTTCCCAAAACTTTTGTGGGGTGCCTTTACATTATGCCCTCTGATATCTACCATTTTGACTTATTTTGTCACTTATTTGCTTATCTGTTTCTTGTGTCTCCTGCCTCCTAACTGCTAACTCCATGGGAGAGGGAGCCATGCTTGTTTTATTTACCAAAGTTACTCTTTGCCCAAAGAATGCTAGGCACAATGTTTATGAGCATATGAATGAGTAGATGAGGAAAGTCTACAAAGTAGTCTTCATTAGAAAACAACACATTTTGAAATTATGATAAATTACAAAAAGTACATAAAATCATGTAAAATATCCAAGAAAGAACAATTTATTAGTTACTTCCATTCTGCTTCTCTGCCATGAAACTTCTTTGACTACCATATCAAAATGCAAGCAGTGTGTACTTATACTCACTTGTCTTTAAAATAATCAATGACCCATTATATTCTTTAGACATCATGAATTAAATATAGTGGCAAAATTCAATGATCATTCTGACACTGCAGAATCTCCTTAGTTAATTCACAAATGAATTTTAAGACAAAAAAATAGCATATACTACTTAGACATTAGATGGACCTACTAAGTAGAATTAGGGAAAAGCTAGAGTGTTTTGAATTCAGTTGTTTTTCTTGGGATCGTCTACATGTAGAGAATATGGGAGAGAAGGAAAGTATGCTAGGGACAGGGCTTCATCTACCTAGAACAGGTAGTGCTGTTGTAGGTGGATATTGAGTAGCTAGCTATAGTTTAGCTGTTTCACTACTGAGAAGGGAGCAGGTAGCTATAGCTTTTAGTCAACATTTGCAAGAACAGAGCTGCTTACATCAGTAGGAAGCCTGCGGACTTTTGTATTCATAGTACACAGGGTCTCTTAAAAGCCTTTGATCACTCATTTAATGAGAATCCAGGGGTTTGGGATATGGCCCAGAGAGTTAAATGTGTGCCTTGCAAACATGAGGACTAGAATTTGACTCCCAGATCCATGGAAAAAAGAAAGCAGGAATGATGGAGCATGTTTGTAATTCCAGTGCTGGGGAGGTAGAGACAGGAGGATCCCCAGAGTGCACTGGCCACTTAGTCTAGCCTAATTGATCAGCTATGGACCAATGAGAGGCCTTGTCTCGAAGGAGAATAGATGACATTCCTGAGGATGACAGGAAGTTGAGAAGTTATCCTCTTGTGTTCAGAAGCATATATACACATGTGTACCACACACACACACACACACACACACACACACACACACACACCTCACAGAGAGATTCCAGTCCCCCTATGTTTCTATGTGCACACAAAGACAAGTGAGTACAATTAGGAACACATTACCCATGTCATCTCAGGGAGGTAGCTCCTTGGATGTGAGTAGGAACTGATTCTTTGTGAAACTGTTAGAATCACAATGTAAACATCTCACTTTCTACTTGACACCCCTCACATTCTCGCTTCTAGGAGGAGTCATTCCTCTCCAGTCATTGTTCTTTGTTGGACTCCTGAGGACTGATTCTTTTCATGTTTCTGTAAGTGGTTGATGATGGCTGATGGCTTTTTGCGATTCTAAAATGCAGAGAGAAGAGACCATCCAATCTTTTGTTTAATTACTAGTTGGGTAATTATCTTATTGCTGCTTAGGCACCAAATTATCTAGATAGCTTTTGCTCCACAGTCCCTGTGGGTGTGTATCTTTAATGTTCTCTCTCTTCTCACATTAGCTTACAAGGGCATGCATGGGTGAACCCTTAGCCATACAAGCTCTGTAGGATGGACTGATGCTTTGTAAAGCTGATCCAACCAACAGATGAATTTCTCCTGCAACAAGGGCACCCTGACCATCTCAAGGAGAGACTCCTTCTCTGAGATGTGCTGTCTTCTGACTTGTTGCTGGCATTCACTAAGTCTTCAAACATTAGGAGAGCTGTGTACCTTGTAGACAGAGTAATTAAAATGTGCTCAATATGGATTTTGCTAGAAGAAAAGACATTCTGCATTCCAAACTTGCTGATAGTTAATAGGTGGTCAAACCAGATAAGCATTGAATCTTAAGGGGGAGACAAAACAAAGTTAGATCTCAACTTTTAAGAAAAAATGAAAAATTTACAGAAAAATGCCCATAAAAGTAATTTTTTGTGTCTCGAAGTTTCTTCTAAGGCACTTGAACCAGAAGTGGCCAGTTGGAAACAATCATTTGTTACAAAGCATAGTTAAAGATGAAAACCATACTTCCAAAATTGTCCTAGTGATGAGGACCTGCAGATTCTATGGACAAAATGCCTTGATAAAGGCAGCTGTGTAGAAGACTGAAGCTCTGATGCCATCTACAAGTGATTAAAGTGGGAAAGATGTATATGGAGTCATAGTCCAGCTGGCATGGTGGGTTTGCCGGGGGAGGATCTATAGGGAAGCTGTGGCAGGAAGGAAAGTCCACAGCCCAGCTACAGTTGCCAGGGGAGGGCTTACACGGCAACAGGGATAGTATAACATCCCCAGGGAGCCATCAGTGCCTCATTGGAAATAGAGGGCCAGATTGTCAGAAGAGGACTGACTTAGGGGAACGTCAGAAAACATAGAGGGAAAAGCCAGTTCCAAGATGAACTAATCTTTGCATCCAACTTTAACTTGGAGGCTGACTAATAAAGGGGGTCACCCAGTGGTCTTTTATGAGAGGGTGTTGGAAATTGCACTCAGAGCCTTGCAAATGCTAGACAAGTGCTCTACCACTGAGCTATAGTGCTCATATAATGCTCCACCACTCACTGGCTTTTTTGTTGTTGTTGTTTTCAATGTAGGATCTCACTCTAGCCCAGGCTGACCTGGCAGTCACTCTGTAGTCTCAGGCTGCTCTTGAGCTCAAAGCAGTCCTCCTACCTCTGCCTCCCAAGTGCTCAAATTAAAGATATTTGCCAATAGAAATAAATACCATAGGTGTCTCAGTTGTTGGCTTGAGCAACAAGGTGGAGAGAAGTAGGATTTACTTAGTCAAACTTTTTGAAGAAAACATTTATGGAAAATAAAAATCCATTGATTTTTAGAATGGGTGGAGATATATGTGTATATATATACATATATATATATATATATATATATATATATATATATATACCAATCATGTGATAAAATGTGACACAAATCTGGACATGGCATTTCTGTCATTCATTTGCTCATCTGAAGACATTTTTGATGGGTACATGTATTAAGACCAAAATCATTCTTGCCTTCATGTTGATGGGAACAAAAAAGCAAACAGAAATATAATACATATGGAGTGTCAGAGACTGGTTCCAGCCAGGGCACAAACATTAGAATGGCAAGATTCTGGGCTTATCACAAAGAGCCATCAGGAGCACTGAGAGAGGGCCTATGAGGCCCAAGGGCTGTAGTATGAATCATAGCAACTAGGATGATGGGTTTGGCAGGAATAGAGAAGTTACTAGAAGGAAGAGGATTCAAATATAAAGATGGTGGGTTTAGTGTAGGATAATCTGGCTTGAATCATGTACTAGGTAGCTAAGGGGAATGAGCCTGTAGGTCTGGAAGAATTCTAGGATAGAGATGCATGTACTGGGCTTGGAAACAAGCATATGGCATGATGTTTAAAATCATGAAAAGTATGAGCTCAGGTCTGCAGTAAAGGACTCCAGAGCCTATTCCTCAGAACATTTCTGTATTCATGAGACTGACTGAGGATAAGTAATAAGGAAAGAGGGTGAAAAGAACTATTCATGAGTGAAGAAGGAATTCGTTGTGTGTGCTGTCCCAGGACCTTATGTTCCCTGTTCTGCCCAGTTTCTGTCAGTGACTGCAGTGAAGTCACTGTATGCTCATCCCAGTCATGCCATGCGGTACCATAATCAGTGTGCTTAGCTACATGTTTAGGTACCTCAAGGATTTCATTAGGTCAGAGTGATGATGGGGTCTGTGTCATGAGATAATAGTGTAGAGAAATGCCCAGCATAGCTTCTGGGCTCAGAACCCTCACTGTACCACAAGCAATCACCATGCCACCATGAAGAAGCACACAAACTAGGCATGTATGAAAGACAAGGAGATGTAGACAGCTTGCAGTCAGCAATTCCATGGGGCTTCTTGAAAGCATTCTCTGCAAATTGGATGTATTTCATGAGAATATGGTTCCCAAAATGAGATGCTCTGGCCAGCATCAACTCTCTGCTTTGCTAACATTCTCCTGGACACCATTTTTAGTTCTGAGGCTATAAATAAAGATTGGGACAAAAGATGAGACTGGTGTATGATTCAATGGTGAGAAGAAGATGAGTCATCACCTGTAGGGGGCTCAGCAGTCCAAGGGCATCTGAGGAGAGCAGGGAATATATGGGAACTTCACAGCCTGTTGCTAAGAAAATGGCAAAAACTCTATTAAATGGATAGGGTCAGTGTGGAGCTCTTTCATAGGCAGGAAGAGCAGAAGCTAAGATAGAAACTTGTCACAGTTGTATGAGCACAGATTACAGGAGAAGAGGCTTTCCATCCTGTGGGTCTCATTTATTTCTCCTATCATTCCAGAAGTTCCTGGCATCACACACCTACTGCTTGGTCGGGCTGTGGTCCTGTTTTGTTGTCTTGTTTGGAAGGTCAAAATCTCTAGGAAGTCTGCGTCACCCATCACCCAAATATGGGACTGTATGCTATATTCTTCTCTCTGCTCCCAAGGCACACAGACATACCATGCCACACGCATGTGTCTAGGGATGTGTCAGCTCTGCACCTCTCATGGGCACAGGTCCATACTTTAACGCTGATGGCTTATCAGCTCCAGTATTGGAGTCTGATGGGCTCTTTCTGGCCATGTGACTTGCATCAGCTTATTTTCTATTCATGAACCTCAATCTTTCCATCTGAAGAGTGGTCATGATGCCAACACAGTGAACATCCTAGGCCCTCATTGAGACCCTCTTTATTTATCATATAGGTTCAAACCCTTTCTTAGTAGTTGAATTCAATGTCCATTATCATCTCCCACTTATTTAAAGCAAAAAGAATTCCTTTAAATGAAGGGTAGGTCTTTCTAGAGAGACAAGGGTAATACATGTGATCCTTATACCCAAATCTATGATCTACAGGTGTGTTCAGTCTACACCCCATGCACCACATGACTAAGAAAGTGAACCAACACATTTGGAGGTGACAATATCATGCCACAATGTAGAAAGTTAAGACACCCCTGTTAGAGTATTAAGTTTTCCATTTGAGAAAGGAGGCTGGTCTTCCTATTGTTTTCATGCAGTACTGGGGATTAAACCCAGTGTCTTGGACACTAGGCAGCTGCTATACTGCTGAGCCAAATCCCTAGCCCTCTAAAACAGGTTCTTGTCAAATTGACCATGCTGGTACTGAAATCACTTTATACTCCAGGCAGGCCTGATGCTTGCAATCTTCCTGCCTCAGTCTCCGGAGTAGCTGGAATGACAGGCCTGTACCACCATGCCTGCCTTCACTTTACATTTTAAAGAAGAGTCTGTTGCTGCTATGATCATTGGGTAAAATAATTACTCAGCTGTCCAATCCATTGTAACTGAAACATGTGTGGGTGAAACTCTCTGGTCTCTGCTAACCTGCTTTGCAAAATCCTTTTCTCAGTCATCCCATCCTTCCCACAAACTGTCTTCTTACACTTATATGTCATATGCATGTAGCTGGGGGTTTATGTGGATTGAGAGTCTTCCTTGATGTTCATCCCAGAACTGTGCAGGCCTCAGAGAAGTGGAAATACATTGCCTCATGTCAGTAGCTGACAGGTGGAGAAAAAGTGAACAACATGCCCCTCAGCTGGCAATTCCAAATCCTCATGCAGAGCAGCACTCTGCTGTTTTAGAATTCTGCCATCCATGCATAAAGCGCTGCTTCTTCCCACTTCTATTTGTACTTCTCAGATTTTATAATTGCAGAAACTTGAGTAGCAACTTTTATATCTTCTCTGATCTGGTTATAAACTTCTCAGACACCCAGAATGGTTCCATTAAACATCGAATCAGTGTCCACTTAGCATAGGTGTTGTATTCTACATTAAGTTCTATGAATGTCCAGACAGGAACCAAGCTGATGAAAATACACTAAAGGAATTAACAAACCATGGCCTCACTGTTGGTGAGCTAAAAAGAAGTTAAATTGACTCTGTAATCAGGTGCTGATTGTTTGAGGGACTGTGATAAGAGGTCATTAGGATTTTGCTTAAGATGGTCAAATGGCCCTGCTACATGTTTGTTAAATCCTTTCAGATGGGAAAGTCACAGGTTATAAATGAATACATTTCAAAGGCTTAACTTTTGGCTGACAACCACTCTTTAACTTTTAATCCCATGAACCTTAATTTAGCTGTTGAAAGCCAGATTGGCTGGAAGGACATGTTTGCTGGCTTGTGTTCACAGCATGAGAGCTGTCACCCTAACCATGGGAATGACTTGTTTCCTGATGTATACAGGTATACTTTACTAGTGAGGAGTTGTAGGCAGGTTCTTTCTTCAGTCATTGTGCCATTATTTTGACTTTTAAAGTGCCTTGTTTTGGTAGGGAGTATATGGTTTCTTGAGATTTGCTTAGTACATAAAATGCAAAAGCAGTCAACATCATCCAAACTGAACAATCATACCTGACCTGTGTCTTTCTGTGGGGGATTTCCTAGGCCATGTCACCCATTCCTGTTGTCAACCTGAATCACCCCTGACAGCCTGCGGAGACAGAGGACCCTGGTACCAGCTGATCTAAGCTGGTCATAGAGGTATCCCCTTGGCTGGCATAAGCTCAGGACATCTACCTGAGACTAGCCAGGAGTCTTTGAGGAATTTAAGAAAGACAGTGGCCTGCTTGGCACAGTCTGACAGACAGGAAGGCTAGAGAAAGGCTGTTCTTTCAAAGATGAGTATACACACACACAGACACACACACACACACATATATATGTGTGTATATATATATATATATATATATACTGGTTTCAAGATATTTCAATATCAGTTCTCTCATTAAAAGTGATTTTGGGCCAGGTGTGGTGGTGCACACCTTTAATCCCAGCACTCGGGAGGTGGAGGTAGGTGGATTACCGAGAGTTCAAGGCCACCCTGAGACTACGTAGTGAATTCTACCTCAGGTGAGCCAGAGTGAGACCCTACCTTGAAAAAAAGTGATTTTGGGGCCGGGCGTGGTGGCGCACGCCTTTAATCCCAGCACTCGGGAGGCAGAGGTAGGAGGATTGCCATGAGTTCGAGGTCACCCTGAGACTACAGAGTGAATTCCAGGTCAGCCTGGGCCAGAGTGAGACCCTACCTCAAAAAACCAAAAAAAAAAAAAAAAAGTGATTTTGACTTCTGGATCAATACATGGTAACCAGCACTATTACAAACATAGGCTCTTACTATTTTGAACTTGGAGTCCTCTGTCTTCTGATGTACATTATAGACACTGATGGTGAACACTGAATGACGTCTTAGATGAACATGTGTTATGGATTAAAGGTGCCTATTAAATGCTTGCATTGGGCATGGGTCTTCATGAACTGCCTTATTCCACTACAACTGCCTCAAAGGTCCTGTTTTACATAACAATGAAAACAGGCACTTTAGTCATGTGGGAAATGCACTCCTGGATTGGTGGGCTCAGGCTCCATGCAGTCCAGGCAATGGGTTATCTGAGCCCTGAGTCTGGCCACTCATGCTTGCTCTGCTTCCTGTCAGGTATATCTATGGAATCTATGAAAGCTCACCTCCAGCAGGCAAAGTAAATTGGTACAACAGGATTTATTAGCCTCCCTTATTTCTCTTCCCCTGCATTTGAAAAATGAATTTCTGAGATCTTATAGGTGATATTTTTCCCCTGCCTTTCTTCTTTCCTTTTATACTTCCAACTCAGGCATGTTGGACTGAGCTTCAATAGTCATTCTTTATCACAAGGTGATTTTGAGAATGAAGACACATAAAAAAAACATAAACCCACTTTGATTCTGGGACCCTTAAGATCAGGAAGCCACTTGAGAGCCTCTGAGAGCTTGCCACTTGGTTCACTTTAAATTAAAAAAAAAAATTAAAAAAAAACCCTCTCAGTGTTGTTAAAGCTACTGATTTGTGGCCTCTGTTTTATGTCGCCAAATGAATCCATCCGTATCCAGTGTGCTAACATATTCTGATCCTAAGACAATGTGAGTTTACTTTGAAAATGTTTTAACAGGTCCAACATTGTCATTTCACACTTACCTGGCAGGAGAGGGAAGGTGCCACACACATAACCACAATACTTACTCTTTAGAATATTGCCAATTTAATTAGTCTTTTTATTCGCAGAGGACCACATTTTCTTTTAATTTAATTTATCAGAAAAGGACAACAGTGATAACTACTTCCATTTTTGGTAATTGCCCAAGTATAGTTTCCCTGTTACCTATTATATAATAATAAATCATTTCATATTAATATTGCATTACTAACAATATCACATTACTAGCAGTAACACAATATCAGCAGTAATAATTACCACACAGCCAGTTCCAGACCCTGTGTTAACTTCTAGCTTCACCACCATTAAACCAAAAATGAATATAAAGAGATGAGCTGGAAGAGAAGGAAGAGATGGGAACAAGAATACATGTGACATGTAAATAAGAGGGAAAATGCAGGGGGAGAAGTACTGGAGAGAACAGGAATCAACAAAAACAAATTAGATTTAGAATGTCATTTTTTAAATTTTAAAAGCTATGCATGTGTATGCACACACATGCATGCACATGTGTTATATGTGTGCACATGTACATGTGAATGTGGAAGCCAAAAGTCAATGTCCCATGTCTTCCACAATTGCACTTCATCTTACATTTTGAGACAGGGTGTGGTAGCCTAAAAGTGATAGTGTAAATGTATGGCCCCCATTGTCTTATTAAAATTAAGTTTGTAACTTGGGTCTCTAGCCACAAGCTGGGGGCAGTGTCACTGGGGGCATATCCTGGAATCAGCCCTAAGGTATATTTGGGGGCAGATCTGAATTTAGCCCAAGGGTATGGGGAGAGCAGTTTGAGCTCTGGTGTTTGGTGATGTCTTTTTGCTTGTATCTATAAAAGACAGCCAGCTTCTTCCATCATTGATGGCATTCCCCTAGACTCTGCAAGCCTGAAACAAACCCCTTGCTCCAGTAAACTATGTCTTGTTGGATGTTCGTCTCAGCAACGTGGAGATGACTACAACATAGGGCCTCTCACTGACCACGGGATGCACCCCTTCAGTTATAGATGTTGGCTAGCAAGCTCTGTGGACTTCCTTTCTCTGCTTCTCATCCCTGGGAGTACAGCACACATGGTCATACCTAGCTGAATGGGTGTTGAGGACCCAAACTCAAGTCCACATGATTACAGGGCAAGCACTTTACTGACTATGCCAACTTCCCAGTCCATAAAGTCCTCTTATAAAAATATTTATGAAGGAAATAAAATAGTATTGTTCTAAGACAAAAGCTATACTATATTGCACCTATGTACCAACTTAGAAATCAATATATATTAAATGAATTATAAAGGAGAAACAGGGGCAAATTATTTATAATAACATAATATTTACTTGACTGCATACAATGTAGAGGCAGGAACTATTATTAGGCAAGACTGCATTTGGATGCCTGCACTGTGACATAGACAGGCTGTGAGGGGAAGGAGCTAACCCGGATCATTGTGAAGGAAACATAACATAGGTGGTATAGCTGCTGATGCTTAGTATGAGGTGACAGAGCACACAGCCTCCACTTCAGCAAATGGTCCGAGTTTGTCTGTCCTGCATTCCCAGGGCAGACAGCGCAGTAGCACTTTCTGTTCTGGTAGTGCTGGCTGTGGCCTCCTCTTAGGCTACTGGCTCCCTGAATCACTAACCCCAGCTACAATGAACATTTTTTTATTCCTAACACTCCATCTGTGTTGAGTCTTGGCTTTTCTTTCTTCTTGGACAGCTGGCTCTCCTTACATTTTCCCAGGCTGGACATTTTGTTGCAAGTATCACCTGTTCAGTGACCAGCTGGTCCAAAGCACTCCTCACTCAGCCACACAGCATTACTGAGTTTCCTTTGACGTGTGTGTTGGCTCTGAAATCATCTCGCTCAATTATTCTGTTTTTAAATATTTTTAATTTTCTCATGTGTATAGTGTGCATGTGCATAAGCATGTAGGAGCAGATGTGCAAGAGCCCATGTACATGTTGAGGCCAGAGGTTGACAACCATTGAATGTCTTCCTTGATGGCGCACGTGAACCTCAACCTCACTAATTCAGCTAGTGTAGCTGATCAGCTTGCCCAGGGATCTCTGTCCCCACTTCCTGAGCACTGGAGTTACAGACCAATTTCACTATGCCCACGCAGAATTCACATGGGTTCAGGGATCTGAACTCTGGTCCTCATGCTTTCAAGTAAGTGCTTTATCCACTGAGCAATCTCCTCAATCCCTCTTGCTTAGTTATTCTTTTTTTAAAATTTTATTTCTAAAATTTTTTGTTTATTTTTATTTATTTATTTGAGAGCGACAGACCAAAGAAGAAAGAGGCAGTTACAGAATGGGCATGCCAGGCCCTGCAGCCACTGCAAACGAACTCCATACGCATGCACGTCCTTGTGCATCTGGCTAACATGGGTCCTGGGGAATAAAGCCTCAAACTGGGGTCCCTAGGCTTCACAGGCAAGCGCTTAACTTCTCAGCCATCTCTCCAGCCCACTCAGTTATTCCTGTCTTATTTACTGCTTCTGCTGAGCAGAGCATGTGCTTGCTATGTCCTCAAACCCAAAGCTAATACCTGGCTCACAGGGAGGCTCCTGCGGCCTGAGTGGGTCATCCGTCTGCAGTGCCCACAACATGAGTCAGATCTCAATTAGTTGTTCATGGAGAGACATGGTGGTATAGATGCTGAGGCTGTAATAACAGCTCCCACATTTGTTTTGTACCACATACCTGCAATGGTATTGTGGTTGAACTGCCACCTCACTGTGAATCACCTCTGCAGAGGACAGCTCATTAAGAAGCACCAAAGGGAGTCCTGGGGCCAAGAAGGAAGTCAGTGGCTTGTGTATAAAATATCATTCATTTTCAGATGAATTTTATTTGAACAGGACATAAACAGTTCTTATTTTATGAGTGTATTCATATTTTCCCAAGTTCATTTTGTACCATGCACTGATCAGCAGCCTTCCCTCTGCTCTCATGATGGACAAGGCAGAATGGGCTGGTCATGAACATGGACTCTGGGCCTATCCAGCTGGGAGCTGGTTCCAGATAACCAGCTCAGCTGCGCAGCTTGGGAACAGGCTTCAGGCTCTGTTGCCTCCTTCCATCTGGGAAGTAGGGGCCAGAGCAGCACCCATATTCCTGGGCCATGATGGGACTCACACAACATACATATGGCATTGCACAGGACTGTACCTGGTACCTGAGAAACAGAAAGCCCTGGATATAATTCACAAGTCCTGTTTGGGGAATAGTGTCCACTCAACAAACATGCAAAGGAAAAAGGAGGCTTGGAGCATAGTTTTCTCAAGGGCTGAGTCATGTCTTAATTTGCACTTGGTTGAGGAAGTATGAAAATGAAAGTGATGGTGTGCTAAGCATTGTGACTGAATTTTCAAAAAGTCTCAGTAAAACAACAGAGGGTGGCTGGCATATTAATTAGCAGGCTGACATGTGGAAGGAATATCAGAAAAAGTCAAACAAAAGGAGTCAAAAGGAGTCAAGAATCTGCTTTTATGACAAAAATAAAAATAAATCTCATTATTGGAGCCAGAAAATCAAGCATCCCCCATCATCTTAGGACTCTTCTCAAGTTCTGGTCTCATTGGGGGACTGTCATGCTGTGTTCTCTGCGTTGACTTCAGATCTGATGGTAAGTAAGACTACATTCTCCCTCTCCCCGACTACCCATAGGTGCTGTGTATTGTAGCAAGTGGTGGGACTATTTATACATGTTCTCTGCATATCTACTGTGGGCTGGCACCATGCTTTCAGCTGGATACAGGAATGTGACGAGGTCTTGGACTGAGACTCAACTCAGCTCTAGGAGGAGAAAGGCAAGCAAAGTGAATATGCCAAGCAACTAAAGTCCTGTGGATCCTGAAGGTGAAGGGGAGACAGACTGATGAAAAACAAATTTGTTTCATTTAAGGATAGAAATATACCAGGTTCAGCAAAACTTATTTAAAACCTATTTCATGAGGCTGAGGAGATGGCTCAGTGGGGAAGTGTGCTTGCTATGAAAGCATGAGGACTTGGGCTCAATCCCCAGCACTCAAGTAAAAAGCTAGACATGGCCATGCATGTCTGTAACCCCAGCGCTGAGGAGTGTAGAGAAGTTCTGGGGCTCACGGAGCAGCCAGTCTAACCAGAAAAGGGTGAGCTCCACATTTAGTGACAGACTATGCCTCAGATAAATAAGGTAGAAGAACAGCTGAGGACACATGACATCTTCCTGTGGCTTCTTCACAGGTAGCATGGGGCATAAGCATCTTCACACGTATGTGTGTATAGCAGCCCCCACATATACTACACACATGTGTTACATATGCCACAGATACCAAACATAACACACACACACACATCATGGAAATGTTTGTAAAATACATCACTATAAAAGTGAGGGGGATTCTGCCGGCCAGGTTCATGGAAGTGGAGTACTGAATTGCAGGTTTACGGATACCTGCCTTAATCAAAAAGATTTATGGATACATCAGTGGTGAAGCAAGGTGATTTGTTCTTGGTGTCCCTGGAATCTTATGTACAAGTTGTTAGCATTCAGCCAAGTCAGTGCAGGGTCTGCAGGATGGTGGTTCCCAGTATGGTATTACTTTCTTATGGATACCCTACCCCATCCCACCCCTTCACTTCGGTTGGTAAAGAAAAGACCCCTGGGTATAAATACACTGTGTCAGAGCAAACTTTGTAAGGGGGCTGGGAGACTGAATGGGTTTAGGTGACTTTCAAAGAACTGAATGAAAGGTGGCAGATGGGGCATTCTGAGCTCAGGTTCTATAAGGCATCATGGGGTCAGCTACTACAGTTTACAGTGTCCAGTGGCAGGACCTTAGCCAGCAAAAAGAACAGCTTGTGTACTGTGCTTTCATTGCAAGGAAATAGAGTTAACACAATGCTATCTGGCTGTGAGAAGACCCCTGGGAGGAGAAGAAGGCATGGCAAGTGGGCTGGGAAACAGAAGCTCTGAGATGCACTTGTGTCTCCTTTGGTGTCATGCTCAGGGAAGACTCTGAGCAAACCTTATGTTGCTCTTTGCAAAGGAAGAGCACCGGGCAGCAATGCTGAGTCTTTGTCTTAGTATCCCTTGGTCTTCTGCTGGATTTTCCAGGCTGGCTCTGGCAGACACATATGTCCCCATGTGCCCCTTATGTCTTTGTAATGTTGTGGGCTATCACCACATCCAAGTCTTTTCAGGGCTAGAATCCTCTTCTGATTATGCCATGGGTAGCATGCCCTGATTGCCCTGCTTACGTTTAATCTGTAGTCTTAGGTCAACAGTGATCATATTTAGAAGTTGATAGGTGAAGCTCAGGTGAAACAAAACAATGCCCTTGCTGGGAGCCCATCCCCACAGGGCAGGTGCTTTTATTGCAGGAAGTGTTGAGCAGCCCATGCATTTCCTGACCTTATAGCCACAGCTACAATGACAGCAGCCAAACAGCCTTTTCCAGACATATGGAAAAAGGTAGGCTGTATTTTGAAAGAAAGAACATCTTCAAATGAGTGTCAACCCACTCACAGGAATGGTGTCCGTGCAGCCAAAGAATATGTCAGTCTCTCTCTCAGCCACTGCCAATATACCATTAGTGTTTTTTTTTTTTTAAATCAGAATTCCTTCTCTGAGGACTGAGATGCACTTTACCTACAACACAGCATGATTTCCTGAATAGAAAAAGAATAATAAAATTCATATACATTCACTACTGTATTAAGAAAATACAAACACTTCCAGGGCCCAGGACATGAGGGGATTGCACCTCATTTCAAAGCTTTTCTGGAGGCATGATTGCATAGCCATAGAAAAGGGGAGGTGCCAGCAATGCCCCATATTGGCCTCAAGTCCTTCATGGCCCACAAGTGTCACAGTGTCATTTACCATCAGCATCACTTTTTGAGGTGTTATTGCTTATCAGGGTGTGCTGTGCTGGAAGTTTCACTATTCAGAGAACTGATAAAAGCAAGTAAGGGCTGGAGAGATGGCTTAGCAGTTAAGGCATTGGCCTTCAAAGCCTAAGGTCCCAGGTTCAATTCCCCAGTACACACTTAAACCAGATGCAAAAGGTGGTGTGTACGTCTGGAGTTCGTTTGCAGTGGCTAGAGGCCCTGGTATGACCATTCTCTGTCTCTCCCTCTCCCTCCCTCTCTCTATCTCTATTTGCCTCTTCCTCCCTCTCTCTCCCTCTATCATAAATAAATAAATAAATAAATAAATTTTAAAAAACAAGTAAAACCAGGCCTGTTTTCTCATCTTGGAAATGATTGGGAGGGGGCATTCAAGGGGTTTCAATTATGGAAAAGATCAATGGATTTGATTAGATTAAAAATTAAACCAGGGCCAAGATATGACTCAGTGGCAAAGTACTTGTTGAGCACATATAGGGCTCTAAGTTCATCTCCAGAACTGCAGAAAAAATTATTTGAACAAATGGGCAGATCTCTCTGCATCCCACTCCTCTAAATACAACCTGTGAAATTAGAAGGCAAATCCATCTGGGACAACAATCCAAGGTTACTGTCACCAATAAGCAGAGGGAAAAGAAAGGTAGTTTCCAATGTCTGGGGAGGAGGATTTGTGTTTAGTAGGTTTAGCACTTTGGTTCAATTTAACAGAACTTGAGAATGTTCATATGACCGAACTCTACCTTGAAGATGGATAAGATGATAAATTTGGTATTATGAGATTTTTTTCAAATGAAAAAGTATTTAGAAAAAAGTAATAAGTTTAATTCCCAGGAGGAAATAAAATGGGTGATGAGTAAATGTTTAATAAAGAAATAAAAAGTGTAATCCAAGAAGAGCAAATTAAGGTTACTCTGAGTCATACTGTTTATTTAATAAATTGTCTAATTTTAAAAAATTAATATTCTTTGTTGGCAAAGTTGCAGGAAAATGGGTATCATTAGGCACAACAGGTAGAAGTGTAAATTAGTTAAACTTCCCAGGAGGCAATTCAGCAGCCATTACAGAAAAGTATCACAAAATTACATATCCTTTGATTCACATTCTTGGATTAAAGTTGTTTCTAAATATTTACCTCAAGGAATTAATTGGAGATATGTAGAAATATTTCTTTCTTCTTTTGCCAAAACATGAACCAAAATCTATCATAACAACAGTTATAGTGGTAGTGTAGTAGAGCCTTATGGAGAATTTCTGGACACACTCTTTATTTCTGTCTTTCCTCCACACCTATTTACAGTACGGAGGAAGGTCCTACTACCTTCTATTAGGGTGTGTCCCTATGTGGCCTCTGTTTGCTGTCCTACCATTGTTACCTCATTCCACTGGGTAGTCAGGTCAGGGTAAACCTGCCCTCATGGGTGTTTCTTTCTTCCTCCACTGTTGTGCATGTCTAGCTGGGCACATGGCTTCAGTGAATGAGCCTTGCATTTAACCAGTCTCCCTTGCAGCAAGATGTGGTCACATAATCAAGTTCTTGGCTGATAGGAAGGGAGTAAAATGGTGTGTGCACTCAGCAAGAGATCATATCCACCCTGGCCCTCTGCCTCTTCCTACTAGGTGCAAGATGGACATGGTTGTGATTAATTTGGGGCCCATGGGATGAGCACAGTAATTCTGTGTCACTCCATCACAGAGGGCTATCTTTCCAAACCTCTGGAGCCATCAGACAGCCCCACAGTGGGAGTCTTCAGACAGAAGGGACACCAAGCCCTTCAGACAACATGGTAGGGTTTTTCTTGCAGCAGTCAGAGTTCAGTCTCTAACTGCCTCTGATGTCCCTCTTGCTCACAACTTCATTCTAAACCCAGAGTATTTTTCTACAACCAGAAATGAGTACACATGATTGCCTACTGGCTGCCCTGCAGGGGCTTCAGAATGCTTCAGACAATCTAACTCTGTACTCAGGCATCCAGCCTGGTGCCTCTGATTTCAGTTCCTCACTGTGGTCTACAGAGTGGGAATTCCTTCTGTTCACTACCAAATATCCCCTGATGAGCAAAAGATTAACAAAAGCAAAGGCATTTTATGATAGTAAAATGTTCTAGAAACCATCAATGGAGGATTCAGAAATACCCCAGATATAGAGTGAAGGGAGCTCCTCAGACCAAAAGAGTTTGAATTCAGTTCATTCAGTCCAGTTCAAGGATCAGTGATGTGTGCATGCTGTCTGGGGATCAAGGATCAGTGATGTGTGCATGCTGTCTGGGGGTCAAGGATCAGTGAAGTGTGCATGCTGTCTGGGGTGAGGATGGTGAAATCTGAGAAAGAGAGTAAGCCCTTCACTGGGAGAACATATAGCCTCGCTGTCAGGTGTCACTTGTATTTGCACTGAGTGACAGAGTGATCATAATCATATCTATTGCTTTTTGCATGTCTGCTATAGGCTGGAGTCCTTCTAAGGGCCCTCTAGTGTCTGATTGATGGATTGATTTTTGTAGTGCTGGGAATCAAAACCAAGGTCTTGAGCAAGCACCCAAGCACTGAGCTCCAGTCCTAGCTATAGCTGCTGCCATCCTGCAGTCAGTGGCTAGCATGGCTCTCTACCCTGTGCAGATAAAGCACAGAACTCCATGATGTACAGCTGTGTGTCTGGGAAGGTTAGTTGTATGATCCTTCTCTATAATAGGCTAAACAAGACCAGTTAGAGAATAGCATGCACTCAGCACCAAGGTGAACCATCTCCCTGATGTGGGAATGCAGGTGTAGCTCATCACTTTGTAAAAACTGTTTTCCTCTTATTTCTCTGTAGCAGCATCTGCCACATGACAGCTTTCTTCACAGGTAGGTGTGGCCACTTGCATAATTGAACCAAGTGTTCCCCATAGTTCTAAGTCTGTGAAGTTCTTAAGAAGGTGCACATTTATCAAATCATCAATGATACTAAAAGACAGACCCATACCTACTACTTGGAGTTTCTTTTCTAAATACAATCATTGTTTTTGTTAGCATGCAGAGTTTTAGGTATTATTATGACATTTTCAAACATGATTGCCTCCCTTTACATGCATACCAATAAATATTACAGGCTAGGATCCAAATTCTAGAGCATGATAGAGAACATGAGGTTTTAGACTTTCTGAATTTGTGTTACCTTTCTTAATCTAATTTTTCCCATATCACTCTATTATGGAAATAAGTATGGAGATTTCTCAAAAAAATAGAAATAGAACTGCCATATGACCCCACTGCCACTTCTGTGCATATACTCAAAGACTCTAAGTCCTTATACAGAGACACTGCTCATCCATGTATACTGCAGCTCCATTCACAATAGCTAGGAAATGGATCCAGTCTAGACATCCATGATAATAGATAATGAAAATGTGGTACACATGAATTTTACTTTGAATACAATCTTAGAAATATTATTTAGAATGCACAGCATTGGCTGTTGGCAGTAGGCTTCATGCTACATTTTATTCCCATCTTGCTTATGCTCACTTGTATCCCCTTCCAGTTTGAGGCAAAGTAATGAGTCTTCCCCTTCCCAGTTCCTGGAGTTCTCTCTTACCATGGCCAGTGGTATGACTCCAATCAATTCCTTCTGGCTAACGTAGATCTTGGACACCCCCAAGTCAGACGTGATCTCTCCTGGGTATTCAACTTGCCATGTGACAAGTTGTGTGGTGGGTGGATCATTGGGCCCTTCAATCTCAATGTCAATCTGCATGACTTCATATGAGGTGCCATCCGCACTGTGGAAGAGAAGCAGAGGAGAGCAGCAATGAGGGACGGAGATGCAGTGCCCGCCTGTGTTTGTGTTTATGTGTGCCCAGCAAAGAGCAGTTTAAGGACAAACCCTGTTCAGATGCTTCACAGACTTGCCAAGGTTCAGGTGCCACCACTCTAGGACCCAAGCTCCTTCTTTTTTTTAGCTACTTGGCACACCTAGGGCAGGCTGAGTAATGACAGCAAATAGTGGCTATGTTTCCTAAATACCTTCTGACCCTCTCTCAATAAAGAAAGCTCTTTCCCTCGCTCTCATCTTTGAAAGGTTTGGAGTTTCTAAAGCTACAGTGAGTTCATTTGAATATCTAGGATTTTAAGGGCATCTGGGGTTGATATGGCTGCTCTAGGGAGGGTGAGATAGGATTGCAGGGAAACAGAAGGGAAACATAAGTAAGACCTTAGGGGCAAAGAATTGGAGCTGATATGCACAGAGAAGCAGTCAGACTTCACCCGGAGACCAGAGTAATCATGACAAATGCAAGTTTTAGACATCTTGGTTTCACAGATGTGCCTCTGGAAATGAAACCAAGTTATATTTCTAGAATGATGTTACCAGTTCTTTGGTGGTATAATTATCTGGCTAGTGCTTCAGCCTCTTAAGAACCAGTTTTTATATATTGTCTATTTTTCCCTGTGACAGGTAAAAACGAAAATGGTTCCATACCAGGCACTGCCAAGGAGGAAGTAAAGAAAGTGCAAGAGAATACTCACAGAGGGGCTGGTTGAGTAGAGATTTTAGGCATTATGATTGGCTGGATTCATTTCTAATGACTCTAGTTTTATATCTGCAAAAGTGACATTGAACTCTGGCATTTAGAAGTATGAGCTGTACTGTTTCATAAGAGAAAGGATCATGGAAATATGTTTATCACCATCCAACTCATATAAGCTCTCACAAGGAAACTTAGCAAGTCATCTTAAATAACAGGGTTGTAGAGCTGGGGATATGGCTCAGTGAGTGAATATGGTCTTGCCATGAAAGCCATGAGAACCTGAGTTTGGATTCCCAGCACTCACAAAAATGTCAGGCATGGTGGTGTGCACCTATAGTCTCAGCACTGGGGAGCTGATAGGAGGAGGAGGATCCTCTTGAGGTTTATTGCCTAGCAAGTCTAGCTGAATTAGTGAGCTCTAGGTTCAGTGAGATACCCTGTCTCAAAAATAAGGTTAACAATAATTGAATAAGACACATGGCATCAACCTCTGACTTCTACCTGTAGCTGTATGCACCCACACATACAAACACGTCTATACACATTCATACACATGCCACACACAGAACAACTCATACTTCTAAAAAGCTTCCTTTACATAAGCCTCAGGAGTGTGGAGTGCCTGTCCATCATGTGTATTTTTTTGCTTTTGTTTTGAGGTAGGGTCTCACTTTAGCTCAGGCTGACCTGGAATTCACTATGTAGTCTCAGAGTGGCCTCGAACTCACAGTGACCCTCCTACCTCTGCCTCCCAAGTGATGGGATTAAAGGCGTGTGCCACCATGCCCAGCTTTTTATCATGTGTATCTTTTGCAGGATTCTCCAGCAGGCTCTATCTTGGAATCTCCTCCAGCTCCTCCCCATATACACAGATCCCAAAGAACCAGAGACAGGGTGTGGTCTTTGACCATAAAAGGCACAATGACATACTTGTTTGTCTTGTTGTAACTAGAAGTCTCACTCCAGTCAGTTTGTGGACACTGATTTAAAAAATTGCAAGAGGTGGGAATCACAGCCATCTCCACCCAGGAATAACCTTGACCAAGGGACTGAAACCCTGTACTTCAAGGGGTGGGGACCACACTCCACCAGGAGTAACCCTGACCAAGGGCCTGAAACCCTGTACTCATTTTGTTGCTCCATTGTATTTTTATTATTTGAATTTTCATTTTGATTCTTCTCCCATTTTTTGTCTTAATACTTGTATTTTAACTGTTTAATTGTGTTTGAACTTGTATCTTGCTGTAAAGATTGTTAGGCCTACTATCCTTGCTCTAAACCTAATATACAATATTTTCTTTGTTTCTTTTTATACTTCTGACCCATATATTTTCCTTTGCATTCTTACTTTGTTTCCCATTCCCTCCTCTCTTCAGTACTCTTTAGTCTCTAAAACTATAAAGTACATTTCTCCCAACCAGTGCCCTAGTGCCACTGTCTCCAAGGCTAATAGGAGACAAAAGTGAAGTGTACTATACAAGGATCCACTCTTATAGTTAGCATGGACTGCTGTCAGACTCTCATATGTGCTACTGCAGTTGGCTTCTTCCTTGAACATAAATCCAAGTGAATAGAATTCACCCAGAGGACTTACATCAAATTTACCAAACAAAAACAGTGGGAAAGGGGGAGGCGAAACATAAAGGGCACATAAGTCCCAACACATGCACAAAATACACCTACAAACATGAAACAACAATCCACCATGATGCCCCAACAAGCTCACAAGCCTCTCAGGGCTGAAAACAGAGGTAATAAGATAGCTGGAATGCAAGAAAAGGAGTCCAGAGTCCTACTTTTAAAAAGGATCAATGACCATGTAGAGGACTCAAATAAGCAGATGAATGAAGTTAAGAAATCAATACAGGATCTAGGCAAGAACATCACAAAATCAATTTAGGACCTAGACAAGAAAGTTACATAAAATGGATGAAATTATCGCTAACTTGGGGTAAAAAATTTTGAAACATAGATAAAAAAAAAGTTCATCAAGGAAATTGAGATACTGAAAAAGAGCCAAAGGGAATTTTTGGAAATAAAGCAATCAATCAAATAGCAATAACAATAAAGTAATGGAAAGTATCATCAATGAATAATTAATAAGACCAGAATTAATTTTAGGAGCAGAGGACAAGGTAAAGACAATAATATGTATCGATAAATGACCAAGACATGTAAGAATCTAAGAATCCATAGGGTAGAAGGAACTGAGATAAAGTCTAATGGCTTAAATAATTTATTCTATAAAATTATGGCTGAGAATTTCTCAAATCTGTATGGTGGTCTGAATTAGGTATGCCCCACAAACTCACATGTTTTAAATGCATGATCCCTAGCTGATGGCAATTTTGGAGGTGGAGCATTGCTGGAGGAGGTGTGTTTCTGGGGGTGGGCTTTGGGGTGTCATAGCCAGCTTCCACTTGCCAGAGTTCAGCTCCCTCTGTTATTGCTGTTTCCACCTGCTATAGCAGAGGTGATATCCAACCCCCACTCGTGGCACTATTCTCTGCCATGATGAAGCTTCCCCTCCAGACTGTAAGCGAAAATAAACTCTTTCCTCCCACAAGCTGATTTTGGCAGTGTTTTTGTGCCAGGAACCAGAAGGTAACTATAACATTATGAAGTGGAGATTTATTCATAAGAGGCATTTAGAAACCTAAATAAACATGTTCAGAGAAGAGCCTTGTCATGCCATATCAGTAAAAAAATAATGTCAAAAATATAAATCAAAGAAGCAATCCAAAAAGCTGTAAGGGAAACATGTCAACTCATATAATATGGCAGAAACATCAGAATAACGTTAGATTTTTCCATCAGCAGCCCTAAAGCCAGGAAAATATGTAATGATTTATTTCAGGCCTTGGAAATAAATAGCTATCAACCAAAATTGTTATACTAGGCAAAGTTATGCCCTAAAACTGATAGAGAAAAAGCACATTTCAAGGCAAGCATAAATTAAGCCAATTCATGAGAGCCATGCCATCACTTCAGGAAATGCTCTCTCTCTTTCTATTATTGTTCTTTAAATTTTATTACATTGGGTTACATAAGGACATTTTAATGCAACTATATGATGTGCTTTGAGTATATCGCCTCCCTATACCCCACTGCTATTCCCTTTCTCACCCTTGGAAAGTTCTTAAAGGATGTAAGAAGAAATACCATTGAATCCATGAGGACACTGGAAATATATTTTGTGAAAGGAACAGATGAACAGAGAAGAGATTAGGTACCATCAATCACATCCAACACAGCAAAATTTTAAAACCAACCCCACCAAACTGTCAGTGAATAAAAGGGATAATTACTGAACAGACAATTCTCATAAGAAATACAGTGAATACGTGAAAAGTGTTCAACATCCTCAGCCATTAGGGACATGCAAACTAAAGCTGCTTTGAGATTCCACCTCACTCCAGTCAAAATAGCTAAAACAAAGAGAACAAATGACAACAAAGGCTGACAAGGGAGCAGAAAAGAGGAGCCTTTATTCACTGCTGGCATGTTAAATGGTATAGCCATGTGATGGTTAACATTGATTGTCAACTTGACAGCATCAGTCATCACATAGATCTAAGTCTCTTGGCATGTCTATGAGGGGATTTTATAGATTAGGCTAATTGAGATTGAGAAGATCCACCCTGAATGTGTGTGGTAACATCCTATAGGCTGAGAGTATGGGCTGAATAAAAAGGAGAAGGCAGGCAGAGCACCAGCATTTATCTCTATGCTCCCTGACTGTGAATTCAATAGCACCACCTGCTTCACAATTCTACCATCATGTTTTCCTCACGACAAGGGACTGTACACTTGAGCAGTGAGCCAAAATAAACCCTTTCGCCTTAAGTTTCTTTTGTCAGGTACTTTGTCACAGCAACAAGGAAAGCAACTAATACAAGCCACTGTAGGCATTGGTATGGAGGTCTGTAAAAAAAAAAAACAAAAAACAAAAAAACAACATATAACTGCCATATGACTCAGCTGTGCCACTCCTGGCCATATACCCAAAGAATCCTATACACTACCATAGAGACACTTGTGCATTCATGTTCATTGCTACTCTGTTGACAATAGGTAGGAAATGGAATCAATGTAGATGTCCATCGAATGATGGACAAAGAAAATGTACATATACACAATGGAATGTTACTCAGCTCTATAGAAAATGAAATTTGCAAAAAAATACAGATGGATATAGACACTATTGAATTAATTGAGGTGACTCAGAATTAGAAAGATAAATACCATATGTTCTCCCTCATATGCTGATTCTAGCTTTTAAGTTTTACACATGTGATGTGTGAATGTGGGTATAGGTCATGAAATTATAAAGCAGATTATGAGTGTGGAAGAAAGTCTTTAAAGAAAGTAGGAGGGGCTGGAGAGATGGCTTATTGCTTAAGGCACTTTCTTGCAAAGTGGAATTCCTTGGTTTGATCCCCCAGTCCCCTTGTAAAGCCAGAAACACAAAGTGGCAAATGCATCTGAAGTTTGTTTGCATTGGCAAGAGATCCTGATATGCCCATTCTCTCTATCTCACTCTCTCTGTTTAAGTCTTTCCCTATCAAATAAACCTCTTTTTTTTAAAGGTGGAAGGTAACCAGCCAAGTGATATGAAAGTAAAAAGGAAACACTTGGGGTGAAAGGGTACAAGTGGGGAGGCAGAGTGGGGTGGGAAGTAGTGCAGAATGAGTCTGTTGCAGTCAGGTTTGCATTGCTGGCAGAAATCACCTGACCAAGAGCAACTTCTGGGGAAAAGGAGGTTTATTTTGGCTTACAGGATTGAAGGGGAAGCTCCATGATGGCAGGGAAAACGATGACATGAGCAGAATATCGACATCATGCTGGCCAACATCAGGTGGACAATAGCAACAGGAGAGTGTGCTAAACACTGGCAAGAGGACACTGCCTATAAGACCCATAAGCCCGCCACCAACAACACACTCCCTCCAGCGGTGTTAATTCCCAAATCTCCATCAGCTGGGGAACCTAGCATTCAGCCCACCTATGTTTATAGGGGACACCTGAATCAAACCACCACATTCCGCCCCTAGCCCCCATAAACTGATAACCATACATGATGTAAAATACAATGCATTAAGTCCAACTTAAAATAATTTCCGTAGTTTTTATCGATTTTATAGTTCAAACATCCCCATAATCCAAGATCCTTTAACTGAGCCATTATACCAACAAATCCCCCCCAAAACCCATAATGGCACAGAATAAACATTCACAATGTCAAAGATCGCACTGGGCATAGCAAAGAAATATTCAACCAACACAAGATTTAAAACAACCAAGGTAAATATCAAACTCTGTAGCTTCAAGTCCAACAATTCTAGTCAGTGACAAATCTCCCAGTCCAATAATTCTAACCAGCAATGAGTCTCTGGAGTTCTAATTCTGCCCTTCCAGCTAGACTATTCATAGTCCTGGAAAACTTCAACCAGGGCTGGCAGCTTTTCTTCGCAGCTGTCTCATGGTCCTGGCATCTCCATTGGGTCTCCACTGCAAGCCACGGTTCATCCTCATGGCCCTATGGGGTCTCCATGCAGGCATCCAGCAAACCTGCTTCACCTTGCCCATGTCTATTTCCAAAACACAAGACCGTGTTGCAGATTCAATGACCCTCTCTTTCCTGCATTTTTTAGACTCCACAATATGAGGTAGGGTGCAAATTTGTTCATTCAAGGGGGAATGAATCAGACTTTGCAGAACAGGACACTCCTTGAGCACTCAGGTCCCTTGAAAAGAGTCTACATTCTTCCTGTTGTTCCAGTGCAGGTAAGCTGACCCAATCTCAATGGTTGTAACCTCTCAAACAATTTTCAGGTGAATAGGCAGCAGTTTAGAGCCAAAGATTTCATTTTTTAATGTGCCATATCCCTCTGCTCACACCAGTTCATTTCTATGCAAAGCAACCCTGCACAACTTCTCAGGACATGGGCATAACAGCAAGCTTCTCACACAAACTGCCAGCCCAGTCCAAGCAAAGTTCTTTTCACCCTCATAAGCCAAACCTCACACCCCATAGTTCTTACTGCATTCAGGTCTTTCAACTCTGACCAGAGTAGTCCATCAAGCTCTACTTACAGCACTACAAGGTATCTCTTAGGCCAAGGTTTCAAATTCATCCACATTCCTCTTGAAAAATCAACTCCAAAAGGCCAAAGCCACACGGTCAGGTGTCTAGTAGCAATCCCACTCCTTGGTACCACTTTACTGTTGCAGTCAGGTTTGCATTGCTGGCAGAAATCACCCAACCAAAAGCAACTTGTGGGAGAAAAGAGGTTTATTTGCCTAATAGGATTGAGGAGGAAGCTCCATGATGTCAGGGAAAACAATGGTATGAGCAGAGGGTGGATAGCAACCCCTGGCCAACAACAGGAGAGTGTGCCAAAAACTGGAAAAGGGAAAATGGCTATAATACCCACAAGCCCATCCCCAAGAATACACTGCCTCCAGGAGGCATAAATTCCTAAAGCTCCATCAGCTGGGAACCTAGCATTCAGAACACCTAAGCTTATGGGGAACACCTGAATCAAACTACCACAGAGGCACTACCAAAAATGTATGAAAATGCCATAATGAAACCTATGACTTTGTATGTTAATTAAAAATAAACAAAAGAACGAAATGAGGGACTGGGGAGGTAGCTGTTGATGAAGTGCTTGCCTCATGAATATTAGGACCTGATTCCCAGTAACCAGGTAAAATGCTGGGCATAGTGGTGTGTGCCTGTAATCACAGCACTGGAATGGTAGAGGCAGGAGGATCCCTGGGGCTCATTGGACAGCCAGCCTAGTCTAAATAAACAAAAATGAAAACTTGTGATTTGCCACGTGTGCATGTATGGAGACCAGAGGCCAACCCTGGTGTCATCCTCAGGGAAACTGCCCACCTTTCCTTGAGATGGGGCTCCTCACTGGTCTTGAACTCACTAGTTTGGCTAGACTAAATCTTCTTGAACAGAGATGAGTAGCTACTTAGCATAGACAACTCCTCATTTCCCAGTAGCTTTTCCTTATGTGGACTCCTCTGTTGGTTGGATTCAGCATCTTAGTCATTTTCCTAGAAAGGGATTCATCCAAACAAATGTAGTCAAATTTGTTGGCCATGAGCGACCAGAGCCCTTCCAGGAAGCACAGCTCTGGGTAAGCTCAGGCACACACAGCAACCATGTTCTCCAGGACCATAGCTCAGTAGCTCAAGGACAAAAACAGAACCTGAGGTTTTCAGGACCTCAGTAGAAACCAAGACCAAAACAATTTACATAAGCTTTTCAATTTTTTTTTTGGTGGCACACACTTTTATTTATTTATTTATTTTTATTAATTAGTTTTGTACTCAGTGAATGCAGTCAAGTTGGTACCATTGTTCGCCTCCTCCATGTCCTACCCCTTCCCCCTGGTCCCTCCTTGTTGGGTAATGCAGGAGGAGGCAATGTCTCTGAGTATCATGACCCAACGTGTGACTCTGACATTCTTTCCACCCCCTCTTCCGCAAAATTTCCCTGAGACATGTTGGGTTCATTTTGGGTCTGCTTCAGTAATGAGGTGTTGGGAGCCTCTGTATCTCTGGATATCTGATTTGGTAGGAGTTGATTGTTCTCTGTGTTGATCTCCTTAACCCTTGTGCTGGTACCAGATTCACCACCCTCAATGTGCCCGATTTCGTCTGGTTTTCAAATCTTACTTTCGAATTCTCATGCTTATTCTCATTCCTATTTTAGGATTCTCTAGTTTTTATCTTGTTTTATGTAATCCTCAGAGTATTCCAACAAAAAATATTATTTTCAGTTTACAGAAGAAAAACTTAGTCTCAAAGAAGGCAAACATCTCTCCACTCAGAATATAGGTCTAACTAGGCTGGCCTGGAACTCACAATATAGCTGTAACAGCTAATTTCTATTGCCAACCTAATTGAATTGACAACCAAGTAAGAGACATACCTCCTGGGCAGATCTCTGAAGGCATTTCCAGGAAGGATTAACTGAAAGAGGAAGACCTTCCCCCAGAGTACATGATAACTTCTGCCCAGCAGCCTACTTTTAAAGAGGCTCCAGGACGAAACAAAGCCCCTTTCCTGGGTGCCGTTGCTCCTTGCTCTTGCGTGCATCTACCTTGTTGCTGGCATCCTTTAGTGGACATCAAAACCCAGCTTCTTCTTAGGCTTCAGACCAGCAGCTCTCTAGAAACCCTCCTGGCCTACAACACCAGATTGAGACTGCGGAGGATTCCAACCTCATGGACTGAACAGCTAATGGGTTCCCAGACTCTAGCCTTCACGCAGTCATTGCTGAACAGCTCAACCCATATCCTATGTTTGACAAATCTCTAACTAACAAATCTCCTCATTCTATTCATTCTATTTCTCTAGAAAACCTTGACTCATTCAGTAGCCCAGATTAAACTCATGGCAACATACTGCCTCATCCTCCTAAGTACTGGGATTACAGGTGAGCCACCACAACTTGCAAGGATGCTCACTCTTGATTATATGTTCCAGTCCTTTTCACAGTGTGAAAACATTCAGGTGCATGGGAATGGGACATGCAGGGCAGCCTCCCTCCCCAGCACAAATACAAGCAGCATGCTGCATAGAGATTATTGAGACCCAGGCCCTGGATTTGAATGCTTCAAAAAAAAGTCTACAGATGCAAACTGAGCAGACTTATAACAAGACACTTTGAAATTAACTTTGCCTTTAGGGTCCTCTTCCAACTCTTTACATCCTATGAAGTTACAGTAAATCAAAGTAGAGCATTAGATATGAAAATTTAACCATTCATTTGGAGAGATCAAAAGACATACAGACATTGACCAGAGAGCTCCAGAATTATTTGCAGCAGAATACCTGAGGTGCAAGCCAATATATTGTAAAGATGCCTATATTAGTTTCCACATTAGAAAACCAATGTATTATAGTAGGTTTTTAAAAGCACAGCAATGGTCAAACCTCACTGTGCAGCCACCCACATGGGCAGCTGGCTTCCAGCATGTGTGTAAGTGCTGCCATCACTGGAGAGCTGAGATGGGAAGGGGGAACTTAGTTTTGTCCAGATGCTGTTCTTTAAAGTATAAACTTGTGAAATTTCTGGAAACAAAAGTGAAGCCAGAGAGAGAGATTATCTATTATATGAAAGACCCTTTCCTTAGGAAACACTTTGAAATGTGTCCTAAGCAACCCAAAACACAGTCAGGTCACCTGAGAGAGATACATCTACTATTAGGCTAAAAGTAATGACAGAGAGGAGTATGTGCACCCAGATAGATGACCCCTTGCTTTGTTGCCATGTACCTTAGTCCTGGCTTTTAGGTACTTTGACTTTTGATGATCTGTATCTGGTTTTCTTCTGATGGTTCCTATTATGATTTGAGTGTATTGGCCTCCATAGACTCTTGTGTTTGAACATTTAGTACTCAGATGATGGTACCATGTTGGGAAGCTTTGAAACCTTTGGGAGGTGTAGCCTAGCTGACAGACATGGACTGCAAGGAGCAGGCCTTGAAGGTGATGCCCACTTCTTCTCTGATCCCAGCTCTTTGCTTCCTAATCTACCATGATATGAACAAGTCATATTATAAGTTACCACCATTAGCAGAGTTTTCCCAGCCACCATGCCTTCTCTGCCATGCTTTGAGTCAAGATAACCCATTACTTACTTAGGTTGCTTTGTCAGTTGTCTCACAGATGAGGAAAGTAACAAATACAAATTATTTTGATTTCTTGGAGCCACTGGACCTGCAAAGTTCCTGAGAGGTCACATCTCTGGTGTGCATGGGGGGGGTTCCATTTAGCGGAATCTGTTGGTCTAGCCCCTTGCTCTGGTGGAATGGAGGTCATTAGGGGGTACCAAAGTCCCCTGTGGGCTCTCCTTTGTAGCTATGATCCCGTTGGAGCTTCACTACTGCTTGGGCTTTTCCTTGTTTTTTATTTTGATTTTTTTTGGGGGGTATTCCTTCTTGAAGCCCTCAAAGTCTCTGGCAAGAACTTCCCTCACAAATCAGATGCAAACCAATTCTCATTTAAGATCCACTTCTATGGAAACAAAGAAATTTTCAAACTGAGGAGGATACCAAAGGCAGTTAGTAAATGGTGTGCAAAGATCCTGGTTATACAAAAGATGGCGAGTGAGTAAAGGCACAGAGCACCTCATTATGGCACTGAGCAATGCCAGCTCCACTCTAGAAAGACCATTAACACCAGAGGCACTTGGGAAGTTTGCATTAGACACAGGCATGGGCTATAGCAGTCTCCCACATGGGAAGGCCACTGTCTCCCTTTCCCACCCCCTCTTTCATATCTCATTCTCAATTTAAATAAGGATATTACTCAAACAAATTATTTCTTCTTGGACATTATCACACCATTAAAGTTTTCCATTACTGACATTTTTCTAACTTTTTCATTAGCATTTTATGTATAAAACCTTTTTATTATGAAGTAAAATATGCATGGTCCTTTCAATGTATGTACTTTCAAATGAGATATTTGTCACCATAAATTTATCTTCTCATATACTCTCTGGTGACCAGAGTTATTCTGTCAAAGAAAAAACTGGGACAGCTGGAGCCACATTTTTCTTTATTTCTCCCTTTACACCTGTGCTTACTGATTCTCTATGTGAATATTTTTTTAGCCTACCAGTCAATCAGCAATCCACATGTTTTTCTGTAATTTTTATTATTTGTTGGTTTCTCTTATGAGTGATGGAGACTTAGATGATAAGATTAGCAACAGAAGTTCATCAGATGGTGGTTTTATAGGAAGCAGCTCCTAAGATGGGACTGTACCACCACCCCACCTTGGCATGTAACAGCATTATGTGCCAGCCTGACATTGGTCATGGCAGGAGCACAGACATTGGAAACACAATTCAAGGCATCTTCTGCCAACCCAAAGGGCCCTGTTGAGGCTTATGAGTTTTCCACAGTTTGCAGCCTGTGTGGAAGTGTGGCACAGAGTAATCCATCACACTAGCATGTTGGGCATGGCAGTCCTAAGAGCAGATAAAATGCAGAGATGTTTGGGGAGGGAAGAGTGCTGTCAGAGAGGCCAAGGACAATTCCTTAGGAGGAAGCGAATGTTAGACTGAGATCTCTTTGAAGGTTGGTGGGAATACAGAGTCAGCTCCTAGCAGAGAATCCTCATATGCAATGTGTTGGGAGAACAGGATGTCGTCTGTCATCAGAACTCAAGCAACCTGGGGCTGGCATCCTAGGAGAACCTGGGGTTGGGTATGGAGATGAAGGTGAGTGGTGGGGAAAGATGATGGAGGTTTTAAAGACCATATCAGGCACAGCTATGGCTGTACGGTCCAGTGCAAGCCAGAGCTTTTTTATGCACCACTTCTGAGCTATATATGCATTTTACATTTTTATTTATTATGTGCACAAGTGCATGTGTATGTGTGCACATGCACACACACTCACGCCCATGCATGTGTCCACACATGTGTGCATGTAGAGGCCAAGAGACAACAATGGGTATCATCCCACAAATATGCCATCCATTTCTTTTTTAGATGAAAGCTGTTACTCGCACAGCACTCATCAAATTGGCTAGAGTAGCGAGCCAGTAAACTCCAGGAATTCTCCTGTCTCTCTCCCCAGTGCTGAGATTACAAGCATGCACTACTATACCTAGCACTTCATGTACATCCTGGCAACATGAATCAGGTCCTCATGCTTGAGAGACACATTCTTTACCAACTGAGCTATCTTCCCAGTACCTAGCTTTTTGGTTTTTAAAAAATCCTATGCCACACAGAGCATGAATGGTCTACAAAGCCTACCACATTGCTCTTCCACCCCTTAAAGGGAAACCTTGCCAATACCTGATGATCATTAGAAGAACAAGAAATTACTAAATCCTTAAAAAGAATAAAGCAGCATTCACATTAAAGTAGAAATGCTTCCCTAGAAAAGCCTATGAAATAATCCACGGTTCTTTCCACTGGTAGTAAGTGAGTTCAGATGTGAGAATGGACCCAGGCCATTTCAAGTAAGGACAAGGAAAGAAGCAGGAGCATTTATAAGCAGTCAATGGGATTAAACCTGCCATTTGGATGAGAATTCATATGCCATGTTTAATTTTTATGATACTGTAAAAGCACTAAATGATATTAACTGAAATAGAAAAATAGGCCAAGCCACTGTAGATTGCTACAGTGGGTGGTGGGGTGGGATGGGAGAAAACAGGCATTCTTTTATATGAGCTACAGGACTTTCGAAAAAGTTTTACACAACATCAAAATGGCAAACAGCATGGTCATAAGTGCAAGCATGTCTCACACTACAGAACATCTGTCACCCTGAGCCCTACCCTGGAAAGGGACAGCAGCAAACCCCAGTTACCATGACAGGCAAGGACACATCCAGTCATGCCCCAGGAGAGGATCAATTCACTTCACAGCCAACACTCACACTGGTTAGGCAACCCTGGAGCATCTTTGCCTGGCCTGCAAGGATTCTTGTTACAGGTGGGCAGCATAGCCTGTTTACTGGCCCCAAGGTCCTTCAGGTAATGGTCCAAGAGTGAGTTCAATGAATGTGGCAATGGAGGGTGAATAGAAGTGAGCACAGACACTTGCTGAGGCATGGGTCCTTTTTCTCTCTCTTTCCGTTACTTCTTTGCATGTGTGTGTGAAGGCCATAGGTCAAAGTTGTGGTCTCGCTCAATAGCTCTTCATCATATTCTTTGAGACAGCCTCTTGCTGAACTTAAAGCTCACCAATTTGGCTAATCTCTAGCGAGTGAGCCCCAGAAAGTCCCTGCCTCTGCTTTCCCAGTGCTGGAATTACAGGTACACATCACCATGCCTATCATTTTATGTGGGGACTGGGGATCTGAACACAGGTTCTCATGTTTGCATGACAAACACTTTATCCACTGAGCCAGCCCATAAGTGCATTCTTAACAGAAAGCGAGACAGCAGGCAGACCCTGACCATTGGGTATTTTCACAGTGACAAGTGGGACAGGCTCTATCTGAGATTTGTGAGCTAACCTAGCTTCCATTTGAGGAAGCTTCCATTCCCTATGAGGGTTGCTTATTGAGTGTACAGAGGGGATGCTGAGAGAGGGTTCTCAAAATTTGTCCATGGAGGATAAAGGATCAGGAGAAATTTCTCCCAGAAAATAAGGGAAGTAATCAAGTCTTTTCTAGAAAGATGGCCACCACTTTCTGTGCCAAGCAATCCTTTCACCTTATCTGGGAACTGCTACTAGGAACTCTTGGCTTTCTCCTGTGTGGCCTGTTGGCCAAGAAGGCTTACAGAGACTGTATTTCATCACAGCCTGCCTTCCTGGATGGACCACTACCATGGTCTGAAGTAGGGGGTCTTAGGATGGAAGGATACAACAGTCAATCCTAGAAATACAGATACATGTTCCCGTTTTCAGAGAATCAGGACATCCTCACTTGAAGAAGCAGCCAGGGCCCTCCACATTTAAACAGAATTCCTTGAAATGGTTTTAAATAAAAGGTTTCATAGCATGAAAATGTCACAAGGATGTGGGTTGACCAGGTGTGAAATTCAAATGAGACAAAGCTGCAGGAGGGACACACAAGCTTATATGGGCTAACTTCTAGCATTCCTATGACATTTTGTTTTGGTTATTTTAAACTTTTGTTGATAGAGTAACCATCTTTCAGTCCCGTGACATATCCACTGTCTACTAATTACTGAAGATATGCAGAAACCCCTGTATTATAACTTCCAGCTTATATAGGCCAGCTTATTCTAGAGAAAGGGTCAACAGAAAAGCTGGAAGCAGAGAGGACATGAGCAAATCTCTATTCCCTGTAGCTGAATATGTGTCATGTAACATGCCACAGAGTAAAGTTAGACCCTTTTGGCTATCTCTCCACTTTATTCAGATCCTAAATATATTGTGGATCACTGCTTCCATGCATAATATGATACAAAATACTCTGTAAAGATATTGCAAAGGAATATTTCAAACCTTTACAAAGATATCTGTTTAATAGTCACTGAGGTATTTTCTGTATTACATGATTCACACATAAAGTAACTGACAAAGAGGGCGAGCGCAGGGTAAAATATGTCAGTGCTTTAAAAAGGGAAATAGCCTGAAACAATGATGAGTTCAACCTCTTGAACCTATGGTGTGGTACCAGAGCCAGAGCCAGAGCCAGAGGGAAATCCATGGATGAAAACATGTTGAATGTTGTCCTCCAGGCAGGACATAGCTCTTGCCCTCTTGAACTCTTAGCAGCTGTGATAACCCATAAGATACCTATGTAAGACTGGGCCCATTAATGTTTTTCCATGGATAAGGGAAAGACTCATGAAACCTCATCCCTCCCTAGGATATATAAACTGTCGACAGTCACTGGGGGTGGGGAGGCGCATATGTTTTCATCAGTGGTGTAGCTGCCCATATGTTGCCCATGCTCCTATAATTAACATCAACTAAATTCATCACTTCTTTGGTGATTGTTGGCACCCTATCTGAGGTGAGTAAAAGTTTGTTCACATCTCCCCAGGAAAAGTTCACACAGTAATTATGTAGGCTGCTCTCTGAAAATGGATCCAAATTGAAGGAGGTATTTTACATTTTTTTTTTTTTGTTGTTGTGAGAGAGCTCTTTTCCCACTCAACCAGCTTTGGCTTTAGTCTTTAGGAACTAGCCCACCATTTTAATCATAAATCCAATTTATTTAAGAAAAGAAATAAGCTTATCTTCTAGGTTTTGAGCTTTGCTTACTACAAGGTAAGTCCAAATCGAGGTGTGGTGGCAAACGCCTGTGTCCCAGCACTCAGGAGGCTGAGGTATTATGATCTCCTTGTGTTCAAGATCACCATGGGGCTACAGACTGTGTTTCAGGTCAGCCTAGACTAGAATGAGACCCTTCCTCAAAATAAATAAACATCAGAAAAGAAAAACAAAATGAAGTCCTAAGTCTCATCCCTTTTATTACTATTTTAATTATGAAATTTCCATTCCTATTTTATCCAGATTAACTTAAGTGATCTTTCAAACGGCACCTGCTCACCTCTTAAATTCTGCTCTAGAGGGTTTTTACTTTCCAAAATGAAAGAGAGATGAGACTGAAGAGAAAGGATGGCAAATCAGAAGCCACACAAGAAAGGCAAAATTCTATTTAAAAGTGGATGTCCTTGAACTCCTCTGGTGCCCCCTCCACTCTCAATCTGAAAGCATTTTCAACACCTGAGTTGGAATTCCCATGGCAGATTAATCTTTCATCTGCACACCATAACATTTTCCTAAGCATATTCACTTGGAGATAGCTATTTTATTTCTACACCTTTTTCTTTGTTGGGAGTTTTTCTAATAAAAAATCCAATCCATGTGCCACAGACACATTAGAATTCCTGCTAGAGCTTCAGACTGCTCAAGATCACATCTTGTCTGCATAAGTGGGCAACTGCGACACTATAACTTTCTGTACAGCATCGGTGATGAGGCCCAGATGTGGGTGGGGCAGAAACACCAAGTGAAAAGAAGATGGAATTGGCAAGAAAAGTAAAAAAGCCACTCACACACAACTAACCCTGAATATCAAGGCCCCTCCTCTTTGGGGATTAGCAGAAGTGTGCAGGTTTGACTGGACTGCTGTACACGAAGATTCTGTCAATTCTCTAACAGGAGTTGATAGTTGTTTGTGCCATGACATTGCCCTTAGGCTTGGCTCTTAATATTTTTAATTTAACTAAAATATTTCCTCCATAGGACAATAAGACACATCATAACAGAAGAAGGACTTCTTGGGAAGAGGAGCTTTTCCAGTGGAGTAGGGATTGAGAAATGGGGGTAAAAGGACAGGAATATGATAAAATTACATACAGTATGATCAGGTATCAAAATTATCAGTTAAAATGTTTAAAAAGAGAGACATATTTCCTCCACTATGCCAGTGGTGCCTCGGGGCTGCTTCTTAGACCCTCTCTATCCATTTCCTTTGGAGTAAAGACACCATAAAGATTTTTCTGCACTCCTGTAAGCAGACTATATCACCAGGCAGGTCAAATAATGATAGATGTGACTGGGGATCCAAATGTCTTTCTTTTTCTGTGTGTATGTGTGTATGGTATATGTGCCTGTATGCATGCACATTGGTATAAGTGTGGGTACATGTGTCTGAGTATGTGCATATACATGTATGCACATGTTGTGTGGAGGCCAGATGTTGACATCAGATATCTTTCTCAATAACTTTTCAGCTTATTCTTTGAGACAGGAGCTCTCACTAAACCCAAATCACAGCAATTTGGTTGGACTATCTAGCCAGAGAGCCTAAGGAGACCCTGTCTTGACCTCCTCGGCACTAGAATTAAAGGTATGTGCTTTTACAACCAGAATTTTTATACAGATTCTGGGGATCCAGACTCAGGTCCTCATGCTGGTGCAGCAAGCATTTTACCCACAGAAATATCTCTTTGGCTCCCAAATATCTTGAGCAAAGTGTTGGTGCTTACTAACATTGAGAGCTCAGTGCCATAGCTCCCACACCATGGCCATGTGAGACAATACACCCCAAATTTATGTACTTGACTGTTAAATTGTATGTGATGTGTGAAGCATGTACTACCCTATACCACCAACTCCCTACTAAAATAAAAGACAGGCAGACACTGTTGTTTTTATCTATCCATGATCTCTTTAAGCACTCCACAGAATTGCTGAAGTACAAAGACATGCTCTGTGTTCATTTAAAAATGCAAAAAGATTATTAATTGATAGTGATGATTGTTGCTAAATCTACTAATGTTTTTTGCAACTCCCATCTGACATGATAAATGACAATGCTCAGAGGCTCAGAAGTTTATTGTTCTGTGATAAAATATAATTCAAATATGTATGTAGCTGATTCCTCCTATGAAAAGGGATTCTGTTTCTTTAAACTCCCATGTAATAATGTCACACCACATCCTATGATCAATATATAATTGTGTTTCAGTCTTCAAGTGCCCAAGGTCTGAGGCTGAGGAATTAATTTCCTGGTGAGGTTAATGGAATGTCAATTAATTTCTTGGTATAAATGTCAATACATTCGGTTAGGCCTTGTGATTTAAATATAATTAAAGATAAACTTGAAGTCAATGTTGCCTTTTCAGTTTTAGGTATGATGAGTGATTTACTAAAATCTCTCTGAGACACAGGGAAAGAAAATTTGATCACTTTCTTTTCTCATCCAGTTGGTTGGGTGTTTTAATGTCAGTTTTATAAGAAGGAAAAAGAAATGACTCTTCCTTTTTCTCTGGTTGCAAATTCCATCTTTTAACCTTTCCAGTTCATGTCGCTCACTGAGTTTTTACATTGGGAGGGGCATTCTGTTATTACAGACCCTCCATATTAGCTAGCAGCTACAGGAATGAAACACTGTATGGCTGACAAAGTGGGCCTTAGTGTGAATTGCACAGTCAGTATAGAATTCAGATTAATGCACTGGTCAGCTTATGTCCTACCTTATTTTTCAAACCTAAGGTCTGTCAACTATACAATGGATAGTGAATATGACTTTTCTGAGTGGCTAACAGGAGTGGGGTAGGATGTGCAAAGAATACCCTGAACTTCTCTAAGGGGTGTCCTTGATGTGACACCACTTTATACTGTGCAATAATGTACAAAGCCATTCCAATGCCACACTGAGAATCCAATGAGATCATTGTGCCAACGTTTAGGATTGTGTCTATGTGGAGCTAGCCAACACTTTGGGGGGAAATCTTGCATTTGTAATTGCATAAAAAGCTTGAAATAAGCTTTGTTGAGTGTTGTAGGGAATGATAGGATGCTAAAATTGGATTTCTTGGCATGTGACATTGAATTATGGCCTTGTCTCTAATTGTGGACCATTTCCAAGTGTGGAACTGCAGTCTCATCCTAGGAGCAGCCTGCACCTCCTGCAGAACGACGAGAGCTGTCCAAGGTTCTGAATAGACGCACCTGGGAAGGCCTCTGTTCTCATGGCGACCCTGTTCCCCGGGATGTGAGATTTCAGTGAAAACAAATGGAAGGTAATGTCAGCCTCGCTGGAATAGCCATCTCTCTAATATTTCTTTCAGCTAAGAGCCACAGGGATGGTGCTGGGAATTTGGCTTAGTGGGCAAAAGCACTGAGAGCATGAGGACCTGAGTTCAGAGCCCATGTAAAGCTGGTCCAGTGACGAGCAACTATAATCCCAGTCCTCCTACAATAAGAAAGGCAGTTGGAACAGGAGAATCCTGGAAGCTAGTGAGTGAGTTGGCCTGTCATGTGCAGCTATGAACCAGAGACCTTATCTTAAACAAGGTAAAAGCCGAGGCACAACCACTGGGGTTGTAATTTTGACATCCACCTAGTGCATGTGAACTCATATACACATGAACACAAACATCACACACACACAAAGATAAAAAGAGAATCAGAATGTCATATGAATAATGACCAAAACGATGTCCATGCCTTTATCCACAAAGCTGGTCACTGCTACCTTCCATGGCAAAAGGACTTTGCAGTACATTAATGATATCAGTGCAGGATTATATTGAAGTATCTGGATGAGCATAATGCAATCTTGTCTTCATGAGAGGGATGTTCTATACTGGGGGAAGCAAGGCCCTGTGGAAGAACTCAGCAAGTTAGAGTGATACTTTTGAAACTGGAGGAAGAGACCACCAGCTGAGAAGCAATGGCTGAAACCTTTGGGAGCTACCAGAGGGAAGCACTCCATCCATCCAGTCTAGCCAGATCCTTGCCTGGTAGAGTGGAGGAACTGTCAAGTGTGAAACCTCAATGGGAGCCCTTGGCTTGGATGTGCCACAGCTTCTCTCTCCTCATGTCATTTCTGCTGCTACAAGTTCAACAACAATTTTCCATGTTATGTAAAAGAGATGATTAGTCAACATTACATATATTATACTCAACCTTACAATAATTCAATAAATTACTCAGTGCAGCTCTCAGCAAACACAGAACAATTTATAAGCATCTCAATCATGAGATATTCTGGCTCAGGCTAAATATTTGGGGCTATGTCTACATCACAGACAATGCTGGTGTTGTTTTGGGAGGGCGTATTAGGATGCTAACTGTTAACTGCAGATGCTCACTGGTTCCAGGAAATGCTGAGGGTGACTCTCCACACCCATAGATCATGATTACATATTCTTGAGATATATGCTGACCATAAACTTGGTATTTTAAAATATTCCTCTCATGATCCAAATGTGCAGCTGCCATGAAGAATAGCTTGTTTTGAGCTATAAGGAACCCAACTGCATGGAACAATTGCTTCACCATCAGATGGGGGAAGCTGTAAGGACAGTGTACCATTTCAACCCATCACCCTGTTTGTGTACAGCAAAGTCAGGTAACATGGGAGACTGAGTACCACTTGGTTTTGATCCCCATTCCAGAACTTCTTGTCTGTTAACCAGGGGTCCTCCCCAAGCATCTTGATTCCAGGCATCCAAGGAATAATCATTTTAAACTATAGTCCTCAGTTCTCTTAGCATGTCATAATTTCCATAGAGCTTTAGTCCCATAAGATCTGATTTTATGTTAACTAACACATAGCCTTGGTACCCAATTGTCTTTATAGCCTCTCAAAGAATACTGCCAGCACACACAGTTGGCACCTGGTGGTTTAAATAGTGGACAACACTGATAAATGGTTGGAAGTAAGGCAAAATGGGAGGTTTAAATTTCTGAGATAGTTTGGGCCTGAGAGCTGAAGTTTCTTGAGCAAAGGGGAAGCAGCCATTGTGTTTTGAACAGGTGCTAGGGAAGGTGATATGGCTAGATTGTGTACCCCAGAAATTATATGCTGAAGATCTCACTCTCAGGACCTCAGAATATGTCTGGAGATATGGTTTTTTAATGAAATAAGCAGGGGTAGACAAAGTAGGTCAATAAGGTGGGTCAGTTGTAGTCATATAAAATGGACACCAGGAATGAAGGACCCTCAAGCAGATAAACACATTCCTCCTGAATGGCCTCAACCTTGTTTGGTCTGCAAATATGAGTAAGATTGAGCTATTTCTTATAAATGTGTTTCTTAAGAAAAAACTGAACTCTTTTCCACCCTCAAACAGAAACAGCCAAAATAATGTTAATTATAACTACAGACTTTCCAACAGGACAGACAAAAATCAAGCAATGAGAAATTAAAGCATCAAGCTTTTCCTGTCTGTCCAACATTTCCTTTGCTTTATTTCCATGTGTGTCCATGAAATCTTCCCACTGGTGTTCCCTCTGACACATTCCACATCCACTTCTGGTTTGAAGCTGTCAATGAATGAATCACTGGTAACTTTCAGTAGAGCTGTGGACTAATGCAAATTTGGAACCAACACTTTGGCAAGGCAAGGCTAGCTAGTATTTCCACCACATGAGAGCACATGTTAGAATGAAAGGTCTTCCCAGAAACATGAGGCTTAAAAATGTATTATGCTCTAGTTTGCTTCTTTAGCAGGTCTTAGTCTATTTGACTGGTGGACTTATAAGAAGAGGTGGTAAGGAAATAGACACAGACAGAAAAGACCACAACAGTGTCCCTTCCGTGAGTATCAAAAAAATCCCTTTAGATTATCTTTCCCTTCCTTTTTTGTTTATATGTGTATGGTATGTATGCATATGTGTATGCACACTCATATGTGTGTGAGCTCATCCTTGTGTGCATGTGTATATGTGTGTGCATGTATATAAAGGTTAGAGGATACCAAGGGTGACAATTCTCAGGTATACCCCATCCACCTCTTTTTGGACATGGTCTTTCTTTGGCCTGGAGCTCACCAACTGCACTATATTTGCTAGCCAGTGAACCAAGAAATCCTCCTCTTTCTACCTCTCCTGTGCTGGGATTACAGGCGGCATTTTATGTGGGATTAAACTCAGGTCTTCATTTTGCAAGGCAAGCATTTTACCCACAAATCCATCTTCTCAAACGCCCATTTGGATTCTATTGTTAGAGAAGTTGTGGCTGTCCAGTACCTGATTTAGATTTGTTCTGTGGTCACTGGGACTCTTCTATTGGTGCAAGTTTGTTTGCTGAGAGGACATGAAGAAGAACTATCTGGTATACTCTCTGTGACTAATGGAACCACATTGGGTGGATTTTTGCTGAGACTCTGACTTGATTGATTTTTTCTTTCTATTCCTATCACCCTTTTGTGTGACCCCTTTAATTAACCTTTTTTTGGGTGTATGAAGTTTTTGAGGTAGGGTCTCACTCTGGCCTAGGCTGACCTGGAATTCACTAGGTAGTCTCAGGGTGGCCTTGAACTCATGGTGATTCTCCTACCTCTGCCTCCTGAGTGCTGGGATTAAAGGTGTGCTCCACCACATCCAGATAATTAACCATTCTTTTTTTCTAGAGTTAATCATGATACTCAAATCTTGCTAAGGCATTTTGGAATAAACTGTGAAATATGGTCTATAATATGTTTGACCTATGACTACCATCATCAGACAAAGCCAATGTATAACAGCATTTGACAATCTTGTCAGCTCCTACTGTTGTTGGACTCAACCCTGAAATACTTGCAGTTATCTCATTTGATGACTATAGGCTCTTTCCATTTTTTTTTTTTTTTTTGGTTTTTTCAAGGTAGGGACTCACGCTGGTCCAGGCTGACCTGGAATTAACTATGTAGTCTCAGGGTGACCTCGAACTCTCAGCGATCCTCCTACCTCTGCCTCCCGAGTGCTGGGATTAAAGGTGTGCACCACCAAGCCCAGTCCTCTTTCTTCTTTAAGACCTCATTGAATCATTTTCTCAAAATGAAACTTCAAAACATATTAAGGAACAATTAGAGGCCCTGTGCCCTAATTTAAAGATGTGAGGAAGATTCCAGGATTAGGTTGTGGTTGGGCTGTATTCCTTGGCCACTTTTAAAGGCCTCAATAGCTGGGAGTAGGTTTCTTAGGAGCTAATCAAAAGGTTTAGAGGGAACCTGGAGATGAATCATTTCAAAGAGAACTAAAACCCAGAGAGCTTTTGCTAAGACAAAAAATTTAATAATGGGGTCTCTTCATGCTCTGCTAGTTCTTTCTTGGGGTCATTTGCCCTGAAGCCAATCTGGTCCCAGCTCCTGGCTGGCTTGAGATGGAAAAGCACCATTCCCGTTTTCTACTCTGCCACTTGCAGCGTTCCATTATTAGCATCAGAGGCTCCCTGAGCTATGGCAGAGGCAAGGGGCTATTTGAAAATGTGGTCATCAGCATTATTATCACTGCTGCTGTGTTTCAGTGGATCTCACGTGCCAAGAACCATTCAGTCAACACAAATGCACTTGATGGAGTTAATTTCAACATAAATGTCTTAAGCAGCTTCTGAGATAAGAAACAACGAATATAGTCTTTAAGTATTATCTTCCATCACAGGGTGCCTGGGGAGGCTGTAGGGAGACAGCCACCTGGGAACCAGAGTGTGCTTAGTTGGATAGGTCTCCTCAGAATTTCCTCTTAATTTCATCAATTGATTGTGTTTAATGAAGTTGATTATGGTGATAAACATTGGGCATGTATTATCCCAGGGTGGGCTTTAATTCCAACATGTACCTGGATGTCATGCAAATACTAGTTAGATTTGCCTTTCTGTACTATGTATTCCAGACGTGTACTTGCCCATAGCTCTGCTGTCAGTTTTACACACACACACACACACACACACACACACACACACACACACACGGGGAGAAAGAGAGAGAGAGAGAGAGAGAGAGAATATACAATGGCTGGAAAGCCTGAGAGTTTGACTTGATAAATATAAAAAGAAGAAAAGCCTCACTGTGTAGTGCTTTGGATAGTTCCAGTTACATGCCAAGACTTTAGAAAGCACAGTGAATCAATTAATCAGTGAATGACATGGTGATGAAGATGTCTCACACTACCAGATATGACTGTGAAACATAGCTGTAGCAGTCACTTGAGAATTAATCACAGAAACCACATCTGTGGAAGCCTGTGTGGCATCAACTAGGCAGGACTCCAGCCCCCCTGTCCTGAGCAGCTGGTTCTACAGAAGAAACTCCATGAAAAAATTCATTTGACAAGAGGTAGGTGGTGATACTCACCCATATGAGAGAGTGGAGAGGGAGAGATGTGCTGTTGGGAGGCTCAGCACACAGACCATTATCAGTATCTATGGCCAAATACTATGGACTGTGGGATAGGAATGTTATAAACATCCCAGACTTGAAGGCTGGAAGCTCTGGTTCATAGGCAGTGCTCTCTCTGAGTCCATAAACTCTGGTTCATAGATGGTGCTGTTTCTGAGTCTATAAGCTTTGATTCACAGATGGCGCTGTTTCTGAGTCTATAATCTCTAGTTAATAGCGCTGTGTCTGAAAGCGCAAGGTTGTTCTTTGGTTTCTTTTGTGAGGGAACTCATCCCATCCATATGATTCATTCCCCTATTACCAACCAGTTCCAACCTCCTAAAAACATTGCCTAGACAGTTAAGTTTTGATATGTGGATTTGGAGTGAACACAGACACCCAGACCACAGCCACCTTGCTGAACTGTAAAGGGTATTGTATTACAGTGCAGGTGGTAATCAAAGCTAGCCTTCTCTGGCTTGGGAGATCTCTCTCTTCATATTATCCCTGGATGTGAAGAATGGCATCACTCCTCAGAGACATACATGGCATTTTCTGTACTACATCAGTTCTGAGATAAAGACTGCCTTTAAAACGTTTGCATGTTAGCATCTCTGATCTTGGATGGCAGTGCCTCTATGAATGTATCTATCTTCACTGATGAACATTTTCATCAATAATCCATTTCAAAGGAGATCAGGGAGGAACATGGAAGTCTGGAAACCTTCCATTGGCATATGTTGATATACAGAAAGTGCTAGGGCTGGAGAGATGCTCAATGGATAAGGTCTTTCTCTGTAAGTATGGAGAGTTTCCATCCCCAGAACCCAAGTAAATGCCAGGTAGGCATGGTGGCCTGCATGTTATATCAAAGCTTGAAAGCAAAGACAGGACCAGGTAGGTTATATGACTTGTTGAGCTGTGGGTTCAAGAAGAACTGTGTCTCAGTAAAACAAAGTGGAAAGTGATTGAGAAAGACACCCATACCCTCCACATATATATTCACACATGTGAACACACATATACATACATACACAACCACACACACACACGGAAATGATGCCTAAATATTGTTTATAAAAGGACTACAGGGACTAGAAGGAGAATTCAAAGACAGTAGTCTTTACAAAGCATGTGCTATTGAAGGAATAGGGCAACACTTTGGAAAAATGGGTCATGGGAACTTATTGCTGATGTAACTCAGAAAATTCACACTCTGTGAAGAAGTTATAAATGTCATAACTGACTTATTTAATCTTTTTTATGAGTATACATTGTTATATGATTTTAAAAACTTCAGTCTAAACGTGATTTTTAAGCAAAAAGTTATAAAAAGTAATATTTTCTCACAGTTAAAATATTTTCTTACTGGTAATCAAAATAATAATACATTTCATAAATGTTACCATTTTGGATCTAATATAATATGATAATAAAAGTTTCCATTTATATGAGACCCCAAAGAATAAGGCAATTTAACAAATCATACAAATAGAGAATAAACTATCTTCAGGGCTCATTCAGCAAACAAATGGCTAACCTCAGGGGGAAAACTCATTTCTTATAGGAAATGATTTAAAAATGGTCCATAAATCAAGTCTCCATTTTGATCATTTCAATAATTATTATCATTATAATTTATGCTAGGATGATGGTAGTTTCCTATGCATCTGTCAGAAATAACAGAGAATGACCTTTTTGCCCTTTGATTACCTGTCCTGATGAAAACATGGTACATTGCAATAGAGCAAGTCACAGACAGAATGCAGACAAGGATGTTGCCCACAAGTTCTCCTCAGATTACCTACTTCAGGTGCATTTGTGAGCGTGAGTGTTTCTGTGTGAGCACTGCCCTCTCGTGTGCTGGTTTGCATGTTTGCCACCATGATCAAGAAGCTCCAGTCTTGGCCCCAGAAGGATCCCCATGTTGAACTTTTGCAAATAGATCTCTCTTCTGTCTTCCTCCTGCCCCACACTCCTAATGCCTGACAGCCACTGTGCTCCACATACAAACATATCATTTCAGAAACATTATATCAATGGAATAATACAGGATGTAATCTTTAAGAACTGGATTCTTGTTTCCACTGAACATAATTTTCTAGAGATTCTTTAAAGCTGCTATATACATCAACAGTTCATTCCTCCTTATTGCTGGATTATAAGTATTTTAAAGAGGTAAAATAGATATTGAATCACTTGAGAACAGTTTGAATGGGTCATTTAGATAAGTGTGTGAAGGTTGCATTTGCATGTCTTCCCTAAACATCAGAAGAGCTTCTCTAAGCTGGGAGAAAATATCAACCACCCAGTTATTCAACCACTCCTGAGAAATAAGGAAGAAGGTGGAAGACAGCTAACACACATAGAAATTACTAAAGCTTGGATTCAAAATCATCCTTCTAGACATACTATTTTTTGTTTAAATCAATGTTGTTACTAAGAGCAGTTATGCCACCAGGTACTTGATTTTCTGCTTCTCTATTTCTACTAACTCTTATAGGCTGCTTGTCAACTTGAAGGGATTTAGAATGAAGGGACTTAGGATGACTCAGGAGATAAACTCCTAGGAATGTCTGAGAAGGAGTTTCTAGATTAAGTTAATTGTGGAGGGAAGACCCACTCTCAGTATGGGTGGCACCATCCGACGGGTCATGATACCATACTGAGTAAGAAGGAGAAAGCTATCTGAGCACCAGCATTAATCCATTTCTGCTTTCTGACTGTGGGTGCAATCTGACCAGTTGCTGCTTCCATGCCCTCCCACAATTAATTACTATATTCTCAGACTGGGAATCAAAACAAACCTTGCCTTCCTGAAGTTCCTTTTGTCAGATATTTTGTCACACCAATGAGAAAGGCAACTTAATCAGTAAATTATTAAAGAGGTGAGGAGCCATTCATAGGCCTTTGAAAATGGTTTGTGGGAAGAATGGAACCTTGGGCTAAGGAAGCCCTAGAATTCTGCATGCATAGCTTATTGGGTCATTCTGGCAGGAGTTTGGGAGACCAAAATGCCAAAAGAAATGAAGACATAGAGGCTCATTTATGAGGCCTCAAAAGGGACGGACTCTGTTGAGAAACGAACTAGCAGACATTCATGCTTCACTCCATCACTCTCCTCAGGATGGGAGTGAAGTTGACCTTAATGGCAATGTACTAAGTTTTTTGGTAGAGGAAATTAAAGGCAGCACCTCCAAAACAAACTGTGGCTGGTAATTGCTTGCTGCCTGCTCTTTACCACATCTGCAGTGAAAGAGAGCAGAAACACATGAAAAATATGCAGTTTGGTGAGGAAAGGCATGTGAGGTTACAGATACAAACAAGACAGCAGTTACAGTCCTTAAAGGGAAACGTAGTGCTCCACACGAGACATGAGAAAGGTGCCTTGAAGGCAAGACTAATTCCCAGGGAAGGCCCTAACTTGTGAAACTGAAATTTTAGTTGAGAGAACATGAACTGAAAACACTGAAGGCATTCCATACTCAAAGATAGCTGCCTAGAACAGTGTTTTCCCACGAAGACACACAAAGGCCAATACAGCTCTGGTATAAGGGGCACACTGTATACTTAGCTTGCAGTATAACTTGGCAGTGTCACCCACTTGGTACTTGTTTTGTAAGCATGCAGGATGTAAGAGTGATGTAGTTACAAAGGCTTATACCATGGTTCCAGAAAGCTGCTGTGGCTAGGCAGCATGTGGCAGAGTTAGAGTCCCCATAGGAGGCCCTGAGACGCCACTGAGAAACTGAAGGTAAAGCCTAAATTGCAATGAACATCCAAGTGTGGTAGAGCTGTCAAGATGGTGGGACATCCACTGAAGTAAACTGTAGTCACAGAGTGGAGCCAGCTCAAGAGAAAGGCTGCTTGTACTACAGGTGGCATAACTGGAGGGATGGGAATTCCATGGCTGTTGAAGCCCGGATGCACGGCCCTTAGAATCCCAGATATGCTACAGAATTTGATGTTAGCCTGCTAGATTTCAGCCTTGCTTTGGCCTGGCTTTTCCTTGCTATGCCACACCCACATTCTTACCTTTTGCCTGCATTGGTTTCTTATGTAAATGAGTTACAGATTACAACTTCCTGTGTCTAGCTTTTTCATTTAACACAAGCTGTTGCTACATGCAGTTTCAGATCATCAACAGTCATTGATGTATAGTATTCCATCCTGGGTGTACACCATAGTGGAGTTTTTCCTTTTCCTGCTGACATGCACTGTGGAGCTCACCATGGGAGTGTACACACTATGAGCACTAAGAACACATCTTTTGCTAACTTATATGCAACCATTTCTTCTGAGTCCTACCCAGCAGGATAATTGTCATACTCTTAAACATAAGTGAAAAGCTGTTGTCACAGTGTGGGTATTGTGAAAACCTATTAAATTTAGTGGCAATCAAAGTTTCCATTCTGCTGCTGAACAGAACTTAAATCCTGCAATCCATTTTTATCTCCCCACTTGTATCTGGTAATCAAACATCATCTCAGGAGCCAGTTTACAAGGCTCCTTCTTTGAAATTTACCACCTTTCAAGACATAGCCATTTTAATCAAGACTAGAACATCTGATCACAGTTTTTTGAGCACTAAAATCTCTTCCAGTCCATTAAGTTGACAAGGGGTATTCAATTACCAAGTATTACTATAATCATCGTGGGGAAATCATCTCCAGGCAATACTTATAGCTTGGAGACTTGCTCCAACAAAATACTAATCACTAGTTGTCCATCATATTTGAGAAATAGAGCTGGATAGGCACTGCCCAGCAGGGAGGCTCTGGGTCACTTGTGAAGTAGACAAACACAACCTAACCACTTAGGGCCAGACAACACAAAGGCCAAGATTTCTAGTGTAAAAGCAACATTGACTTGATGGAACTAGCTGAAAAGAGAAGAGGGAGGGAGGTTCTGCCTCTCGGCTCCTGAAAGCACATAGGACAAGGAGGTCATGACGCTCCCATAAGCATGTGTATCATCTTATGGCACAGAGTAGTGGTGACAAAGGTTGACTGATTTTCATACAGTGGTTTCTCAACTTTGTCTATCTTATAAGGAATTTTAATGAGTAAGTTGGTTTTATTTCAGACCATGAATAATTTTAATCAAACTTTCATAAAAACAATGTTGTCTTTATAAAAGAGCCATGTTAAGGATAATAAACAGTTTTCTAGAACAAGTAATAGTTAAAAACATCTATGTAAGATAGTAAAAATCCAGGTCTTTCACAATCCAGCACGATGCTGTCTCCAAGTCTTGCTCAGAGCCATACATAGGTTTTGAAACAGTAAAACATGAGAATAGAATGGAAGAATGCTTATGACCTCCTGAGACCCATGTACTCTAGATTGCACAGAGTTAGGATTTCTTTCTGGCTCTTGGCATTAAAGAAATCTGTTTTCCTCAGAGAACTAATGCCATGCAGAGTTAGTGAGACAGCTAAATGAAGACTTGAAGCTGAGTGTCTAGCTCTTGTCTCATCATCGGTTTTTGGGTTTAGTAAACTGCCTGACAACCAGGAACAGACCCTCAGAGCTGCCAACTCCAGTCTGTACCAGCAAAGTGCCCTTGACTGCTCCTCTCCATAGAAGACTAACCCAAGTCCAGCTCCTCTCATGTGCCTCTGACTAGTGAAGACTCAGGTTCATGCCCCAGGACCCATGTCAAAATAAACAAAACAGACATGGTAGTAATCCCAATGCTGGGAAGGCAATGACAGGATGATCCTTGGGGTTATTGGCTAGCCAGCCCCACCTACTTGGTGAACTCGAGGGCAATGACAGACCCTATCTCACAGGAGGTGGACAGTACCCACAGCTGTCCTCTGGCCTCCACATGTGTGCACACAAAAGTATGCATGCTTCCACACAAACATTTGTGCCTACACAAACATGAACATGCACATATGTGTACCAAAGAAACAAAGTCACACCCAGAAACCCTCTGGGACATGCAGCTGTCAACAACTCATAGAAGGCTGACATAGTGCCAAACCTACTAGCCCACAGTGTGTAGAGTTTAGCGACACCAGTGGAAGAGATGCACATCTTTTGTTTCATACCTTTTGCAAACCTTTTGCTTTTAGGCAGGATTCTATGAGCTGAGCCACATCTCTAAGAAACCCTTTGCTTTTAAAGTTGTCAACTCTAATTACAAACTTTGTTAAAGGGAGAATTCCGGTTTAGAACAGTGGTCCTGTCCTTGTACACAACATGAAAATACATAGTTAAACCACAGCTCCCAGTCTGATTCACTGGCAGATACAGGCATCTTTGAGGGATTATACCTTGCAGCATTGAGGAGCATTGGTTGGAAAGTACTGTAGTTACCTTGCATCTGACACTTTCCAAAAGCCATATAATCTTGTGTGGAAAATTCTCATCGAATTCAGGACCAAATTCCACACATTCAAGAAGACAGGAGAACATGCCCCAAGGCTTCTTCAATCCACTCTTCATGAGCAAAGAGAAGCTATTGATAAAGATCTGTATTGAAAGTGCTTGGTAGATATCTTAATTAATAAAACTTTATGTATAAAAATGAAAGCAGAATATCCAACTGCTAAGTCCACTAATGAAAGTTGAAAAGAGCTTAGTGGAACTTTAAGAGTGAATTAAGCAAAACAAATGGAGATAAACAAAAAATAATCAGCAAGGAATCTCAAATCTCATTCCAATAGGATGGGTTGGTTTGTAAGGTGCTGACACTAGTCAGAATTCTTGGGGACTGACACCATTTCTTCATTGTCTCTCCAGACTAAAAGGGTGAAAACTCAAAGAAAAAAAGTTACTCTAGGCTGGCGAAATGCCTCCACTGTTAAGCCACTTGACTGTGAAGCCTAAGGACCCAGGTATGCTCCACCAGTACCCATATAAGCCAAATGCACAAGGTGGCACATGTGTCTGGAGTTTGTTTGTATTGGCTGGAGACTGGTATGCCCATTGTCTCTCTCTCTCTTTCTGTATCTTTGTCTTTCTCATTAATCTCTCATTCATAAACAAATAAAATATTTTAAGTTACTTTTAGAATATAGATGTGGTCACTTTAAGAGGCTGAGCTGAGGCAATCTTGAATTCTAACTTTGCTCTTATCTATGCGCCTTCCTGCCTCTCCTGGCCCCCACCCCTGCCACAAATGGAAGGGAATAGAAAGTCCCTCTCCTTGGAGATCTTGAAGGGCCAGATGCCTTCTTTATCTCCCTCTCTCCCCTCCATTGCCTCTGTGACTTCTCTTAAGTAGTCTGTTACCAGACATACATCTTCCCCCCAGAATCTCATAAAAGGAACTATCTTGCTTTGTTCTTTGAATTTCTGCATCCTTCCCCATCTGTCTCTGGTTTTGGGACCCTACCATACAGCCTTGACATGGTACTATAAAATAACTAATAAACCTTTAATTCTAAAAGGATGTATCATTTCAGCTGCCTCTGATCAAAGTAGTCTGCTAGTCCACCTACCAACCCTCCTAATCAGAATGTGTTCCTGCAGAATCTCCAGGGAGTCACACATTTACAGGCTAAGTTCTATGCAGGACTTCCCTATATTCCTAAACTTTTAGACTACTTATATGCACATTTACATTTAAAAATGAATTATCCTATTTAAGCAGTTATTTTTTGGCTTTGTTTTTTTGAAAAGGGATCTTATCTATGCTAGGATTTCCTTCAACTTACTATGCAGCTGAGAGTGACCTTGAACTCCTGATCCTCCTGCCTCTATATCTAAAGTGTTGGGATGACAGGACTGAGGCCTCATGCCTGGCTTCTATTAAAGAATGTTGAGGTTATAAAAATACATATGCTTTCTAGTTTACTACACTAGTGCAATCACCCTTCTTACAATAAAACTTATTTGTTACTCATAGTCCAAAAGAGTTCTGTTCATCTTAAATGGTCTCCAATTGATAAATATCTTTCAGAATTACTCTCCTGCCTGTCTCACCATGGTAATGAGTTCTTCAAGCTGTTAAATTGCTTTGGAAGTCTCCGGGACTACAGATTTACATAACATTAGCAGGGAAACAGTTTTGTATCTTGGTTACTTCCAGTGACTTGAATGGAAGGAGACTGCTTGCTTCATTGCCTCCTGCCCACCTAGCAGCCTTGTAATTACTATATGACTGGTTGATTTTTGAGAGAACAGGACTAAAAGACCTTTCTCTTTAAAATATGCAACAAGACTTAATCAGAAACACAAATCAAATCTCCTATATTCTGATGGGAGAATAAGAGGGCAAGATTAACTATGAGAATGGCCCTCTATCTTATCTTTACTTTTAATAATTTAGAGCCTGTATTGTTTGCACAGAAAGCAAACAATATCTCATGCTGCATATTTTATGATTGCATTTCAGAGAGTGACAAGCCATAGCCAATCACTCTTGCATGCTTAACTATTCCCCAGAGAGATCTATTAGGGAAAAGGCTGGAATCAACTCTGTCATAGCAGACAGCCACTGCAACAGGATCAACACCCAAGAGACAGCCTCAAACCCTCCCAATTTATTTCCCTTGGAGATAGAGTACATGGTGAGGAGCAGTTTCTAGGCTTCCCTTCATTCCTTCCCTTGATGTGCTCTTACAAACTGCCCAATCAGGAGACACACTTCCCTGGTAACCCACTGCTGCTCAGGCCTGTATGGCCAGTTGACAGATAGAATTCACACCCTATGCAGCCCATTTACACCAAGACATGACAATGAAAAGAAATCAAGAGCATTCTGTAGCCCAACTATTGGAAGCACTTCCTATTGCTAAGGTATCATATAATAAAAAGAGTGACTGAGTAACTTCTCAGGCTTGGGAGGATATCAATATACCAGCATCAATGCTAACACAAACATTAATGCCAACATTAACACCAGCATCAACAGTAACACCAACACCAACCATGCACACTACTATCTATCAACCCCATACCAACATGACCATGAATAACACTATTACCAGTGCTAACACATATACTAACATTACAGTAGTAATTCTTTACCAAAGCCATTACTACACAGTCAATAAAATTACTGTAGCCAACATAGGCTGAATACTTGCTATTTTTTCTAAGCCATTTAAAGCTTCTTCACATTTAGTACACAAACAACTTTTTTTTGTGAATGTGTGTATGCTGTGTGTATTCATGTTTTCATGTCTATGGGTGTATGTGTGTGTGCAGGTACACATGTGTGTGTAAGACAGAGGTTGACATCAGATGTCTTCCTCTATCTCCAACTTACTTTTTCTTTGAGGTAGGATCTCACTGTAACCTGTGTTAGACTTGAACTCATGGAGATCCTCCTACTTCAGGAACTCAGGTACTTATATTATAAGCATGAGCCACAATGCCTAGCTCTCACCTTACTTTTTTGAGGCAGAGTCTCTCACTGAAACCTGAGCTCACTAACTTAACTAGAGTAGCAACCCACAAGCTCCAGGAAAGATTCTGTCTCTTCCTTCCCCATGTTTGGTCTGTCAGTGTCTGGCATTATACATGGGTGCAGAGATCTTGTTTGTGTGTGTGTGGCATTCACTTTTCCCACTGAGCTATCTAGCCAGCCCCCAAACAATTCTTTGAAGAAGTGATTATTAGTCTTTCCACTAAGAGATGAAGAAACTGAGGCAAAGAGACATTTTTGTCCAAGCTGTAAATAGCAGAATACAGATTTGAAAACAAGTAGTTTGGTCCATAGTTGAGTCCTTAGCTCCTTGCCCAACTCTGGCAGTTCAGGTGGTAACTATATTGCACTGAGGACTTCTAGGAGATGCTAAAGTATAACCTGCCCTGACCATGGGTGTGGGCACTTGTTCTGTTGCATCTGCCCCTCTCCTAATCTCTCCACAATACTGGGGACAAGCTGGTTGGCAATGAACTGACTGGGACTGCCACTGTAAATGATGCAACTCCAACCTTTCCCTGTGCTCTCTCTCATTTCACACATGTGAGGTTTGACTCAGGGGTCCCCCATAAACTTAGGTGTTCTGAATGCTAGGTCCCCAGCTGATGGTGATTTGGGAATTAAAGCATCCTGGTGGCAGTGTATTGTTGGGTGTAGGCTTATGGGTGTTACAGCCAGCTTCCTCTTGCAAGTGTTTGGCACACTCTGCTGTTGCCATTGCTGTTTTCCATCTGATGTTGCTCAGGAGGTACATCTGCTCATGCCATAGTTTTCTCCTGCCATCATGGAGCTTCCTCTCAAGTCTGGAAACCGAAAGAAACCTTTATTCCCCCCCCCCCACAAACTGCTGTTGGTAGGGTGTTTTCTGCCAGAAATGTGAACCTGACTGCAATACCACACAGCAGTAGACTTTGTAGAGCACAAGGCGCACTGGCACTAGCACATAGGCTGAATTGAAGTATCTGCATAGAATAAGGCCCTGTTGAAGTGTGCTTCTCTCCTTCGTTATGGTTGGTCTGTGGTTCACTTCAGGTGACAATAGCTTATTTGAGTACCTGTGCCAGGAAACATGTGTCCCCAAAAAGCCAAAATTTGAATTCTTACCATTCACTGATTTATAACTACCCACCTTAACATCTCAGCCTTTGTCTCCCACCCCTCTGTCCATGCTAACAATACACCTGTCTAAACACATTGTCTGTATAACTTATTTCCCATACCCCCTAGGTGATGAAAGTATAGAAAGACAAAGAGCACAGGGTAGGAACATATGATGTGCCTATAATTGGAGTGCTAGCAGGGAAAGAAGCATCAAGACACAGTATTCTTAGACTTGTTGAAATGTCCATGCTCAGATTTAGAGTGGAGCAGTGAGAGGCGGCAGCCTCATCCTATCCATGGTCCTCCCACGGGGCAGAGAATGAATCAGCCCCTGATGTCTCAGACCCCAACATTCTCCTCAGCTCTGTGGACTGAGGTTTTGGATACCCTGAAAGCAGTGGCTCTCAACATTTCCAAGGGTGAAATACTTTGGATCCCTATCTTGATCCTACTGTAGAGAAACTTTTGTTAAGTTGTCCTGGGGGTAGAGTCCTGGCAGGAGTACTTTGTGGAAGTTGTGGGTTACCCAAATAAAGATATTAGGGGATCATTCTGGAGATAGTCCCAGAAGATACAAGTTGGAGTTCCTTTCTTCTTTTGACTCTCCATTTTCCTGGGGATTCTGATTTAAAAGACTACACACACTCAGGCAGTGTAGGCTTGCTGACAACACATGGTCACCAGCTGGCCAGCTGGAAAACTTACAAGAAATTACAGCTCGTGTCTCCCACCACATCTGCCAACCAGAAACTTTAGAGCAGGCTCTTCACAGATCCCCTTACTGTGGAGGGGAGCAGCTCCTATATCCCTACTCTGGTCCATAATGTTGAGGGCCCTTGGTATGTGAGCTCCTCATGTAAGAGCATCTCTGCTCTACACCAGATGGGGAAATTCAAAGCCCACATGGACCAGGGACATAGGAAACCTGAGCAAAAAGATAGGATCAGATACAACAACAACAAAAAGCCTACCAGTTAAGATAGATAATTTATGGCACCTGAAATTCTTCACTGTTGAGGAATAAGCTAAGAGGAAGGTTTATGGTGAGTCTGGGGGGTACCTTCTTCCTTCAGGAGACAACTGCTAATCATCTACAATGCAGTACAGGAGGGAATCAGGTCCAGTGTAGATGAAATACATCATACATGAATTCCTGTATACATATATTAACACATATGTATGATCACATATGTATATATACACATGTTTTCTAGAAGCTCAGGTTACAGAAAGTTTAGACTTATAATTGACAAAGCTTCAGTTTTCCAGTAAGGCATATAATTAACACTAGTTTCAATACCCATGTCATATGGATCAGTTAGAGGTCCATCCAAGCAGCAAATCCAGTTCCTATACATCTCTTCATATTTCTGGTCCCATCCCAATGCCATGGAGGCATGGGCCAGCTTCTGCCTATCTCCTTTGCCTAACATGTCCTGTGTGATTGTGGTGGTTCAGAACACCCATTCATGGAATGAGTGGATGAATGAGTAAATGAATGAGTGAACTGATCCTTGAACATCCAGGGCAGAGCACTTGCCTAGCATCCTGGTATGCACCAGAGGCCCTGAGTTCAATGCAGCACTAAGGACAAAGCACTTCAAATCTCCACAGGAGTGATTTTTGAGTGATTAAAATGCAAATGCCTTGACTTCCTGGATATCTGTTTTCTTTCCCAAACAGGAGGTCTATGTTCAAGCAAGGCTGGAGTGCAAGAAAGGCTTTCTGACCTCTTCCTCACCTGGAGTTGAGGTCAAACCAGTTGGTCTGCACACTTGCAGTTTTCCTTGCAGCTTGTGTGTTGTGTGAGTATATGTGTGTTCCAATGTATGTGCATGCATATGGAGGCCATAGGACAACCTCAGGTGTTGTTCCTCAACAACATTATGCATCTTTTTTGAGACAGGGTCTCTGTGGTCATTTGAATGTTTGGCCCCATAGACTCAGTCATTTTTGACTAAACTTTGTACTTGAGCCCCTAGCAGGCAGACTCCTGCTAGAGGGTTTGTGTCACTGGGGGGCAGATTTGAGTCCAGCCTAAAGGGGTGGAGAGAGCAGTTTGAGCTCTGGCTTGTTGTGATACTGTTTGGTGGTGTCGCTCTGCTTGGATCTATGAAAGGGAGCCAGTTTTTCTGCCATTGATGAAACTTTCCTTGGATCCATCAGCCTGAAATAGACCTGTTTCTCCTATAAATTGTGCCGGGTTAGATGTTCGGCCCAGCAACAAGAAATTGACTACAGCAGTCTCTCACTGGCCTGGATCTCATCAATGAAGCTATGTTGACTGGCCAGCAAACCCCATGGATCTGTCTATTTACACCTCCCCAGCACCAGAATTAAGTGTGTGAGCCTCCATGCCGAGCTCTTATAGAATTCCTACTCCAGTCTTCATGTTTGTATCAACTGAGCCATCTCTGCAGCCTCAGGTTCCCTTTTGAGGGGAACAAAGTTTTTGCTATTGCTTCTGCTTCCCTGAGCACTAATCTTTTCCCTTCCTAGAAACTCTTCTATTACCTCCAAAAGGGATTGAATGGTGTCTCCTTGCAGAAGATGAAGATGAAGCAGCTAGCTTCAAACATCTTATGTGATGAATGCTGCTCCCTGCTGCAGGTGACAGGCATCACTCAGAAGTGTCCACAACTTTCAGTGACAGGGGAACAAGAAAAAGTAGAAAACACTATCAAAGCTCTGACATTGAGTCCTTCCTGGGGACATAAATCTTGCTCTAGGGCTCAGAACCAAGAACTGTAAGGCCTCTTGGGAAAGACATTCACTGCCCCACCAGTAGAAATATTTTTCCTGACAGGACCCTCATTTACAATTTAAAAAAGCACTGATGCTTTCCATTATCATCATTTCCTCTTTAACAAGGCAAAATTACAAATTGAATTAAACGACATCATTCTCTGAGTGGCTTTGTGTTATTGCACATTTTCCTTCAGTAACAGGCTGAGAGTGCTAAACCATTGATCAAACTGTGCAATTCTCAAAGGGATGGGAGGGGAAGAAAAGGCAACTGGCCTCTAAGCTAGCAGCTGTAGCCATTACTGTCAATTATGGTTCTGCTCAGAATCACGAGGAGGTTTCATTCTGACCCACTGCTGCTTCCTTCCATATGTTCCTCTAGGAATTGGGAATACACAGCCTGAACATGAAATGAGCTTGTGATGATTGCCTCATTGGGAATTCTATTTCTGTTGAAACAGTACTAGACTCTATAGCTCCAGGGCCTCTGAGGTGATAGATACAATTACTGAGATCAGTGGATATAGAAAGCACAGTAAGTGTTCCCCTCTACTCTTCACTTCAATCCCCACTACAAAACAGGCAGAGCTCTCCTGGAAAGTAAGTGTGAGGTTTCCTGTGAGGGTCTTCTGATAGATACAAGAAAGGTTTCCTAAATGTGGGGGTGGGCACAAGGAGCATTGTTAAGGAAGGGCTCTGAGAGTGTCTACATGATACCTGGCTTAGAGGCACTTCTGTGTTACCCTGTGGCCAAGAGATGCCCACAAATCCATAGTGACATGGAGGCATCATGTCAGCTGGAACATTCATGTTGAGTATACCACAAGCAGTGTGATTGTTTTCATATGAGATGTCTGCAAGAAGAGTATCTCAGAGACATCACTGCTTGCCAAGGGATGAAGGTAGTAGGCAGATCCTGAGGCTCAAAGTAATCTTTCTCAGGTTTTGAAAGTTCTATCCTGTGCTGTAGAGATGGTCACATGACTCTAAATATACAAGATGATGTCTTGAAGTTGTGTTATTAGAGCATAGGTAGATTTTATGGAGTGTGCATTATACCTTGACGTGACAAAGCTCCTAGAAACAATAATACTAAAGACTAGCAACATGAGTCCACTTCCCCTACATGGAAACATCCCTCTGAGGTAAAAGGACCATCCATCTTCCAAGAACACCTTCTTCCAAAAAGAAGCAAGATAGAAATTAGTTTTCATTATGGAATTTAAAGGCTCCTTTAAATCAAGGTAAATCAAAACATTTGACAGCATTAAAAAGCACATTAGTAAGAAATGACACTCTCATATTAGGCTGTAAACTGGGGAGGCCACTTTGCAGAGGACGTTTCCTGTACTTGATAAAACAGAAAATGCTTATAATCTGGAGTCCAGTGGCTATTCAGGTTTATGCATGGGAGAAACCCTTTAATGCACTTATGGAGACACAGCTAAGGATGTTCACCTTTGTCAAGTTTGTCCTGTTGAGATAAGGAAAGTGACAACCATTTCCAGAAGGACAAAGGTTTTTAGATTTTATTCAGAAAATAAAATTATGAATGTACCCTGGTATGCATAAATCTCAAAAAAAAAATCAATGAAAATCATAGATTGGCATGGTAATCCTATTTAGGAAAAGTTAGAATAAATGAACAGTATACAAAAGTAAAAGTAAAAGATCATGCCAAGCTGTAGGTAGACTGCCCCATGGAATAGTGGGAAGAGGACAGGACTCAAGATGGTGGCTCAATTATAATAGTTATCACCTTCTTTTCAGTGCCCTTGCTCCTTCTTAATAATAGAAGTCCCTGGTTTGAGGATGGTGCAAATGCTCACTGTGTGTCATTCTATATTGTCAAAGTGCATGTGCAACAGAGGTTTAACCAGTAAAAAATGAGAATAAGCCACTTATGTTACTCCAAGGTCACATCTATAAGAGGAACCAGCTGGTGGGCCTGCCTGCTTTTCTTTGCTATGCCTGGTGGGAAGTCTTGATGGTGCTGGGCCCTGTTATTCTAGTGGACAGAGGAACAAGTGACATTAAGTAAGAAGACCGAGGAATGAGGGCCTCCAAGAAATACCTGACTTCCTTCCCTGGCCTCCTATGAGAAGGAAGAAAACTGTGTAGACATTCATTACTAATGGATTTTTCTTAGGCTCCTAACACTGAAATTTTACCTAATGGCATGACATGTTTAATGACTTTATATCTGAATATGTTTATTTCTTTAAAAAAATAAGAACAAATATAGCACTACATTATCTTTATTTTATGGAGGTGAGATATGTGTACACAGTTATTGCTATGTCTATATTAGTTTATATTTTCCTGAAACTTATGAGTGTATGTAAACAAATATGATGACAGTCTTGGATGATGGAGGAGAGCAAAAAATGAGACATCAATGTAAAAGAGGGAGCAGTAGGAAAATAGTGGGGTTTCAGTGGAGGGGAATGGGGAAAACAAAGGAAGATGGTGGTAGGGAATTACATAATTATTTTTCAAGGTAGGATCTCACACTAGCCCAGGCTGACCTGGAATTCACTCTGTAGTTCCCGGCTGGCCTCGAATCCTCTTGCCTCTGCCTCCTGAATGCTGAGGTATACATCTTAGTATTCCTGGCTTAGATTACATAAAATTCTAATAAAGTTTTTTCTTTTAATTTTATTAGCACCATGCTCTAACCAACTGAGCTAACTGGCCAGGACACAATTATTTTTTTTAATTTTATAGTGTAAATAAATAAATAAAAATGACAGCACCATTGGTTGTTCACCTGAAATATTTAAGATTTGTTTCTGGAGCTGGGATGTTGGCATAATGGCTTAATTGTTTGCTAGTCAGGCATGAGGACCTGAGTTCAGTTTCCCAACACCCACGTGTTGAACATCTATAAGTCATGCAGAGGTGGATTCCTGGGGTTGTTGGCTAGCTGGTCTAGCCAAATCTGTGAGCTCTAGGTTCAGTGAAACTTTGCCTCAAAGAATAAGGTAGGGAATAACTGAGACACCTGACATGAACTTCTACCCTCTACATGCATGTGCAGGCACATGCAACTACACACAAATGAACACACATATATAATACTTACATACCACATACATATGTACATTTTTTGCAATCAGCTTCTCATTGCTGGGATAAACATACAAGCAGAAGCAGCTTATAAGAAGAGAGAGTTTATTTCAGGCTTACAAATTCTAGGAGAACACCATCAATTGTGGAACTAGCTGGCTCCCATCCATAGATCCAAACAGAGAGACACCACCAACACCCAGCACCCCAAAACCTTCAGAGCTCAAACTGCTGTGAGCAAACCTAGTAACGTTAGACTACAGGATCTACCCCTAGTGACATACCTCTCTTCCACAGCAGGGCTCTGCCCACTGGGGACTCAAGTTGCAAGCTCAATATCAATAAACACCTGAGTCTATGGGGCCATACATTACATTCAAAACACAATAACACAAAAAATAAAATATCTTTCTACTAGGTATGGGCCACATAAACACACTTACTGGTTTGAAGGTGAAACTATTTAATGTGTCATATATTCTCTGAAGCCTCAAACAGAAAATCAGCCCAATTCTTCATATTAAAGGAACATTGGCTGCATTCTTGTTCCCTGGTTCAAAGGTGCAGATGGACCAGTTTTCTTTTTCAGCATGTCCCCTCTTTCAGGAATCTCAGAACAAAAAGCTCAGCAGGTATTTATTAGCCTCTCCAAGAGGGCTTTTGGAAATTCTGCTTTGCCCAGGAGCTTCCAGCATCCTGCTTGTCTAGGAGATGGCATAGCTCACATCTGCCACTCTCCAGGTGCATAGATGTGATTTGGGGTCAGAAAGTAGCTGTCATGGTGACTGTGCTGCCCAGGGTCTTCAGAACATGCCTTTTATAAATCATGTTTTGAATGTAACCTTTCCAACTCACACCATAAACCTAAAGGAAATGTGGCCCTGGGAGGCAATTGGACAGGTAAGCATGAGAAATTTCACTCTCTCATTTTGTTCCAGAGGATCACATGAATCCTACTTTTGGTTTTGTCAGTGCAAAACCTAGGGCCTTATACTAAGCAATTGCTCTACCACTAAGATACATCTCCAGCTCTCTTTTTACTATTTATTTTGAGACAGATTCTCACTAAATTGTCCAGGCTGGCCTTTAACTTACTTTGTAGCTCAGGATGGTCTTTAACTTGTGATCCTCCTGCCTCAGACACCTGAGTACTTAGGATGATACTATGGGCTTGGATAAAACCTAAAATATACCTTTAGAAACAGATAAGCAGGGAAGCGAGAACCTGGGAGTTGGGCATTCGGGATGATACCAAGGACAATAACCTAGTGTTTCTTCCCCAGGGCATAGGGATGTGCCTGACACCAGCAGAGATCATAGTTGGCTGGTTGAATAATTTCCACAGATAATGGCATAGCCAATCTGCTGGTAACTTTCTTCCCAAAGTTCAAAGAACAGGACTGAGTGTGGCATTCTCCATGCATCAGGTTCTGAGAACTCACAGGAGCTTCCTGATGTGGGCTGTAAGTTGGACCCTCTCAGTCTTCCAACAGCCAGGGAAACACCCTCCAAAGAGAGTTATGTGGGGGTCACAGCTTTGAGTTGCTACATCAGAAAGTCCTGGAGTAGCTGGTATGTGTAGAACCTGAAACTCCTGTGCTTTTCCTTTCCCAGGGGTCCCAACATCCATCTTGGAGTTTATACCACAGACATTTATTATAAGCTAACATTTCATAAGCATCATGCTAGGACAGGAGCGTCACTCATGGGCAGACAAGGAATATACCGAAATCTGATAGTGTGGGCTACTACAAGTAAGCAACAGCATGATATTGGTTTAAATCATAAAGGTAGGCTCCTCCTACTTCCTGGGTCTGAATTCCTTGCATAGACAGTATGTGGGCGGGCATGGTCGTCTGAAGTGAGTAGGTCAGACCCCTGTATCTGGGCTCCTCCCATTTCCCCAGTATGGGTTGTCTGAGCTGGTCTGTTTCCTGGAGGGCATGGAAGGAAGTACACCAGATCCATTGCTCCTCCCAGTTCCTTGGACCTGGTAATCCTCAGTGTGCCTTTCTTGGGGAGGCCTAGTCCATGTATGAGCTATGGAATCAGGCCTTTTGCTCTAGTATCCTGACTGTCCACTAAATATCAACATCCTTGTTCACCTGAGTCAGAGGGTGAATGGGCCAAAGGACAAAAACTTGCTTCCTCCTCAATAAAATCAAAGTCTTCCTAACATGGGTAGACAACAACTCAAAAGAGCTAATGAAAGTCAGAAAACTGAGAGATCTCCATCAAGGATGCCTAGTCCTACTTCATAAGACTACAATGAAATCATACAGAAATCCATTCCCAAAATGAAAACACAACAACCAATGAGACCCTGATTAAAAAAAAAAATATCACTGAACTTGAAGCAAACTATCAAAGAACCAGCAACTGTATCAATGAAATTGAACAGAATATTCTCCTAGAACATTAAGCCTTGGACAATAGGCTGAAGAAAATGTTAGAACTCTCCAAAGAAATGAATAACTTGAAGGTAAGACAAGAAATGGAAGACCTCAGCAACCAGTTGCTTTAGCTTAATGAAGACTTGATCAAATGCAAGAATTAACTACAGGAAGCATCAAGAAAATCAGAACTTGAATTGAAATCATACCTCAGAAAAGAGATGGACATGATGTAAAATAATACAACAGAAGACAAAAATTAAATAGAGATTATAAAAAACCTCTCTAGAGCCACTAACCAGCAGTTACTCTTGTGGAAGACAGAACCTCTGACCTGGAAGATAAGACAGAAGAAACTGATCCGGAGGCCAAAACTTTGCTAAGTTCAACAAACCAACTAAACAGAATATGAGGGAACTGTAGGACACCGTCAAATGACCAAACATCTGGATCATGGGTATGTCAGGAGAGTAAATCCAGACCAGAGGCATAGAGAACATACTCAAAAAAATTATTTAACAAAATTGCCAAATCTTGCAAAAGAGAGGCCCATCCAGTTACAAGAAGCCCACAGAACAACAAACAGACAAGACCAAAGAAGAAACTCTCCAAGACACATCATAGTTAAAACACTGAAAACAAAGAGAGAGTGTTAAAAGCAGCAAGAGATAAGCAATTCACAACGTTCAAAGGCAATCCCATTAGAATAAGATCAGATTTCTCAGTGGAAACCCTGAAAGCCAGAATGGCCTGAAATGGAACACTTCAATGTATGAAAAACTATGGCTTCCAACCTAAGCTACTTTACCCAGCAAAAGCATCCCTCATAATAGATGGTGAAAGAAAAAACATTCCATGAAAAAAGTCAACTCTATGTGTATATGACTACAAAGTCAAACCTGCATATTCCTTGAGGGAACATGCCACACAGAACAGTCAAACAACCAATCTCAAGAGCCAACAAGACAAAGATCTCAATAACCAAAATAAAGCAGGTTCAAAACAGTATATAACAAAAAAAGAACCAAACCCCATAAAACAACTCAACATGGCAGGGATTAATTCAAACCTTATAGCAATAACTTTAAATATTAATGTTCTTAACTCACCCACCAAAAGATACAGTTTACCAGAGTGGATCAAACAACTGAACCCTTCTATCTTCTGTCTTCAAGAAACCCACTTCACCACTAAAGATAGAAACCTACCTCCTCAGGGTGAAAGGTCAGGAAATGATATTCCAAGGAAATGGAAATAAAAAAAAAAAAAAACAAGTGTTGGTATGTTAGTATTTGATAAAACAGACTTCAAACCAAAAGTAATTAAAAAGGACAAAGGCCACTTTTTACCCTTCAAGGGAATGGTCCAACATGAGCACATCACAATCATAAATATATATGTGCCTAATACAGGGGCACCACTATTTATAAAACAAAATCTACTCAACAATAAAACAGAAATAAACACCAACACCATCATTATAGTCAGAGACTTCAATACTCCACTGTCATCAATATACAGATCATCCAAGCAAAAAATCAACAGGGAAATAATGGAGCTCAACAACATCATAGATCAACTAGACCTAACGGACATCTACAGAACTTTCCAACCCAACTCTGCAGAATGCACATCCTTCTCAGCAGCCCATGGAATGTTCTCCAAAATTGAACATATATTAGGACATAAAGCATGCCTTCAAAAAGTCAGGAAAATTGAGGTAACTTCCTGCATCATGTCAGATCCCAATGCTTTAAAGCTAGAAATTAACAACAAGAGACATATCAAGAACTCCACCAGCTCCTGGACACTATACAACACACTTTTTAAATTAACAACTTCCATTATTGTAAACAATATCCCATGGTAATTCCCCCTCTACCCCTACTATCCCCTTTGAAACTCCACTTTTCATCATATACCCTCCCCTTCTCAATCAGTCTCTCCTTTATTGATGCCATCATCTTTTCCTCCTATTATGATGATATTATGTGTCAGACACTCTGAGGTCATAGATATCCAGGCTTTTTTGCGTCTGGAGGAGTATGTTTTAAGGAGTCCTACCCTTCCTTTGGCTCTGACATTCTTTCCACCACCTCTTCTGCAATGGACTCTGAGCCTTGGAAGGTGTGATAGAGATATTTTAGTGCTGAGCACTCCTCTGTCACTTCTTCTCAGCACCATTGTGCCTTCTGAGTCATCCCAAGATCACTGCCATCTGAAAACAGAAGCTTCTCTAACCAAAAGTGAGAATAGCATTAATACATGGGTATGAACATTAAGAGAAGTGTTACTGGGAAATTTGGTGAGCATAGTATATGCATTTAGCCAGATAGCAGCAGACATTACATCCCTAGGGCTCATGACTACCCCTGTTGTAGGTTTTCAGTATCAGGGATGTATTCTCTCCCATGCAGTAGACATCCAGTCAAACTTGAGGATGGTTGGTTTCCCCCATAACAGACATGCTACCCCTGCACCTATTGGCTCATTTGGCCTGGCTGGCCAAATATAAGGCTTGCAGTGTCCACTATTGAGTATCTTCACTGGTGATGTCTCTCTTTCTCTCCCATTGAACTGCATTCAGCATGGCCTTTTTCCAGCTTTCTGTCAGCTGGTGTACATGGAGTATGTTTTCAGCTCAGCTCCAGCATGATTTCTCAGTGACTTTGCAGCCTAAGGATGTGGAGTCTTCAGCAATGGGATCTTACCATCTATTCCTGGTGGGAAGCCAAGGGCCTTGACAATGGCCTGTAATGTTTTGGGGACATCAGGGACCTCCTTGGCCAACAACTCACTGGAAGGTATCCCATCCCTGGCACTGAAAAATTCTCTAGTAACTACCCATGGCCCCTGTGTGTTCCATTGTTCAAAAAGCAGGTTTTCATATGACTTACCTATATCCTCTTACATTTTACACCTCACTTAGGCCTTTCCTCCCCATTACTTTGTTCTTCTACTTAAACAATGAATGGGTTGTGGAAGAAAACAGAAAAGAAATTATAAAATTCCTAGAATTCAATGATAATGAAAACACAACCTACCAAAACTTATGGGACTCAATGAAGGCAGTCTTAAGGGGAAAACTCATAGCCCTAAATGCCTTCAGTACAAATTCAGGGAGATCCCAAATTAATAACTTGACTGTCCTCCTAAAGGTAATGGAAAAATAAGAAGAATCTAACCCAAAGAGCTTCCAACGGAAAGAAATAATCAAGATTAGAGCAAAAATTAATGAATTGGAAACTAAGAAAACAATTTAAAAACTGATGAAATGAAGAGCTGGTTCTTTGAAAAAAATAAACAACATTGACAAACCCCTGGACAAACTGATCAAGCCAACAAAAGGAGAAGTCTCAAACTAACAAATTCAGAAATAAAAAAGGAGAGATCACTACAGACATCAATGAAATTGGAAGAATCATCAGGGCATACTTCCAAAATCTCTACTCCACAAAATTAAATAATCTGGAAGAAATGGATTCATTCCTAGGCACTCCACCTACAAAAAAAAAAAAAAAATCCTCAGAGCAGATTAATCTACTAAACAAACCTATCATATTTATGGAGATTGAAAAGGTAATCACAAACCTCCCCCAAAAGAAAACTCTAGGACTGGATGGTTTGTCAGCTGAATTCTATCAAACCTTCATAGAACTGAAACCATTTTTTTCTCAAACTATTCTATACGATTGGAGACCAGGGAATCCTCCCTGACTCATTTTATGAACCTGTCATTACCATAATACCAAAAGCAGATGGAGATGCAACAAGAAAGAAAATCCCTAGTGAACTTAGATGCAAAGATCCTGAACAAAATCCTTGAAAACCGAATTCAGCAACACATCAAAAATATTATACACTTTGATCAAGTAGGCTTCATCCTAGGGATGCAGGGATGGTTTAACATATGGAAATCGGTCAATGTAATACACCACTGAACCATAAAAATCACATGATCCTCTCAATTGATGCAGAGGCCTTTGACAAAATACAACACTACTTCATGATCAAAACACTGTAAAGAATAGGCATGGATGGTTTATATCTCAACACAATAAAGGCTACATATAAAGTTCCTAAAGGCCAAATAGCACTTACTGGGTAAAACCTCAAGGAGTTCCCACTGAGATCAAGTACAAGACAGGGATGCCTACTCTCACTACTGCTCTTCAACATAGTACTAGAAGTACTAGCCCAAGCAATAAGACATGAGAAAGAAAAAGGATTAAGATTGGAAAGGAAAAAAATCAAATTATCCCTATTTGAAGATGACATGATTCTAAATATAAGTGACCTGAAACTCTCCATCTCAAAACTTCTAAAGCTGATAAATTCCTTCAACAAAATGTCAGGGTGCAAAAATCAGTAGCTTTTCTATATGCAAAGGAGAAGTATAGAGAGAAATAAATCAGTGAGACTGTCCCATTTTCAATAGCAACAAAAAAAATTAAATACCTGGGGATAACACTGAAAAAGGATGTGAAAAAACTTTATAATGAAAAAATAAAAAATACTCAAGAAAGAAATAGAGGAGGACTTGAGAAAGTGTAAAGACCTCCCATGCTCCTAGATAGGTAGAATTAATATTGTGAAAAATGGCAATTCTTCCAAAAACAACATATAGATTTAACAAAATACCAATAAACATACTAGCATCATTCTTTACAGAGATTGAAAAAAATGATCTCAAAATTCATATGTAATGGCATAAGACCTCAGATATCCAAATATATCCTCAGCAAAAGAAAAACCTCTGGTGGTATCACCATATCTGATCTAAAGCTATATTAAAAAGCCATAGTGAAAAAAATAGCATGGTAATGGAATAAAAACAGAAACATGGAACAATGGAGCATAATTGAAGACCAGACATTAGGGCAAGCAACTACAACTGCTTGATCTTTGGCAAAGGTGCCAATAATATACACTGGAGAAAAGACAGCATTTTCAACAAAGGTGTTGGATAAATTGGATGACCATATGTAGAAAAATTAAATTAGACCCACTCATTTCACCATACACAAAAGCAAGTCCACATGGATTAAAGACCTCAATATAAGACCTGAAACTCTTCAACTACTGGAAGAAAAAAATAGGAGGCATGCTCCATGATATAGGACTGGGAAAAGACATCCTGAACAAAACCCCATTAGCCCAGAAAATTAAACAAGCCCTCAAACAATAAGATATCATGAAGCTAAAAATATTTTGCAAGACAAGCATACCATAAGCAGAGCCAATAGGTTACCCACTGAATGGGAGAAAATTTTCACCAGTTATACCACTGTCAGAAACCTAATATTTAAAATCTACAAATAACTCAAAAAAAAAAAAAAACAATTAAAAAAATCAAACAACCCACTCCAAAAGTAGAGCAAAGAACTAAATAGGTAGTTCTAAGAGGAAGAATTACAAATGGCTAACACACACTTAAGAAAATGTTAAACATCCCTAACCATCAGGGAAATGAAAAATTAAAACAACTATGAGGTTCCACCTTACCCCACTAAGGAAAGCAGACACTAAAAAATTGAATGAAAAAAAATGTTGGCAAGACTTTGGAGAAACAGGAACCCTGATTCATTGTTGGTGGGAATGTAAGCTGGTACAACCACTGTGGAAATCAATTTGTAGACTCCTGAAAAAGATGAATATGGAGTTACCAACAAATCCTGATATTCCATTACTGGGCATTTACCTAAAACCTCCACATTTCAGGTCAGAGGTGTTTTCTCATCCATGTTTATAGCTGTTCAATTTATAATAGCTAAGAACTGTATTCAACCCCAGTGCCCATCTTTGGATGAAAGGATAACCAATATGTGTTATATCTACACTATGGAATTCTACTCAGCAGTAAGCAAAAATGACACATTGAAATTTGTAGAAAAATGGTTAAATTTGGAAAAGTGAACTCACACAATCACAGAAAGACAACCATCACATGATCTCACTCATCTGCAGTTCCTAACCTGGATCAGCCCAAGTTGCTGAAATAACTGAATAGCATCTTAAGGCTTGAACAATAGGGAGGGTAGGGCTTGGGGAAAGGGAAAGGTTGGGGGTCACAAAACCAAACCCAAATGTACTGGTACCATAGTATCCTATATCCTGGAAGTCAAACTAACTGGTAGAGCCTGCAAGAGGTCCTTAGAGGGAGCACCTGAATCAAAGGGCCCTCGAGAGAGTGAGATGAAACCTAACCTCAAATTTATCCTGTTTCCCTTTCTTATCTGGCCTTTTCCTTTTTTTTTTTTTCTTTTATCTTGGTGCTGGCCTTTAATTTCCCTGTACAAGGATGTGGTCTACATCCACAATGAACTGTGGATCAGAGAGGCCTACTAAATCTCCCAAAACAAACAAGACAGATTTCTGTCAGAGCACTTGTTACTCACCAGAGGTTAATGGTAAGACCCTACTGCTGAAGACACCAAACACTGTTGGCACAGACCATGGAGAGATCTGGTTGGAATCAAGAAGAGAGCAATTTCCCAGGCAATTAGCCCATCTAGTGCTGATAGTCACTACATGAGCTACTGGGGGAAAGTGGTCAACATCTGTCCAAGCAACTCAAAGCCTAAATGACTCAGAAGCAAACAACCTGATGTGATGCTCACAAAAGTGCTATAGTGGCTCACAGCCATGTTGGGTAACCAACTGCTCTTAGATTGGCAACAGATCTGCTCAGTGGAAAGGAAACCATATCTGGAACTGGAAAACAAGTCAGAATCATATCCAGATAGTGGTTCTGCTGTCCATTGTCAAACTTCCACTAACCTTAGACTATAAGAGGGTCTACACCCATTAAATTCTCTCTAAATTAGTAATGGTTATCCCATGTAACTGGTGCTGACTTCACTCTCTGTTGGAGAATCTGCTTCTCTTCTTAAGATGGGGAGCTTGACCTGAGGAGATAAACTACCCAGTGTACTCCACCGCAGCCCCAGCCCCAGCTGAATCCACAGCAGAAGTTTGGAAATGAGCAAGAGTTCTGCTTTCTTATAGAATCTGATATCAGCACAAGGGTGATAGAGATAACACTGAGGACACTCATCACCTACCAAACCTGAGATCCAGATGCTCCTAAGTGCCCATCACTTAGTAGACTTAAAATGTTCCCAGAATGACTCAGGGAACTTTGTGGAAGAGGGGTGGGAAAGATTTCTAGCGCCACAATTTGGGATATTTTGTACAGAGACATTGCCTCTCCCCCATAACTGACTGCTGCTCTCATAACACATAAACCACAATCCCCACGGGGTTGAACTGCATGCCCAATGAGGAGGGCTTCTTCAGAAAATGGGGAGGGCTTCTGGTTAAGATGGTGGCATAGGTACCATGCCAAAACAGCTTAGGGAGGAAAAAGCCCCCCCCCCCAAAAAAAAAACAGCAAAATACAAACTTTTACTAAAAAGTGAGGTTTATAGGAAATTGAAAGAGCAGCGAACAAGTAGGAGATATCCAGAGCATCCAGAGCCCACACAGGCCAGCAGAAGCAGCTCCAGCAGGTCTGCAGGACCACAGCCGCCAGGGTCAGCTTGAGCCACAGGAAAAGCAAGGTGAAGGGATTTTCCACTCACACTGGAGCTCTCCACAAACTCAAGTAATGTGAATGAAGAATGGCAGTGAACAACGGAGGAGCAGATCACAAGGTAGAAGAACACGTGGACCACTGGGAGAAACAGAGCCAGCATCGGCAGCCTCCCCTCCCCCACCACAGTGCCCAGCTCCAGCAAACAGAGCAGTGATCCACTGACTCGACCAGCATACTTGAACCCACAGACAAAATATACACCATTCAATAATATCTCTTAATATCAATGGCCTCAATGCCCCAACCAAAAGACACAGGTTTTCAGGCTGGGTTAAAAAGCAGGATCCTTCAATTTGTTGCCTCCAAGAGACCCACCTTTCTACAATAGATGGGCACTTATCTTACGGTGAAAGATTGGAAAACAGTGATTCAAGCAAATGGACCTAGGAAACACGCAGGGGTTGCTATCCTAATATCTGACAAGGTAGACTTCAGTCCAACATTAGTCAAGAAAGATAAGGAAGGTCACTTTATATTGATTAAAGTCACACTCCAAGAGGAGGACATTACAATCCTAAACATATATGCACCTAACATGGGGACCCCCAAATTCATCAAACAAATCTATTAGAACTAAGGTCACAAATAACACCAAACACAGCGGTAGTGGGTGACTTCAACACCCCACTCTCATAAACTGACAGGTCATCCAGGGAAAAAATAAACAGAGAGGCATCTGGACCAAATGAAGTCATAGAAGGAATGGACCTAAGAGATATATACAGGACATTTCATCCAAATGCTGCAGAATATATATTCTTTTCAGTACCACATGGAACATTCTCTAAAATAGACCGTATATTAGGACACAAAGCAAATTATAACAAATACAGGGAAATTGAAATAATTACTTGCATTCTATTTGACCACAATGGAATCAAACTACAAATCAGTAGCAAGAAAAGCTACAGAGCATACACAAAATTGTGGAAACTAAACAACACACTACTAAATGATGAATGGGTCAATGAAGAAATCAAGAACGAAATCAAAAAATTTATAGAGTCAAACGATAATGATAATACAACATACCAAAATCTCTGGGACACAATGAAGGCAGTTCTAAGAGGTAAATTTATAGATTTAAGTGCCTCTATTAAGCAATTGGAAAGATTGCAGAGACATTTATCTTACACATAACTGTGGGCTAATTCCACAATGCATGAAACATATACCTCAACAAGGAGGGACAAAGGGGAGGAGGTAGGTCACGGATGAGCCTAATAATGGTACCAAACTGACTGTATTTGCTGAATACAAAACTAATTAATAAAGAAAAAAAGAAAAAAAAATGTCAAAAGCCTTTTTGGGAACAATGACCAAAGTGTGATAAAAGAAATAAAGCTATATATTAATGAACAAAAAAAAAGAAAGAAAGATTGCAAGTAAACAACCTAATGCTTCACCTTAAAGCCTTGGAAAAAGAAGAACAAGGCAAACCAAAAATCAGTAACAAATAATCAGTAATAAATAATCAGTAATAAAGATTAGGGCAGAAATTAATGAAATAGAAACAAACAAACAACAACAACAACAACAAAACAATCCAAAGAATCAATGAAACAAACCTTGAAAGGATAAAGAAGATTGATAAACCCTTAGCGAATCTGACCAAAAGAAAGAGAGAAGAGACACAAATTAATAAAATTAGAGATGAAAAAGGTAACATCACAACAGATGCCAGGGAAATTTCAAAAATCATAGGGACATACATAAAAGTATATACTCCACTAAGTATGAAAATCTGAAGGAAGTGGATGGTTTCCTCGATTTATATGACCTACCTAAATTAAATCAAGATGAGATTAATCACTTAAATAGACCTATAACAAGCATGGAGATCCAAGCAGTTATCAACAATCTCCCAACTAAAAAATGCCCAGGCCCAGACGGATTCACTGCTGAATTTTACCAGACCTTCAAGGAAGAAGTAAGACCATTGTTTCTTAAGTTTTACCATAAAATAGAAAAAGAAGGAATCCAAACTCCTTCTATGAAGCCAGCATCACCCTAATACCACAACCAGGCAAAGATAGAACAAAAAAGAAAATTACAGACCAATCTCCCTCATGAATATAGATGCAAAAATTCTCAACAATGTATTGGCAAACAGAATACAAGAATATATCAGAAAGTACATTCACCCTGACCAAGTAGGCCTTATCCCAGAGAAGCAAGGATGGTACCACATATGCAAATTGATAAAGGTAATACATTATATAAATATATATAAAGAACAAAAATCACATGATCATCTCATTAGATGCAGAGACAGCATTTGGCAAAATCCAACATCCCTTCATGAAAAAAGTCCTACTGAGACTGGGAATAGAAGGAACGTATCTCAATATAATAAGGGCTATTTATGACAAGCCTACAGCCAACATATACTAAATGGGGGAAAACTGGAAGCTTTTCCACTAAAATCAGGAACAAGACAAGGGTATCCACTCTCCCCACTTTTATTTAGTATAGTACTGGAAGTCTTAGCCATAGCAATAAGGCAAGAGATGCACATAAAAGGGATACAAATTGGAAAGGAAGAGATCAAGTTCTCATTATTCAAAGATGACATGATTCTATATATAAAGGACCCTAAAGACTCTACCAGCAAATTGTTAGAGTTGATAAAAACCTACAGCCATGTAGCAGGATACGAAACAAATACACAGAAATCAGTAGCTTTCCTATATGTTAACAACAAACACACAGAGGATGAAATCACAGAATCACACCCTTTCACAATTTCTTGAAAGAAAATAAAGTACCTTGGAATAAACCTAACCAAGGAAGTAAAGGACCTCTACAATGAAAACTATAATACACTCAAGTGAGAAATTGCAGAAGACACTAGGAAATGGAAAAAACATCCCTTGTTCCTGTATTGGAAGAATCAATATTGTGAAAATGGCAATCTTACCAAAAGCAATCTACACATTTAATGCAATCCCCATCAAAATTCCAATGGCATTCTTCATGGAAATAGAAAAAAAAATCAAAAAATTCATTTGGAATCACAAAAACCCTCGAATATGTAAAATAATACTGAGCAACAAAAATATGGCTGGTGGTATCACCATACCTGATTTTAACCTATACTACAGAGCCTTAGTAACAAAAACAGCATGGTACTGGCACAAAAGCAGACATGTAGATCAATGGAACAGAATAGAGGACCCATATGTAAGTCTAGGTAGCTATAGCCATCTGATATTTGATAAAAATGCCAAAAATACTCATTGGAGAAAAGACACCCTCTTCAGCAAATGGTGCTGGGAAAACTGGATATGTATCTGTAAATGGATGAAATAGATTCATCTCTCTCTCCATGCATAAGAATTAAGTCCAAATGGATTAAAGACCTTAACATCAGACTGGAAACTCTGAAACTGCTAGAGGAAAAAGTAGGGGAAACCCTTCAACATATTGGTCTTGGCAAAGACTTTCTGAATATAACCCCAATTGCTCAGGCAAGAAAACCACAGCTTAATCACTGGGACCTCATGAAATTACAAAGATTTTTTACTGCAAAGGACAATGTGAATAAAGCAAAGAGGCAACCTGCAGAGTGGGAAAAAGTCTTTGCCAGCTATATATCTGATAGAGGATTAATATCTAGGATATACAAAGAACTCAAAAAATTAAATAATAAGAAATCAAACAAGCCAATTGAAAAATGGGCTATTGAGCTAAATAGAGAGTTCTCAAAAGAAGAAATATTGATGGTGTGTATGCATCTAAAAAAATGTTCTATATCCCTAGTCATCAGGGAAGTGCAGATTAAAACTACATTGAGATTCCATCTCACTCCTGTCAGATTGGCTTCCATCATGAAAACAAATGGTCATAAATGCTGGCAGGGATGTGGAAAAAGAGGAACCCTTCTACACTGTTGGTGGGAATGCAATCTGCTCCAGCCATTGTGAAAATCAGTGTGGAGGTTCCTAAAATAGCTAAAGATTGATCTACCATATGACCCAGCTATAGCACTCCTAGGCATATATCCTAAGAACTCATCTCATTTCCTTAGAAGTACGTGCTCAACCATGTTTATTGCTGCTCAATAATAGCTTCACAATTGCTGGGAAATAGAACCAGCCTAGGTGTCCCTCAACTGATGAGTGGATAATGAAGATATGGCACATTTATACAATGGAGTTGTACTCAGCGGTAAAGAAAAATGAAGTTATGAAATTTGCAGGAAAATGGATGGATCTGGAAAGGATTATACTCAGTGAGGTATCACAGGCCCAGAAAGCCAAGTGCTGCATATTCTCTGTCATATGTGGATCCTAGGTACAGATGATTGGGCTTCTGTGTGAGAAGGAAAAAGCTCAGTAGCAGAGGCCAGTAAGTTAGAAAAAGAGATACAAAGGGAATAGAAAGGAAGGGAGGGGGTACTTAATAGGATGGTATTGTATATATGTTAATAGAAGAATAGCTTAACAGGGATGAAAAGGCCCAAAGTGAGGTCAGGGGAAGAGATTGAGTAAAGGAAAGTGGAGGGAGGGCTAATCAAAATCTAAAAGCATATAAATAAATTATATGGAATCCTCCAGTTTTGGACCATGGAAGACTCAGGAGCCATAGATTGATCCTAGAATATTTTCAGTGCCAGGGATGGAATACCTTCCAGTGCATTGTTGGTCAGGGAGGTCCGTGATGCCCCAAAACATTATAGGCCATTGCTGAGGCCCTTGGTTTCCCACCAGAAATAGATGGTAAGACCCTATCGCTGAAGACTCCACATTCTTGTGCTGCAAGGCCGCTGAGAAATCCTGTTGGAACTGAGCTGATAACCTCCTCCATGTAGACCAGCTGACAGAAAGCTGGAAGAAGCTATTCTACACGCAGTTCAATGGGAGAAAGAGATACAACTAGTGAACATACTCAACAGTGGACACTGCAAGCCTTATAATTGGCCAGCGAGACCAAATGAGCCAACGGGTTCAATAGTGGCACGTCTATCATAGTGGAAACGAACTGCCGTCAAATTGAACTGGAGGCCCTCTCCATGAGAGGGAATACATCCCTCATAATAAAAACTTAAAACTGGGGTATTCATGAGCCCTAGTGGTGTAAGGTCTGCTGATGTCTTGATAAATGTATATACTATGCTTATCAAACTGCCCTGTAAGCACTTCTCTTAATATTCATACCGTTATATTTATGCTACTCTCACTTTGGGTAGAGAACCTTCTCTTTTCAGATGGCAGTGACCTTGGGATGACTCAGATGGCATAATGGTGCTGGAAAGAAGTGACTGGAGTACTGAGTAACATCTCGATAACACCTTCCAAGCCTCAGGGTCTAATGCGGAAGTGATGGTGGAAAGAATGTAAGAGCCAAAGGAAGGGTAGGTCTCCTTAGAACGTGCTCCCTCCAGACATAAAATGGCCTGGATATCCATGACCTCACAGTGCCTGACACTACCTACACAAGACCATCATAAGAGGAGGAAAAGATCATGACATCAAAATAAAAGAGAGACTGATTGAGATGGGGAGGGGATATGATGGAGAATGGAATTTCAAAGGGGAAAGTGGGGTGAGGGAGGATATTACCATGGGATATTTTTTATAATCATGGAAGATGTTAATAAAAATTGAGAAAAAAAAAAAGAAAATGGGCAGGGAGGAGGGAAAGGGTGGTATCAACATGTGATATTTACATAGAGAAATTGTCCGTATTTAGTAAACAAAGTTGAAAGGAAAAAATAATCAATAAGCTTTCTGTTATTAATCATCATAGCTATGGTCAAAGGCTCATCTAGACTAGAAAGAGATAAGATGTCTTTACTGTAGCTTTAGAGAACAAACTGGAATCTAATGTGGCTCTGCCTTCCTGTCACCACAATGCCTTAAAGGAGCACAGTACTGGAGGGCCTGGGGAAGTCCCAGGGTATAGCTTGAATTCAGGAGTTCTAAGTAAGGCTAAAGATGAAGAATAGGAAAGCACAAGTGGGAGATGGTAAGACACATATCTTCAAACTGCAAAGCATGGCCTACATGCAGACTCTATGTAGGCAGTGATCTGAGTCCAGTTAAACAAGCCCCTGGACTCCTAAACCAACACATCACTTTGAAGGGAAGCCACCATGGGCTATTTTGACAATGCAAATAATTCTTTCTGAAACTCAAAATTGCAACTGTGAACTTCAGGTCCAATTTCTTCCACATCAGTGTTTTCTGGTCAGCATGATAGAAGGGAGTTAAATAATTTGCATTTTCTTATAAGAAAACAATCTTGGGGAAATATATAATATTTATGCCAAGTTTACATATATAATAATTTTAAACACATAAGTTATTTTTCATTTGCATGGGAAGCTTCCAATAACTTAGTGAGAAAGTGTGAGTCATGTCAGTTTGGTTATTTAGGGAGCCTCATAGGGGAAAAGCATTTTTATTAGGACTGGCTTCCCAGTAGTGTGGTGATAGGCACTCAACTTTAAGGCCTTTTAGTCTCTCATTGTCTGGAATGGGGTTGTGGACCTGGACTTTGCCTTCCTTCATGACATCCAGATGTTTGTACTTAATGCCATTTGTCAACTTTAGGGTTTTTTTGTGCTGAATTGCACATTTTTTGTCTATAGCATAAGATGTCATTCTGACCCTGTTACTGGTTGACCACAATTCATTTATTTAATTTTTCAGTAGTGCATATTCCCTGTACAAAGCAATTGGTTTCAAAGTGGTATTTTCATTCTAGAGTATCACATACTTTGAGCATATCCATCCAATTGCCCTCTCTACCCTCTCTTCTCTTCCCAAACAACCCCTCTTCTACCTGTGTGTGTGTGTGTCCACCTATAAGAGAAACCATGGTATTTGCCTGAGTCTGGCTTAATTTGCTTCTGGCAAGTGACAGAATTTCACTCTTCTTTATAGTTGAATGAAACTCCATTGTGTACATGTGCCAATTATCTGTGGATAGCCACCTAGACTGGTTTCCTAACTTGGCTGTTGCAACCAGAACTGCGCTATATGTGGCTGGGCAGGTATGTTAGTGGCACGTTAACTTACTTGCACAATTTGTTTTTGTAGAAGCAGTAAGAGGAGTTGGGATTCTGCAGAGGACCTTAAGGGGGTGTGTTCATAAAGGTGGTAGCTACAGGATCTTCTAATGTTCCAGCATCATTATAAGATGTGTTTCACAAACATTAAAGCCCACTTAATCTTTACAGTAACCACGTGAAGTAGTTTGGCTATTCTCTTTACAAGTGAGGACATGCAGGCACAGTGAGGTTAAACCAGTCCTCCCAGGTCAAACAGTAACCAGCTGAAATTGGAATCAGCCCCTTCCCCCTCTGCCCTCCTGCCTCCTTAAGCTCCACATAGCATTGATCCCTTCACCAGCGCTGTGATAGCAAGTGCTTGAGGGTGGGGAGGCAGAAGGAAACGAGGCCCCTGGGACTGCTTTTCCACCCACTTCCAAGCTCAGGTATACAGGAGGCATCAACTGCATTCTAGCTGAAGAGCAGGTTTCTATTGGTAGATGGAACATCTACAGTTAACATGCTGTTGTAGCTGGGATAGAACATGGCAAAAGAAAATGGTGAGAACACTGGTCATCAAGTTAGCAACTTTCCCAAAGCCCTGCCCCAAGGCTTGACTAGAGGAAACCAAACTCCTGTGTTATTATGTCATCTAGCATCTCTCATTGTTTCAGCAGGCATAGCCACACCTCTGTGACCCTCTCCTATGAGATGAGATGAAGAGGTTCCTGGGATGAAGGAATCCATATCTTCACCAGGCCCAGGAACCCTTCTCACTCCTTGCCCGTTACACCTCAGTGGCTCAGTGCTCCAATACTCTCTGCTGGCAGGATGCCCAAACTGCTGGCTGTGACACCTGGAGGTAGGGAGTCAGTGGGTCACAAGCCCCTGCAGTGGCAAAGGACCACCCAAGATGAAGAGTAGACTTTTGAGTACTTAAATTCCTCATTGGGTGTGGTATTCCCTTCAGAAATTGAAGGAGAGCCAATTAGTAGAAATATCTCCCAAGATGGGTGCCTTATCAGGTTGGAGAGATAGCTCAGGAGGCAAAGCGCTTGTCTTACAAGTGAGAGGATCTCAGTTTGATCCCCAAAACCCATGTAAAAATGTCAGGTGTGGGTGGGGCTGGGCAGATGGCTCAGCAGGTAAGAGCACTTGCCACACAAGCATGAAGGCCTGATGTGGCCTCATATACTTGTACCTTCAGACCTTTAGGGTGGGTAGGAGGGTGTGCATGGGGAGAGTGGGCCTGGACAACTGCTTGGGCTTGCTGGTCAGACAGAAACAAACAAACAACAAAATACCCCAGCAGCTTCAGGTTATCTGAGAGGCTCCATTTCAAGGATACAATGCAGAAGAGTGATAAAAGGACACCTAAGCTTCTCCTCGGGTCTCTGCACACATGTGTATAGCATACATGCATCTGCACACACACATGCATACAGTATACAAGCATATCACACACATGCATGCCAAATAACAAAGTAAAATAAAATAAATTGCGAGAGTGGTGTTGTGCTTGTAATCCCAGCACTGGGATGGCAGAAACAGAAGTATCCCTGGGGCTCTCTGGCTAGCTAATGTAGCCTACTTGGTGAGCTGCAGACCAATGAAAGGCCCTGTCTCAAAGGAGGTGGAAGGCATCCCTGAGGACAGATGCCAGAGGCTGTTCGCTCTGGCTCAGGCATGCATCCTCCCACCTGAACACACATGCATGTGCACGCACCAGTTCACACATTAAAATAGAAACAAACGCAGTGGCCAAATGAGTTCACTGGATACCAACAACAGGACTACTTGGAAAATTCCTTCCAAGTCAGCTCAGTGTCCATAGGACAAAGATCCTGTGACTCAAGTGATCCCTGTTTCCTGATCCCAAATGCTCGTTATACCCCGGCAAGGCAAGAGCCTTCCTCTGTGTGGCTAAGAAATGGCAAAGCTCCCAGGCATATTGTTCTGAGGACAAATTTTGACACTTACTTCATAGTTCTCACAAAACTCCCTAAGAGAAGATGGTGTATCACGGACTAAATTATCAAAGCAGATGTTGAGGGGATGGCAGAGCAACCATGTGGAATGGAGAATTCAGACAGAAAACCACATGGATGCACTGAAAGCAGAGTTTGACCTGGAAAAATTCAACTCACATAGCTTCTGAGGAACACATCTGCTGTGGGATGGGCCATGCACTTACCACGGAAATAAAAACCCACCAAAGCAGGCTGGAGGGATGGCTCAGCAGTTAAGGTGTTTGCCTGCAAAGCCAAAGGACCCACATTAGCCAGATGCACAAGGGGGTGCATGCTTTTGGAGTTCGTTTGCAGTGGTTGGAGGCCCTGGTTCACCCATTCTCTCTCTCTCTCGCTCTTTCTCTCTCTCCCTCTTTCTCTCTCTCTCTCTCCCTCCCTCTATATCTGTCAAATAAATAAATAAAAATAAAATATTAAAAAGAAATCCTACCAAAGCGAGGGCCTTCTGAACCACTGGCTGAGGCCCATGTATGTCCAATTACTGCTTAGAGAGCATTTCCTTTGTTCTGGGGAGGGGAGAAAAGGACTGTGAGTGACAGGAGCATCTGCTGTAGGTATTCCATTGAGGGAATGGGGTTACACAACTGGAAAGATGAGAGGCTGGGGAGATGGATCACAGGGTAAAGCACTTGTGATATAAACATGAAGATCCCAAGCACCCATGAAAAATCCCAGCACTGGGGAGGTGGAGACAGAAGGATCCCTGGGGCTCTCTGGCCAGCTGGTCTAGCTGAATAATAAGTCCCAGCTTCAGTGGGAGACTCTGTGTCAAAGAATAAGTTGGAGAGCAACTGAGGAAGACCCCCCAACATTGAACTTTGGCTTCCACACACACACTTGCACTCATGTGCCCATGAATACACATGTGCACCCACAGACTAACATACACACGTACATATGCAAAAAATAAATAAAACAATTTTTAAATTTAAATTTTCTTATTGTATTAGAAATGAATGTAAAAGTATCCTAATAACCTGCTAAGGTATTAAAATACAATTCTGTTCTTGGTTTACAATCTTTTTTTACAAAATATTTACTAGAAAAGAGAGAGAGAGAGAGAGAGAGAGAGAGAGAGAGAGAGGAAGAGAATGGGCACACCAGGGCTTCTTGCCACTGCATACTAACTCCAGTTGCATTGCCACTTTGTGCATCTGGCTTTATTTACATGAGTACTAGGGTGTTGAACTCAGGCTGTTAGGCTATGCAAACAAGTACCTTTAACCAGTTGAGCCATCTCTCCAGTGCTGGTTTACAGTCTTGACCACTGACTTGCTCTTCTGAAACATCTTTTTGGCTCTTGCCTCAATCTTGATCCTCACCACTCCTGCTTGCACCTCCTCCTACCTTTGTTCCTCTGTCTCCCACATTGGAATGAGAGAGGCAAGATGGACTATAACACTGGGAACATTCATGGATCCTCTTGAAGAAAGAAGTAGAGAATAAGTGAATGACTTCCACGTTTTTAAAATCTTTTCTGTCTCAAGAACAAAACAAGCAGCAGAAAGAAACTTCCACCCTGCATAGGCTGAGGGCTAGCATGAACCTTTGGCACAAATCATAAAGGATCACATTCAGAAGCATCAGAAGCTGAATTATCACCAGCTTCATGGAAAGCTCATGTGTTATTCTAACTCCCAGAAACTAGACAGAATGATTCTTTCCACAGGGAGTGTGAAAACACCAGATGCCTATGGCAGTGTTTGCTTGAAACCAAGACCTCAGCAGTGCAGGCATAGCATGAGCTTTCAGTCTACAGCCCTGGTGGGGAAACTGCTGGCCAAGCTTTATCCAGCATCTTGTTGCTCTAAGAATGTAGCTCTCTATTTGCAGAACATGCTTTCTTCCATCAGTTCTGTCCTAAAATCTATTTTGGCTGTTTCAAGCATCTATTCTTCTAATTGAATTTTAAAATTTCATATACTTTGGTAAACACCTTACTAGGAAGTATTTTTACACTGTACTAGGAATAGTGTAGTTTTAATATTTCTTGGGTAAGCTGAGCACATCAAGGGACCAATTTCATTCATTCATTTTTACAGTGCTGGGGCTTGAGCATGGGGCCTTGTGCATACTGGGTACTGGGTAAATGCTTCATGGTTAAGCTAAATGCCAGGCTCTGATTAATATTTATTTTACTTAAAGGCATCACCTTGCATATCTGCCTGCATTCCAGCCTACTCTGCAAGCCAAGCAGATCAGTTAAAGTGTACATGGTCCAGTATGTCACACAGCACTGCATTCTCTCATTTTCAAAGGGGAGCAATGTAGTGACATGGAGACTAAGGAGATGGCTCAATGGATAAAGCACTTGCCTTGCAAGCATGAGGATATTGATGCTGGGTGGGTGTGGCAGCCCATCTGTAATCCCAGCACTCAAGAGACAGAGAGGGGAAATACCTAGGGCGAGCTGACTAGGTAGAAAATTCAAATAAGTGACTTCTGTATTCAAGCAAGAACCCTGTCTCAGTAAATAAACTGGAGAATGTTTTCTTAGTTTCAGCCGGAGCCCTTTTGAGGTATGATGGGGTGGCTCTCTCCTTAGGGTCTACATCTATCTGAAAAAGAGAAGCAGATTCTCCAACGGAGAGTAAGTTAGCACCAGGACAAATGAGATAACCCTTACTTTTTTTTTTTATAGAGAATTTAATATGTGTAGGCCCTCTTGTAGCCCACAATTGATAGTAGGTTGATACTGGAGAGTGGGCTTATGTTTGGATATGGTTCTGACTTGTTTCCCAGCTCCAGCTATGGGTCCCATACCAGTGAGGGGATCAGTTAGCCAAATTGAGAGCAGTTGGTTCCCCACCATGGCTGTGTGCCACCACTGCACTTGTGTGGGCATCACAATAAGTTATTTGCTGCTAAGTAGGTTAGACCATACGTTGCTTCGATAGATATTGGTCAATTTCCCCCAGTCGCCCATGTAGCACCTTCTGGCACTAGATGCGCTGACTGTCTGGGGACTGACTTTCATCCAACTTCCAGCCATGCCATTCTAATTTGCATGTCAATCACATAAGGTATCTTCAGCAGTAGGGTCTTACCACTAACCTTTGGTGGGTCATCAAGAACTCTGACAGAAATCTGTCTGTCTTTTAGGAAACCTTGAGAATGACATTCCTTACATCAATCTCTGGCCTCTACATATGAACACATTTACATAACATACCTGTGCACCCCAAACACATATGAATAGCATACACACCACACACATACGCATACCAAAAAAATGAAAAAAAAAGAAAAATCAGACTCCAATATATAACAATGTGAACACTCACCAAATACTCCTGAGAAAACATTCATAGACTGAATACATGGAATGAAAATGTCCAAGTAATTTTAGTTGTTTCTGTTCCAGCAATAAAACATGTCATAAGGAGAAACTGCCACCATGTGGATGTTAGACCTAGAGTGAACTCTTGGCATAAATTAGAAGTCACCAGTTTCAGCAACTTGGGAAGGAAGCTAGTTTGTCACCACCCTTATGAAATTATCCTATGTTGTCCTAACTTTGAAAATAAATAGAAGCATTTCTGTAATATGGAGTGTGAAAACACCAAATACCTTTAAATAGTAAATACATATATTTGAATATAAATACATATATGGTAACCATCATTCACTGGGTTAAATATGCATGTAGAAACATAATCCAAAAGCCTGAATGGCCCACAGGGAACAGTATGTTTATAAATACAGATACAAAACCTACATGATGAAAGAGCTGCAAATCTTGCTAATGCTGGGAGAATGCAACATGGTTGGTTTTCTATACAATTCTTTGTTTTGTTGAGACAGGGTGTTATATATGTATGTTTGTAGAAGTGGGTGAGTGCACATGTGTATTGTGTGGGTGGGTGCACATGTATATGTGTGTAGAGGCCTGAAGACAACCTTACTCATGCTCCATCCATCTTTTTTCTAAGATGTATTTTATTTATTTATTAGACAGACAGAGAGAGAGAGAGAGAGAGAGAGAGCTCATGCCAAGGCCTCTAGCCACTGCACACAAACTCCATACGCATGCACCACCATGTGCATCTGCCTTATGTGGGACCTGGAGAATTGAACCTGGGTCCTTAGGCTTTGCAGGTGTGTGCTTTAACTGCTAAGCCATCTCTCCAGGCCCCATCCACCTTTTTTGAATGGAGTTTACCAATTCGGTTAAACTGGCTGGCCAGAGATTGTCCTGCCTCTGCCTCTTCCAAGCCTGACATACATATAATTTTGGAGATCAACCTCAGGTCCTCACTCTTGCAAAGCAAATACTTTACCAACTGAGTTATCCCCCAGCCCTAGTTATACACTTTTAAAACTTCTGATTTTTATGTGTTTAAAATATGTCAGGAATATAAAAACCTTCCTAGGGATTTGACTATAATGAGTCTTACTTTCTTCTAAAAGGGTTATTTTGGTGGGACTCACATTAGTTTTGCTAGTATAAGTATCAGAGCCATGAGGTACACATAGGTGTTTTACTTGTACTTTTCTCACCACCTCACACAGAAAGATATAGCAAGCTCATACCCTCTGTGTTTACTCTCTAATCAGCAAAGGGACAGTCCCTCCCAGACTTGCATTGTCTTCATGTTCCTACTCCTGTAAATGAATCTAAGAGTTCCCATTGCCTGTTGCATCAAGTACACAGTTTTGTTTGGTCTGCAAGTTCTGCAGTAAGCAAGAATGAGGAAACATGGCACTCAGAAGCAGGTTTAGCAGATTCCTGCCTCATGAGGACTGGGTAACGTTGATTTTTGCATCTGAGCCTTCCTAGGAAGTCATACTCAGGTTCTCAGAGTTGCACCAGGGCACTCACCTCCTTCAGCTAGACCCATGTACTCTTCTGCCTCTTGCCTGTGGGGCTGTACAGCTGTACAGTCTGTTAGGGAAGCTAAAAAGCACAGATGCATAGGTGGCAGCTGCACTATGGCTAATTTTCATTTGAAATGGCTGTGGGTAGCTATTGCTTTCCTGTCACAGGGTTCATGTCCCTGCAACAGTGACAGGGAAGAAAAGGAGGAACATAAAGCTTGTAATCTTTTTATGCTGGTAATTGAACTGACCATAAAGATGCCTGTGGGAGGGACAAAGGTAGGCATCTGCTCCATGGCTCTTCAAGCAAGCAGGGTCATTTACTTCTATTTTACCTCTCAGTCTCTTTTTGACAAGGTTTTCACATGACTTTCTCGCTCACTATGCCCCAACCTGTCTCCTGGGCCCCATTCCCAGGTGGAGCTTTGCTAAGCAGTTATGTCATCATCATAAAATTGTGTCCCTGTGATATCAACAGAATGTGTAAGGTAAAATAACCAGGGAATAGAAAAACCCAATTTTAGCCAGACCTTGCCTTCAACTTGGTGAAACACTATGCATTTATATTCCATCTCACTCTTGTGGATTGCCATAATTTTCTTAACACAATGAACAAAATATTTTATATAATGGGGAATGACATGATTACACATGTCCAACTTGCCCAAGAAAACATATTTTACACATGGTGGGTGGCACTTTCTGGTGACAGCTCAGATATAAAGAGGTCTAAGGGAAAAGATGCCACTGCTTTTACCTGTCTGCCTTCACCCCTCAGTGGTGAGTCATCTGGCCTGTGGCTGGCATCATCCACTGACATCAGAACCCAGCTTTGTCAGCCTTCCAAAGTGGCCTGAGGATGAGCCACTCTCCAGAAATTCACCAGGCCTTCAGTGCCTGATTTGGACTGCTGAGGCAGTCAGTCTTATGCACTGAGCAGCTGTTGGGTTCTCAGCCTCTCCAGCATGCAAACAGCCATTGTTGGATTGCCCAGCCTGTGATCTGAAAGCCAATCGAATAAATCCCCTTCATCCTATCAACTCTGTTCTAGATAGTCTTGAGTGGTACACAGAGTCTCATGATATAGCCCAGGCTAGCCTGAACTCTATGCATCTTAGGCTGACCTTGAACTCACTGATCCTCTGCCTCAGCCTTCTGAGTGCTGGAATTACAGCATTGACCACCACACCCAGGCTTACACATCTACTTCTATTAATACATTTTCTTCCCATACAATAGATTTGTCTTCAGGTAATTTTCCTTTATCATAAACTGAAAAATATCAGTATTCTCTTCCTATGAATATATGCCAGATTTAGACTTACCAGCTTTTAAACCCTACTTGTCTACACATTTTCCATTTGTGGTTTCAAATGTATAAGAGCCAAGACAAAATAAATGGTGTCAGTTGCACTGAACACCAAGCCTGATTTATACATATTGTGATAGAAAACCCATTTGTGCTGTAAGAGAGACTTACTGTGTGCCCAATAGACAACAAAGATTTGCACTCTATTAACTTCTGTCTACATATTAATAATCGCAAACAAATACATTGTTGCCTCCTTGCAGAAATATTTCTTTATACAACTGTTTTAATTAAATGCTTGTATTAACTAAAGGAAAGAAAAATAGAAGGAAGTGCTGGAGAGATTGCTTAGCAGTTAAGGTACTTGCCTCACAATTTAAGGACCCAGGTTCAATTCTCCAGGTCCCATGTAAGCCATATGCACATTGCGGCACATGCATCTGGTGTTTATTTGCAGTGGTTAGAGGCCCTGGCAGGCCCTTTCTCACTCTCATTCAATCTCTCACCCTCTAATGAATAAATAAATAAACAAATAAATCTTAAAAAAAAGAAAAGTAGAAGGAAGCAGGAGAAAATCAGAAGGAAGCAGAAGAAAAACAGAACAAAGCAGGAGATTTTCCTTTGTTGCCAGAAATAAAAGTTAAATGCTGATAAAATGGGAGAGAGTTGGTACTTGATGACCCACCAAAGGCTAGTGGTAAGACCCCACTGCTGAAGATACCTTATGTGATTGACATACAAATTAGAATGGCATGGCTGGAAGTTGGAAGAGAGTCAGTCCCCAGACAGTCAGCGCGTCTAGTGCCAGAAGGTGCTACATGGGTGACTGGGGGAAATTGACCAATATCTATCGAAGCAACGCATGGTCTAACCTACTTAGCAGCAAATAACTTGTTGTGATGCCCACACAAGTGCAGTGGTGGCACACAGCCATGGTGGGGAACCAACTGCTCTCAATCTGGCTAACTGATCTCCTCACTGGTATGGGACCCATAGCTGGAGCTGGGAAACAAGTCAGAACCAGATCCAAACATAAGCCCACTCTCCAATATCAAGCTACCATCAATTGTGGGCTACAAGAGGTCCTACACCTATTAAATTCTCTATTAAAAAAAAAAAGTAAGGGTTATCTCATTTGTCCTGGTGCTAACTTACTCTCCGTTGGAGAATCTGCTTCTCTTTTTCAGATAGATGTAGATCCTAAGGAGAGAGCCACCCCATCATACCTCAAAAGGGCCATGGCTGAAACTAAGAAAAATTGGAGAAACAAGCAAGGGGGCTGTTTTCCTGATGAACTGGATACCAGCACAAGGGGGAAGGAGATCAGCACACAGAAAAATCAACTCCTACCAAATCAGATATCCAGAGACCCAGAGGCCACCAACACCTCATCACTGAAGCAGACCAAAAATGAACCCAACATGGCTCAGGGAAATTTTGCGGAAGAGGGGGCGGAAAGAATGTCAGAGTCACATGTTGGGTCATGATATGCAGAGACATTTAGCTTACCCATTACTGTGGGCTAACACCACAATGCATGACCCGTATACCTCAACAAGGAGGGCCCAAGGGGAGGGGGTAGGTCACGGATGAGCCTAATAATGGTACCAAACTGACTGTATTTGCTGAATACAGAACTGACAAATAAAAATAAAATAAAATAAAATAAAAAAATGGGAGAGAGTTGATGATTCAGTCAGTAAATTGATCACCATACAAGCATGAAAATATGACTTCAGAACTTCAGAACGCATGTAAAGTCCAGGCATGCTGATATGTTTCTTGAATCCCTGTGCTGGGGAGGCAGAGATCATGAATTTGCAGAGCAATCTGGCTAGCTTGTCAAGTCGAATTTCTGAGCCAAATTAATGAATTGGTTCAATGAGAGACCTTACCTCAAAAATAAGATTGAGGGGACTTCCACTTAAGATGGTGGTGTACGTACCACACCAAAGCAGCCTAGGGGGGAAAAGCCAAGAAAAACCCAGAAAAATACACACTTCTACTAAAAAGTGAGGCGTATGGGAAATTGAAACAACAGCGGAGAAGTAGGAGAGATCCAGAGCATCCAGATCCCACTCAGGCCAGCAGAGGCTGCTACTGCGGGGCTCACGCCTCAGTGGCTGCGCGCTAGCCAGCCACCAGGTTCGGCCTGAGCCACAGGAAAAGCCATGCAAGGGGATTTTCCACTCACACTGGAGCTCTCCGGAAACTCAAGAAACGTGAAGGGAGAATGACAGTGAACAATGGAGGAGCAGATCACAAGGTAGAAGAAAACATGGAATAGCGGGTGAACTACAGCAGCATCAACATCAGCTCCCTCTCCTTCCCCACCGCCAGTGCCCAGCCCTCAGGAACAGAGAACTAGTGGTTCAGGAACCCGGCCACACCTACTTGAACTGACAGAGCACCAAAGAGGGACCCAATTAAGAGCACAACTGAGACCAAAATCATCCCAAAAGGTAACTGGGATTATACCAGATCAGTACCCACCTAATAAACCTGGTATATAGGCCTGAACCACAAGTGCTAATTGCGCCTTCCATATCAGGATAAATTATATGTTAAATCAGATGGATGGTCAAATTTGCCATTCTTAAAAAAGCTGAATTTTGGGCTTGTTATTTGTTTCTTCTTGAATTATAGTGGCTTTGTTCTCACCTGGTCACAAGCTGACTCGGAACCCTCTACAGACCAGAAATCTTAACTGCCTTGTCAGGATTAAGGGAGTGGGTGAGGCACCACACAGCCTAAGGGACAGACAGAGGATCTGGTTGTCATAATACCTACTCTTGGATAAATACTCTGTGCAGTTTTTCAATGAAAGTGTACATTGTTTAGTTAAATTTTAGAATCTGCCTGTATTTTGTTCCACTTAGCCTTCTTGAATACTCTCATAGCAGGCACACCCAACACCTAGAGTCACTTTTGTAGATACTCTGAGAGTCTTCAGAGCCACACCTTAAGCTCCTACCCTGAAGATATATAACATCAGATTGATTGATACACCTCTTAATACCCAGCTAACTGGAAAATCCAATCATTAGATAATCCAAGATGCAAAAATATATACATTATAACACAAGAAACACCAAAAATCAAGACAATATAAATCCACCAAAAAGTATTAATGCATCAGAAATGACCTCCAGTGAGAACGAATTAGCGGAAATGCCTGATAAAGATTTCAAAAGAATGATTACAAATATGTTCAAAGAAATCAAAGGAAGCAAAGAAGACACAGGACACCAATTTAATGAAATAAAGAGGTCAATCCTAGACATAAATAAGGAACTAGAAATAATAAAGAAAACCCAGTTAGAATTACTAGCAATAAAGAACACAGTTAATGAAATAAAAACCTCTGTAGAAAATCTCACCAGTAGAATGGATGAAGGAGAGGACAGAATATCTAAGCTAGAAGACCAGGTGGCAGATCTAATACAGTCCAACAAATAGAAAGACAAACTAATAGAAAAGTATGAGTGGGAATTTCAAGATATTTGGGACACTATGAAAAGATCAAACATAAGAATTCAGAGCATAGTAGAAGGAGAAGAATTTCACTCCAAAGGCAGAGTTGGCATCTTCAACAAAGTCATAGAAGAAAACTTCCCCCAAATTGGGAAAACGGTGCCAATGCAGATACAGGAAGCCTTTAGAACACCAGCCAGACAAAATCTGGAAAGAACCTCTCCTTGCCATATTATAACCAAACTAACAAACACACTATCCAAAGAAAAAATATTGAAAACAGTCCAAGAGAAAAATCAAGTTACCTACAAAGGCAAGCCTATCAGGATTACAGCAGATTACTCAGCACAAACTTTAAAAGCCAGAAGGGCTTGGAGTGATATATTCCAAGTTCTGAAAGATAACAACTGTCAACCAAGGTTACTTTACCCTGCAAAGCTATCCTTTCAAATAGATGGAGAAATAAGGACATTCCACAACAAAAGCAGGCTAAAGGAGTATTTGAAGACAAAACCAGCTCTACAGAAAATACTTGAGAGAATCCTCCATGCTGAAGAGAAGGAAAAGCACACATATAAGGAACCTGGAAAAAACAAACAGTACTCAAATACTACTTAACACAAGAGAGCCAAAATAGAACTGGAACTATCAAAAAAAAAAAAAAAAAAAAAGGCAAACATAAATACACACCTTTCAATAATATCTCTTAATATCAAAGGCCTCAATGCCCCAACCAAAAGACATAGGTTTGCAGACTAGGTTAAAAAGCAGGATCCTTTAATTTGTTGCCTCCAAGATAAATAAGGTTGAGGAAGATATGCAACATTGATCTGTGCCCCCCCCCCACATTGGCATGCATATGCATGCATACCACATAGAACATATACAGGAGAAGGAACTGTGAGGCACATGTGGAACTGCTTGGGAGTATGGAGTGATCTCTGGTAGGGAAGCCACATAAGAGGCAGCAGCCATGAAGAAGTGGGTGAGGGTGGGGGTAAAGGGGAGTTCCACTGTGGGCAGGGCATTCAAACCTGGGGGAGCTTTCCTTATGACAAAGCACACGACAACCACTCCAAGCTTGGAGACCACACACTAGACTAGAATACCCAAACCACTAAGCCTGTGGCTACAATCCTTGTGCCCACACAGTCTTGGGCCTGACTGCACAGCAAGGGCCAGCTGTGAGGCAAGACAGGAAAGTCAACATCAGATGAGTGTGCTCCCCTATGGGCCTAGTGGTAGCTATTATCAGAGAGCATCCATACCACCTATGTTCAGAGTAACCTGCCTGTCAGGCCTTGGACATCAGTCCTGTTCCCCACAGGACTTCAGTGTGGGACATACTCCAAAGTCCTCAGGCAGAAAGAACACAGAGAGAAAAGAGCACTGTCTGGACTGCAAACAACACAAGCAGGCTAGGGCCACAAACTGACCCACCTGGAGGTGACACAGACAAGGAGGACCCAGCTTAGACCCTAAGTCACCCAGCCCTACCAAGCAGGAAGACAGCCAAAGCTGAACTGGTGATATAACTCAGGGACCAAAAGAGGAACAAGTACCATACTCTCAACATAACAAGAGGTCAAACTAGAGAGGGCAAATCAAACACAAGACATCAAGTTAACACATCCTCACCACTAATGCCTACCTTCTTAATGGAAGCCTCCAATGAAAGCATCGTGAATATTTCCCACATAGAACCCAATAGTTAAGGCATGATAAACATTATAAACAAAATTAATGAGGCCATCAACAAACTAATGGTGGAATTGCAAGAAAATTATCAAGGAACCAACTATCACATAATTGAACTGCAAGCGACCCATCAACAACACCACAAAGATCTAATTTCTTGTCTCAACATAACAGAAGAAAATCAGAGAGATCTCAATAGACAGAGGTGATTTGAAGGTGAACCAACAAATAACCAGTGGGTTAATCTTATGAAGGAAATTATCAAATGCAGGCATGAATTCCAAAAAAACAACAAAAAAGTTCACTTAATGAAGAAAAAATGCCTTTGTTTGTCTTTCTGATTTTATTCATTAAGAGAATGATCCATCAAGAGGATAACACAACCATAAACGTAAATGTGCCACATTTTATAAAGCAAAATATACTTGATAACAAAGAATAATTCACTGTGCCATCAGAGTAATGAACTTCAATGTCCCACTATCATCAATAGATAGATCATTTAAGCTGCAAATTGGTATGGGGAATAATGGAGTGTAACAATGCTATAGACCAATTAGGCCTAGCAGACATCTACAGAATATTCCACCCTAATTCCAAAGAATGCACATTCTTTTCAGAAGCTCATGGAACTTTATATAAAATATATCATATAATTGGGCATAAAGCATGTCTCTACATATTCAGGGAAGTTGGTATAACTCCCTGTAGTATATATGACCACAATGCATTTAAAGCTAGAAATAAACAACAAGACAAACAACAGAAAAAACATCAGCTTTTGGAGACTGTAAAACTAACTTTTAAACAATGAATAGGTCATTGAAGATATCAAAAAGGAAATTGTAAATATCTAGAACTGAATAATAGGGAAAACATATCACATCAGAATTTATGGGACATATGAAGGCAGTCCTAAGGGTAAAATTTATAGCACTAAGTAAGTGCCTTCATACCAAGAACAAAGAGATCACAAATTAATAACTTATCCACCTAAAGGTATATGGAAAACAAAAACAATCCAATCCCAAGAGCCCCAGATGGAAAAAAATAACCAAGACCAGAGCAGAAACTAATTAATTGAAAATTAAGAAAACAAAAATATTGACAAAACAAAGAGCTAGTTCGGAAGAAATATGGAGACTCCTGAAAAAGCTGACTATAGAGATACCAACAGACCCAGTTATTCCCTTACTGGGCATCTACCCTAAAACCTTCAAACCACAGGCCAGAGAGACTTGCTCAACCATGTTTCTAGCAGCTCAATTCGTAATAGCTAAGAGCTGGAATCAAACAAGATGTCCATCAATAGAAGAATGGATAACTAAGATGTGGTATATCTACACAATGGAATTCTACACAGCAGTAAGAAAAAAATGACACAATGAAATTTCAGGAAAAATGGTTGAACCTGGAACAGATCATTCTCAGTGAATTTACCCAATCACAGAAAAAGAAAATTGCCACATAATCTCACTCATCTATACCACCTAACCTGAATCTACCCAAGATGCCTTACGTACCCAGCAAGCATCTCATGGACTAGACAATAGGATGGGTGGGAAGGGAGGGGAGGGCAATGGAGGGGGTGGGCAACACAACTCTAGACCCAAACGGCAATGGTACCATAAAATTCTACATCCTAAAAGGCAGACCAAATGGCTGAACCTTCACCAGGCCCTTACAGGGAACACCTGAACCACAAGACACTGGAGAGGGTATGATGAAGACTGACCTTAATCTTCTACAGCCTCTCTCTCTCTCTAATCCTTTTATATTAGTTATCTTTTTCTTCATTTTCTTAGTGGGCACTGATCTGTAACTCCCAGTACCAGAATGTGGCTATCATCCACAATGAGCTTTTGATCAGAGAGACCTACAAGGTTTCCTAAAATACACACAGATTTCTGTCAGAGTACTTGCTGACCCACCAAAGGTTAGTGGTAAGACCCTACTGCTGAAGACACATTATGTGGTTGACACATAAAATGGAATGGCATGGCTGGAAGCTGGAAGACAGTCAGTCCCCAGACAGTCAGCGCGTCTCATGCCAGAAGGTGCTACATGGGCGACTGAGGGAAAATGGCCAATATCTGTCCAAGCAACTCATGGTCTAACCTACTTAGCAGCAAATAACTTGTTGTGATGCCCACACAAGTGCAATAGTGGCACACAGCCATGGTGGGAAACAAACTGCTCTTGATTTGGCTAACTGATCCCCTCAGTGGTACGGTGCCCATAACTGGATCTGGAAAACAAGTCAGAAACATATGCAAACATAAGCCCACTCCCCATTATCAAGGTACCACCAATCGTGGGCTACAAGAGAGCCTACACCTATTAAAATTTTCTATAAAAGAAAAGTAAGGGTTATCGCATTTGTCTGGTGCTAACTTACTCTCCGTTGGAGAATCTGCTTCTCTTTTTCAGATAGATGTAGATCCCAAGGAGAGAGCCAACCCCATCATACCTCTAAAGGGCCCCAGCTGAAACTAAGAAAAATTGGCGAAACAGCAAGGGTGCTGTTTTCTTGGTGAACCGGGTAACAGCACAAGGGGGAAGGAGATCAACACAGAATAAAATCAACTCCTCCCAAATCAGATATCCAGAGACCCAGAGGCCCCCAACACCTCATCACTGAAGCAGACCAAAAATGAACACAACATGGCTCAGGGAAATTTGGCGGAAGAGGGAGCGGAAAGTATGTCAGAGCCACATGTTGGGTCATGATATGTAGAGACATTTATCCTACCCATAACTGTGGGCTAACTCCAGAATGCATGACCCATATACCTCAACAAGAAGGGGCCAAGGGGAGGGTGTAGACATGGATGAGCCTAACAGTGGTACCATATTGACTGTATTCGCTAAGTACAAAACTAAGTAATTAAAAAAAGAAAACAATAAACAAAAATTTTAAAAAATGAAAATATACCCCCCTCCTGTCACCATGCACAAAAATCAACTCCAAATGGATTAAAAACCTCTGCATAAGACCTTAATCTAAAACAATTGTGGGGAAAATAGGGCAAACTCTCCAAGATATAAGAGTGAGGCAAGACTCCCTGAATAGGACCCTAATAGTTCAGGAAATTAAACAAACACTCAGCCAGTGGGTTCTCATGACACTAAAACACTTTTGTATAGATAAGCATACCATAAATAGAGCCAACAGAGAACTACAGAATGGAAGAAAATCTTTCCACTGTATCTCTGACAGAGGCCTTATATCTAGAATCTACAAACAACTCAAAAAGTAAGCAAAAAAAAAAAAAAATCAAACAATCCACTTAAAAAATGGGGCAGAGAACTGAACAGAGAATTCTCAAAGGAGGAAATACAAATGACCCATACTCATTTAAAAAATGGTAAATATCCCTAGTCTTCAGGAAAATGTAAATTAAAACAACTTTGAGATTCCATCTTACTCCAGTTAGGATGGTGTTCATAAAAAAAAAAATTCAAGGGAAAACAAATGTTGGCAAGTCTGTGGGGAAAGTGGACCCTTATTCACTGGTGGTGGGAAAGTAAACTTGTACAGCCACTATGGAAAGCAGTACAGAGACTCCCAAAAAAAGATGAAAATTGATTTATCATCTGGCTCAGATATTCCACTCTTCAGTATCTATCCTAGTGATTATACTTTCTACTTCAGAAATACTTGCTCAGCCATATTTATCTATTCAGAATAGTCAAAAATTGGAATCAACCCAGATGACCATTGACTGATGAATGGATAATAAAGATGTGGTTCAAATGAACATAATGGAATTCTACTCAGTAGTAAGGACAACTGAAATAATTAAATTCACAGGAAAATTTCTAGTCTTGAAAAATATCCTAAGCGAGGTCATGCAGACTAAGAAAGAAAAACACCACCCTTCTGTCATATGGGACTCTAAACTGGACTAGTGGAAGAGGAATTTTTGTAAAAGGGAGTAAGCATTAAAACTATGGACATGTAGCTAGAATGAGACCAGGAAAGAGAGGAATAAGGAAGGGAAGAGAGGAGGAGAGGATATCAGTCAAACCAGTAGAAGGAAAGAATACTGGGGTGGGAGTATAGGGCATGGATTCAGGGAGAGGGAGTATAGACAGGGAAACTCCGCCAAACTAAAGACTAAAGCAGTTCCAGTTTGTGAGATAGAATCCCCAAGAAAGGGGGGTGGGTGGACCAGGCCAAAATGCATAGAGGTGGAAAAAGCTTAATCCTTAAACCGAGGGCCAGACCCCTACAGTGAGCACTTGGCCAGGGTGATCCATGTGATTCTCCCCAACACCCATCCTCCCCCAAAAATGAAGGCCTTTGTCAAACACTTGGTCCCCACACAGAACTAAAAGATGTGTCTGTGTAGATGTGTGTATTTGCCTTTGTTTAATAACATGGTTATTTGTTAAATAATTTTCAAAAATTGCTATGTCAGTCTCATTCTGATGTAACAACAAAGTGGGGTCTATATACATCTAATATGGTATTTGAACATGACCATGTTCCTAGGTAATCTTTGTATTCTGTGTGCACAAGTATTTTGTTTGCATTTAAAGAGAAAATCAGTCTTCTTTTTCTGGAATTACTAAGATAAACTGAAAAATAATAAAGAGAACTGCCTTACATAGCCAAAAAAAAAAAAGAAGAAGAAGAAAAGAAGAAAAAAAAAGAGAGAAGAAAGGAAACCCTGTGGTGAAGACACTAAAGGCTGCCATCTCAGAACACCAAGAGACAATATGGGAATTACAAGAAAAGTCAGTCCTCAAACATGACAGACTTCTGTCAGAGCACTTGATTACCCATTAGAGGTTAATGGTAAGACCCTACTGGTGTAGACACCATATGCTGTCTGCATGGACCATGGAGAGACCTGGTTGGAATCCAAAAGAGAGCCAATCCCCAGACAGTTAGCTTATCTAGGGGTGGAAGCTGCTACATGAGCTACCAGGGGAAAGTGACCAACATATTCCCAAGCAACACAAAGTCTAAGTGACTTAGAAGCAAACAACCTGACGTGATGCTCACACAAGTGCAATAGTGGCTCACAGCCATGGTAGGTAACCAACTGCTCTTGGATTGGCTAACAGATCACTCAGTGGAAAGGAAACTATATCTGGAACTGGCAAACAAGTCAGAATCATTATCCAAATAATGACTATACTTTCCATTGTCAAGCTCCCACTATTATTGGGCTATAAGAGGATCAACACCCTTTAAATTCTCTCTAAATTAATAATTGTTATCTCATTTAGCCAGTGCTGACTTCATTCTCCTTTGGATAATCTGATTCACTTTTTCAGATGGGAGCTGGATCTGAGGAAGTAAAGGACCCAGTGTACTCTACCCTGGCCCCAACTGAAACCACAGAGAAGTTGGGGAAATGACCAAGAGTGCTGCTTTCTTAATGAATCTGATATCAGCACAAGGGTGAAGGAGATAGACATTGAAGACACTGAACACCTACCAAAGCAGAGATCCAGAGGCTCCTAAGAGCCCATCACTGAAGTAGACTTAAAATATTCCTAGCATGGCTCAGGGGATTTTGCAGAAGAGGAAGTGGAAAGATTGTTACAGCCACAAGTTGGGACATTTTGCACAGAGACATTGCCTCTCCCCCATAACTGACAGCTGCATGATGCATGACCCACAATCCCCATGTAGTTGACCTTCATCCCCAATAAGGAAGGCCTCTCCATTAAAGGTGCATGGAGGATGGAAAGGATGGTACTAAGATATATTGTTTGCATACTAAATATGTCCATATGTAATAAAAATAAGAAATACCCTAAGACACAGCTCCCCCAGAGACAGATCACCTAATTACCCCACAATGAACACCACTGACTGTACTGAGGAGGACCCACAGGGAAATAAGTATGAGGGAGAGGGGTCATACAACAAACTATGGTAAAAAATTAATTAAGAAACATAAATAAATAAAATTATTATTTTATACTTGCAAAAAAAGAAAACAAAGTGGAAGAGCCATAGCTCATTCTCTTCTGAACACTTCACATGTGCTCATGGGGTGCATGAATCTGAATGCATACATCACACACACTACAAAAAAGAGAACATACACTCACACAAAAGTGATAACTTGAATGAATTTGCATATTTTTGAAAATAAAAATTATATTACTCTATAAATATTATTGGGTTATTTAACAAAGAATAAATATATTTCTATATGCACCTGTTCCAAGCTTTATTAACAGTGTATCTGATAATTGCTTTTTAAAAATTAATATACATTAATAATAATTATTGATATAATGACTGTGTCTAATGGCACAGGAAGAGCATGGAGCATTATTTAATTTTTTTTTATTTTTGAGAAAGAGGCAGAGAGAGAGAGAAAGAGGTTGCGAATGGGTGTGCCAGGGCCTTTCAGCCTCTGTGAAGGAACTGCAGACACATGTGTTCCCGTGTGAGCATGTGCAACATTGCATGCTTGAGTCACTTTTGTGTACAGCTGCGTGTGGGACCTGGAGATTCAAACAAGCGTTCTTAAGCTTCTCAGGCAAGTGCCTTAACTGCTAAGCCATCGCTTCAGCCCATGATGCATTCTTTTAATTATCAAAGAAAGATTAAAATTGAGATTTTTTTTTTTTGAGGTAGGGTCCTGCTCTAGCCCAGGCTGATCTGGAATTCACTATGTAGTCTCAGGCTGGCCTGAAACTCACAGTATTCTTCCTGCCTCTGTCTCCTGAGTGCTAGGATTAAAGGTGTGCACCACCACATCCAGCTTAAAATTGAGATTTTTAATTTTTATTTTTGGTACTGGCAATGGAACACAGGGCCTTAACCATGTCAGAAAAGTGCTTCACCACCAAGCTGAACTCTCAGCTCCAGAACCAACTAAATGTTAAAATTTGATTTTTATTAAGGAATTGCTGGCACATGGTGAAGATGTTAAATAGTACCTAAAAGTTATACAATCAAATAATAAAAAGAATCTCATTATTAATTTTGCTTCCCAGCCACTGCTGCTTTTTGAAATTTCTTCTGTATTTAGGATAGTATAAATAGTTCTTTCAAAAGCCCGTCTTTCAATTTTTCTGCAAACTATCTCTGGCCATATTCTTACATGACTATTGATTGTGCATTCAATGTCATGGGGACAGTAGCATCTGTCTTAGGAGTAGCAGCTCTTTCTAAAGGCTTTGAATGACTTTTATGTCCAGTATGTCACCATATTTACCTAGCTTTTTCTTTCTGATTCACTTTATAATGGAATGACATTTCCTAGTGCTCAGATGATAAGGAATCATGCCTTCCAGTACCAGCCCTTGTGTCTTTTTTTCCCCTTTGTTTTGAATTTACATTTCAGCCTCCCAGTCACTTGTTTTCTTAGAGTGTCTTTGAACTGAATGTGCACCCACTTACCTGACTTTCATACAGGCCTCCAGGTATTCTCATGCCTCCTATTAAGAAGTCTGTCTCTCTCTGCTGTTATGTGATAGTATCTGTTTCATGCTAAACTTCAGCATGTTACAGTATTATAGTCTGATTTTATATCTTCTCTTATGTTCTGCTTGCCTTTATTCAACATCCAAACGTACACACTACCATGTCTGGTAATGGAGTTGTGGAATGATATACATATATATATATATGTATATATATGTATATATATGTATATATATATATATATATATATATATATATATATATATATATATATATATATAGAGAGAGAGAGAGAGAGAGAGAGAGAGAGAAAATTAAAACCTAAGCATAGAAAAATATTAAACACCCTTAAATGAAGCTTCCTCCAAAATTGCTAGGAATGGAAATACCTACCACACCCTTGTATTAGTCCTAATATCATGTTAGTTTTCTGTAATGTAACGTAAGTTTACTTTACTTCCAATAAGATTTTCATCAGACAGGATGGAGAGGTTGGTCAATAGATAAAGAGCTTGATGCTTAAGCTGAAGTCCCTGAATTCCATCCTCAGATACCGTGTGAAAAGCCAGAGGCTTTTCAGGGCCTCCAGCTACTGAAAATGAACTCCAGATGCATGTGCCCCCTTGTACATCTGGCTTACATCCTGGGAAGTCGAACCTAGGTCCTTTGGCTAACCTAGGTCCTTTGGCTTTGCAGGCAAGTGCCTTAACCATTAAGCAATCTCTCCAGCCCAGACTGACCATTTTTTTTAACGTGAGAGTAAGAGTGGGAGAGTGAGAGTGTGACAAAAGTGTGAGGGGTGCGAGAGAGAGAGTGGGGGAGGGAGAGGGAGAGAGACAGAGAGAGAAAGAGAGAGAGAATTAGTGCACCAAGGCCTCTAGCCACTGTAATCGAACTCCAGATTTCTGTGCCACCTACTGTGCATGTGCAACCTTGTGCACTTGTGTCACCTTGTGTGTGGCTTACGCGGGACCTGGAGAGTTGAACATGGGTCCTTAGGCTTCACAGGCAAGTTCATTAATGACTAAGCCTTCTCTCTAGCCCCGTGGAATGATATTTTTAATACCTGGTAGGCAGATTGTCTCAGCATTTCTTTTGTCAGGCGTTGTTTACTTTTTAAAGGACTTTCAACACCTTCAAGTTTTGGTTGGCACATAATTTTTGCACATATCTGTGGTGTACAATGAGATATTCAGTTCCATTAATACTTTGGATAGTGATCCACATGAGGCAACTAGAGTATCTGTACAGTGAGTACATAAAAAAATCCATACTTTGTAATTATCCTGAGATATATAATATACCCTGAGATACTATTGTGAATTATATTCACTTGAGTGAGATAACATTTTATGCAATTTATCTAACTCCAGAAAAATGTCTGATGGTAATTTTTCTTTGTGTGTGTGTGGGGTGGGGGGGCTGCAGCACATGCATGCTATAGCACACATGTGGAAGTCAAAGGACAATTTACAAGTCAGTCCTCCTCTGTCCATTTAATTTGAGGCAGTGTTTCTCACTTTGGATGCTTGTTCTGCTGTTCTTTCCCAGTTTCACTATGAACTGCTTAGAAACTCTCCAGTCTCCACCTCCCATGTCACAGTCATCATGCTAGGATTGTAGAAGCCTCTGGCTTTTCACACGGTATCTGAGGATGGAATTCAGGGACTTCAGCTTAAGCATCAAGCTCTTTATCTACTGACCAACCTCTCCATCCTGTCTGATGAAAATCTTATTGGAAGTAAAGTAAACTTACGTTACATTACAGAAAACTAACATGATATTAGGACTAATACAAGGGTGTGGTAGGTATTTCCATTCCTAGCAATTTTGGAGGAAGCTTCATTTAAGGGTGTTTAATATTTTTCTATGCATAGGTTTTAATTTTTTTCAAGTTTTTACCTAAATACTGGACTGATTTTCCATTTTGCTGTCCTAAGAGTGGTGCCTTGATAATTGTTTTATTGTTGCTAACAAAAAAATGCATAAGTAGAAGAACAGATTACAGGGAGGGAAAAGGCCTAAGCTAGGTCAGGGGAAGATATTGTATAAAAGAAGTATGGGGGGGGGGTCAATCAAAATTCAAGATATTCTGAATAAGGCATATGAAAATCTACTTTCTTGAATAATGGCACATCCAGAAGCCATAGATTGTAACTGGTAAATTTTTAGTGCCAGGGATGGGATACCTTCCAGTGAGTTTTTGGCCAGGGAGGTCTCTGTTGCCTCCAAAACATTATAGGCTATTGCCAAGATGCTTCGTTTCCCATGAGAAAGAGATGGTAAGACCCTATTGCTGAAGACTTCACATGCCTGAGCAGCAAAGTCACTGTGAAATCAAGCTGGTGCTGAGCAGAAAACCTTCTCCCTATAGTCCAGCCAACTGAACACTGGAAAAAGATGCACTGTATGCAGTCTTATGGGAGACAGAAGTCATCAGTGGGGAAAAAAAATGGACACTGGAAGCCTCAGTTTGGCCAGACAGGCCAAAACGACTGAACAAGTGCAATAGTGGCATGTCTGCTCTGGGGGAAACCAACTGCTCTGTAATTGGACTGAAGGCCCACTCTGTGGGAGGGAATACATGCCTGGTAATGAAAACCTAATCAAAAGTCTATGGTAGGGGAGGTCATGAGCATTAGGGGTATAAAGCCTGCTGTTGTCTGGATAAATGCATATATTACTCTCACCAAATTGCC